>WEKX01017883.1:192499-268805 GCA_013390025.1 Pitta sordida
CCGGGAGATACACCGGGATACACCGGGATACACCGGGACACACTGGGATACACCGGGACACACCGGGACACACTGGGACACACCGGGATACACCAGGACACACCGGGACACACCGGGACACACCGGGACACACCGGGACAGTCCGGGAGATACACCGGGATACACCGGGATACACCGGGATACACCGGGATACTTGGGGCACACTGGGACACCTAGGACACACCAGGACATCTGGGACATACCGGGATACCCTGGGGCACCCCATGTCCCTGCAGTGACTCTACATCCTTGTACCCTCTGTACCCCCAGGACTTCTGTGACCACAGTGCAGCCTGGCAGATGTGGGGGATGCACTCAGACCTCTGCACCCCTGTGCCCTGCATCCCCCACCCAGAACTGCCCGCACCCCTCACCCATCTGTACCCCTGGATCCCTGCAGCCTGCACCCAAACCATCCCTGCCCCCCAACATCCCTGCAGCCTGCACCCCTGAGCTCCCAGCACCCTGCACCACTCCTGCACCCAACAGCCCTTCCTCCTCCCTGAGCCCTGCACCCATCACTCACCCCCCATCACCCCCTATGCCCTTGTCCCCCTGTCACCCCTGCACTGGCATCCAGCGGACACACACCCTGTGCCCGTGGCAGTGACCTGCCATAGGCAGCACCTCCCCCAGCCATGTCGCTGGGCACACCCCAATCCGGGATCTGTACCTGCCCTCTGCCCTGGAGCCCAGGGCACACACACACCTGGAAGTTCCATGGACCACTGGCACATGCAGCAGGACTGAACCAGCCCACGGGGATGTTCCCCTGCCCTCCTGCCCCACCGCAGCCCATGCCACTGTCCCACTCATGTTACCTGCCACCTTGTTGTCACCTGCTAGAGGTATGGCCATGGCAAGAAAACCAGAAACTGGCCAGAAGCCAAGGCAGGAGCCCCTCCTCTGCCATGTGTGCCCCTTCTGTGGGGCTGGTGGAAGGCACTGCCAAAGGATGGTGTGGCAAGGTGACACCAGTGGTGGTGATGTCCCAGCACAGGCCCCAACTCCTGAGATGTGGGGGAACACAGTGGATGAGATGGAGGAACCTGGAGGTTCAGCCCTGGGGGAGGTGCACCCTGGTGTGATGGGACCTTATGGGCACAGAGGGGACCTCGTCCATTTGCTGTTTTCTTCACTCATGGGCCAGTCACCAGTTTTGTGGCTTTGGAGGCTGTGCTTTGACCTGGTGTTTGGCCTCAGGCCTAAGTCTCTGCAGGAAATGGCTGCATGATGGTTTGTGTGCTGGGTTCCGAGGTGCTGGGGGCAGGGATGGTTCAGGTGCAGGGGTACTGGGAGTACTGTGAGTGCAAGTGTGTCAGGGGTGCAGGGTGTGTGGGCAGTGCTGAGTGGGAGAGATCCAGGGCACAGTGGTAAATGGGTTCAGGGTGCAGTGCTGCTGGGGTTGCAGAAATTCTGGGGTACTCAGGGTGCAGAAGTGCAAGGTGTGATCAGTGCAGGAGAACTGGGGGTACTGGAGCGTTTGGGGCGGGGGGTGTACAGGGGTGTATAGGAGTGCTGGGTGAGGAGTGAGGGATGCAGAGGCCAGGAGCTCCGGGCATTGTCACAGGAGCTGATGAGCAATTTTCCATCTGGAGAATGAGACACAACCCAAAGGCACGACTTCCTTGAAGGATGTTCCTGTGAGACCTTTACCCAGCCTGCTGCCACTGCAGCCTTTAGCCATCAGGTTGGGCTCTGCAGCCTTAAAACCCCTTTATTTCCCCGTGCTCAGCTCTGCTGGGTTGGGGGGATGCAGAGCTGCTCCAGGTGCCTGTGCTGGCTGTGCCTTTGCTCTGCTGTGCCCTCCAAGCGCTGCTGAGCACCCAGGGTAGGTGCTGCCTGGCTGTACCATGCCAACAGGGCTCAGTTCAAACCAGGTGGAATTGGAGCCAGTCCTAAAGTTCCTTACACTGGATCCTTTCTTCCAGCAATGGCTGGGCAGAACCCACCTGTGGAGGTTGCTTGTGCTCCCATGAGAGTAAACGAAGTTGAATCCACTGCTGAGACTGCCTGAGACAAACATGTATGCACAGAAAATAGGAAACTGAGCTGGGGTTGGATTTACCTCTCTGAGGGTATCTCAACCCCTGACAAATAATGGTGGGAAAGAGTTGCCATCATGTGTTGTAAGACACTCTGAAGCTGCCTCTGTTTTCAGATGCAGAAACTTTTGCTTCTGGAGCTGCAATAGCCTGCTCAGGATCCCCATGCTCTCAAAGGGAGGCCTGGAATATCATTGCTTTCTGTCAATTTTTCTGTAAATAATTACCTCATCATAGCACCTCCTCATACCAGTGAAAAATTCACCATCCCCCAATTCTTGCATGTAATTTCTGATTGAAGATTTTTATTTTCATAGAATCACAGAATTATTGAGGTTGGAAAAGACCTTTAAGCTCATTGAGTCCAACCATTACCCCATCATGCCATGGTCACTGCTAAACCATGTCCCTAAGTCACCATCCTTCCACTGACCTGGACAGCCCGTGCCAGTGTCTGATCACCTCTTCAGCAAAGGGATTTTCTTAATATTCAACCTAAACCTGCCTTGGTGCAACTTGAGGCCATTTCTTCTTGTCCTGTCACTTCTTACATGGGAGAAGAGCCTGACCCCAGGCTGGGTCCAGCCTCTTGCCAGGGAGTTGTGGAGAGCAAGAATGTCCCCTCTGAGCCTGCTTTTCTCCAGGCTGTCTCCCCAGCTCCCTCAGCTGCTCATCATCAGACTCCAGACCCTTCCCCAGCTCCATTCCCTTCTCTGAACACACTCCAGCCTCTCAATGCCTTTCTTGTCGTAAGGGACCCAAAACGGCACCTGGGATTTGAGGTGGGGCCTCATGAATACAGGGGGTAAACAGAGTTTGTTTGACACTCCAGCCCAGGGACTGTCCCTACACGTTTGAGGATTCCCCCCAGCATGCCAACAGCACTGGAGTTGTTAGCTGAGATTGCCCCAGACCCTTTTCATGCACCATCCCCACCCCACTTCCCTTATCCTCAGCAAGAGGAGGGTGTCACACCAGCCCTGACAGGTTTGGGGACATCTGGCTGTTTCCCACTGGTTTTAACCAGGGTCCCAAGCTCTGATCCCTGCAGAGGAGCTGTGGTGGCACCTGTGGAGATGTACACACCAGATCTGACCCCATGGCTGCACCCCTGCACCCTGTCCCCCATTGTGCCACCTCATGGTCTCCATGCCAGGAATTTGGGACTGGGCAGAATTGTACAAGAGTAGGCACTGCTCCAGGGCCTCTCCAGCCAAGAGCATATTTGACATTCCCAGGAGGTTTTGGTTTGGTTGCTCAATCAGTTCCCTAAGGAAACTGAATGGCCCGGACTGTGCCCACGTGGGTGACTTATCCCCTGTGCTCCCTGGCTCAGACTTTAACCCCTGGGTTACCGAGGACCAGCACAAACAGATGCCACTCCCATGTCTCACCTAAGCGCAGAGCTGTTATTGAATACCCAAGACACTGAATTTCAGCACAGGACCTGGCCAAAGCAGTGCTATGTTTGATGGCATTGCAGCTCTCCATCAGCTGCAGTGGATTTGGAGCACCAATGCTGGTGTGTGCCACAGTGATGATGGGTGCCACATGGCCACCATGGCTTTTTCTCCCATGCCAATGAGCTGTTGCAAGGGTAGAGAAATTACAGTCATGCGGATGGGACATGATCTTACATCTTGTATCTTTATATCTCACATGTTTACTTGGATATAAGAAAGAAGTTGTTTACAATGTGGGTGGTGAGGCCCTGGCACCGGTTGCCCAGAGAGGCTGTGGCTGCCCCATCCCTAGAAGTGTCCAAGGCCAGGCTGGAGAGGTCTTGGAGCAACCTGGGATAGTGGAAGGTGGCCCTGCCCATGGCAGAGGGGGTTGGATCAGATGGCCTTGCAACCCAAACTATCCCATGATTCTATGGAGGAGGAAGTTCTCCTGAACCCTGGGCAGGGCCTGGCCTTGTGGGGTCATGATTCTCAGGGCTCTACAGCCCAGGGGCCCTGGTACCAGTGCGCTCTGCCTGACTGGCTGGGCTGCACCTCCTGCACAGCACAGGAACACCAGGAGAAGAGTAAGGACAACTGGGTCCCTTGGGGAAGGGAATGCTGAATAAAGCCTGTCTCAAAACTCAAACCTCAATCAGGGACTCCACAGACACTGGCAAAGGCAACAGCATGACACCAAATTACCTGAAAAGGCGAAGTCCTGAGCCATGTAGTGACCTCCAGGCACCATGCAGGAGCCTCACAGAGGACACAGCCCACCCCCAGCACCCAGCTGGGCAGGTTGGGGCATGAGGAAAGTGACCTGCAACAGGGGGATTTCTCTTCTGGGATGATCCAAAAGCAGTAGGTGAAAGGACATTACCTCAGACCAGATTTTTTTCCTGCTGCAGGGCCAGGGAGTAGATTTATTCTGGTGCCAAAGGAGGGGACTGTGCTATCAGAGGGTCTTTCGCTGCCTGTCACTCCTCTACTCACCCTTCAAGACATTTATCCTAAAGGATTTGCTTCGTGCAGTGAGCTGATGCTTAATGTGGCTTCATTGTGCCATAGCAAGTGTCCTGGCAAGTGCAAGGCACGGAAAGACTCCTGACCCAGGGGAACCACTAACAAGGACCACTATGATAATGTCTGTAATCTTGGGTATTTTTGCCCAGTGGCACATGCCTGGTCTGCACGTTGGTTTCATGGCTACAGCAAGAGAGATTAGACAGAAGTAGCTGACTTGGGCTCCCTGCCCAGCCCTGGACAATTGCTCCCTTGCTGTGTTTGTAGGAGTGAGGATGGATGCTGGGAGGAAGGGGGTGACAAAGGCCTGAGGATGCCCATCCTGGACTGATGGGCTGATGATGGGTCAGAAGGGCAGAGCTAAGGAGGAAACTTCTCTTTATTCCACCATTTCTCCTCCCAGGAGACCCACTGAGTCTGAACAAGGGCACGAGGAGAAGACCACTGAGCAGCCATTCAGCTGCATTTGGGGACTCATGGAGTGGTGGAGGGGTAGGTCCTGGGGAAGCTCAGGAGCCCAGGCTAGCTCAGACTCTCTCAGCGGGAGGATTGACCCTTTTTTCCATTGGTCTCACTCTGGGTCATGTCAGGGCAAATGGCACAGGCAAGCACAGACTGGGCAGACCCCATCTCCTTCCCAGTTCTCACTGCCCAAGTGGGTGTGCAGTGCCTGTTGGCTGAGGGGAGCTTTGAATAGCTTTAAAATACTTCATAGAATACATCCAACTTCACGCTTTGGACCAGAATCTTTTTCACTCTTCTTTTTTTTTTTCTTTTTTTTCCCCCCCCTGGATTTATCAGTTAAAAAGACAAAGGTAATAGAACTCAAATGTTATTTTGTTTTGATTTCAGCAGAAAAACCCAAGAATGCAAAATCTCCACCCCATTGTAACAAAAGGCTATTGGAAACTGCAGGACTTGGAAATCTCTCCTGCTTGGGAGAGGGGAGGTTCAGGTTGGATATTAGAGAAAATTTCTTCCCTGCAAGGGAGGTCAGGCACTTGCACAGGCTGCCCAGGGTGGTGGCAGAGTCACCATCCCTGGAGGTGTTCAAGAAACAACTGAACGTGGCATTTTGTGATACAGTTTAGTGGGCATGGTGGGATCTGACCAAAGGTTGGACCTGATGAACCTGTTCTTTTCCAACCTTAATGATTCCATGATCCACTTTAAGGCTGTTGAGGTGTTGGCTGAAGATGGAGGGAAAAGGAAGACACAGAGCAAGAGTAGCTGTGCACCTGTCGAACCAACCCACCAAGGTGTGTCTTTAGCAAGAAGGGTCCCCTGGTACGTGTTTGGAGCAAGCCCAGCCCTGCTCACAGACCAGGCACAGCCAGGATAGAGGCTTCATTTATTTCAGGGTAATTCTACCAGCGCTGTATTTAACAGTGTGAACATTCCTGTGCAGCTAAAAGGCCAGCCGGGCTCTCAGCACTCCCCAGCTGCAGTTCCTCCACACAGCTTGCTTTTCTGGTTCAGGATCTTACACCCCTCAAAAGCCAAAGCTGCCTTCTGTGGGTGAAATCTGCCTCAAGCCAGCAGTAACAGCCACCTCGAGCACCCACTGCACTCCTCCTGTCAACCCACCTCACCTTGCTCATCCCCAGCACCCAACGCCACAGTACCCACGGATTTGTTTAGCTGTTCTCATCCCCAGGGAGGTTCATGCTGCTTCTCTGTGGCCTGGAAGCATCAGGAGAGGTTTTGGTGGAGGTGTTCAGGAGGCTGGTGCAGGAGAGGTCCCAGTGGGGAGCCAGAAGCCCTGTGCTAGTGGCCTCCAGCCTCCGGCAGCTGGGAAGCGTAGAGAGCCAGTGTGTGATGGAGGAACTGGTACTGCTCACTCGTCTGGATCATCCCACCTCTGAAACAGAAAGGCAGGGCCCACTGATACTTCACCAAGCCCAGAATCCGGTTCCTGGCTCTCTGCTCCCAGAACACAATATTCCTGCTTCACCAACTGTGTCCAGATGCCTCTGAAAAGGGCACCAGAGCTGCCCAAAGAGTACAGGGGCTCAGAAGCACTGCTAATTTTTACCAATATTTCTTGAAAAGTAGCCAGATGTAGTGTTTCTGTATTTAATGGCTGAGCTGGAAGGGAAGGAGTGGATGGCTGCCAGGTTGAAAATCCCCCTCCTCTCCGACCATGTCGTCAATGCCAAACTAGCATAGCCCTGACAGCAGAGCCAGCCTGGCACTGGGAAATGTTTCTTGTCCACACATCTGCATCTTCCAGCAACCCTTCTGGTTTCCACCAATATAGTCCCCATGTTCCCCCTGGGACGCCCATCCCCACATCCCTCCCACATCCATCCCACATCCCTCCTCCCAGGCTTGGCACCCAGCAGGACCCTCCAAGGAGCCACCTGTTCTGAGCACCCACCTGTCTATGCGGAGCCGGCACACAATGCCCAGGATATCCACCTCCCCGTTGTCCTTCAGCTGCTGACAGCCCATCCTGGTGGCGATGAAGCAGCCCGTGCGGCCGATGCCAGCGCTGCAGGACAGACACAGATGAGCATTGACAGCACCCACTGCCTGGACTGGACGTGCCTGAGCTGGACTCCCTCCTGGATGGGAGTGATTGCTGCCATGATTTCATCTCCTAGAGGGATGCTGGGGTCCAGGTCCCAGCTGCTAGGCCAACCTTCTTACCCAGGCACCAAAGACCACAGGCTAGGGTCACTCTGCTATGGCAAGGGGGTCTTGCAGTGCTGCAGAGCCTGGCTGAGGCTGCTCTGGAAGCACAACCAGCACAACCAGTCTATGCCCCTTCCCTGTGTAGTGCAGGAGGCTCTGCAGCCCCTTCCCCTCCCAGCTGGGCTCTGATCCCAGAACACAGCAGTTTGCACTCAACCTGCAGCAGCACATGCTGAGTGCATTCCTTAGGGACAGCCAGGTGCTCTGCTCTGCTGTTCCCAAATTCACTTTACCAAGAGAGAAAATAGGCAGAGGTCACTTCCTGCAGGAGGGCTGCCCTGAAGCACAGCTCAACAGCCAAGCCACAGGCCAAGCTCAGTGGCAGAGGGAGCAGAAATTACGGAATCACATAATGGGTCAGGTTGGAAGGGACCACCCATAGGGTCATCTTGTCCACCTCCTTGCTCAAGCAGGCTCTTCCAGAGGCAGAGCTGCAGATGTACTGTGGGGCTGGTAGATGGGTCCCACTGCAGACCTCCCCTGCCATCCACAGACCCCAGTGCAGGATGTGCTATGCTAATGCCTCCATCCTGCTGCCAGGACATGAGCTGCTGGTTCACAGCTCTGCTGTGGGGTCGCTGTGCCCTGCAATTTCTGTGCCATAGCAGGACCAGCATTTCCCTTCTGGCATTTGAAGACTGACTCCAAGGTGAAGCGCCGAGGAGGCTCAGGTGAGGTGCAAGTTCTTACCTGCAGTGCACCACAACAGGTCCTGGGCTGGCTGCAGTCTGCAGAGTCTCCTCCACCTTGGACACCAGGTGCAGCAGGGGCTTGGCTGACTCAGGTGTTTGCTGGTCCGGCCAGGAAGGGAAGAGGATGTGTTGGACCTCACGGCATTCTCCTTCAAGCTTTTCCAGCACAGGAGAAAGAGAAATCAGGATGTGGGAGCATGGGCCAAATGAAAACATAATTTAGCTCAAGAAGAAGCTGAACAGTGTGTACCCATCTCAGCTGCTCTCCTCCCAGTTACGTCTTTGAGCCTCTGCCAGATACCCAGAAGAGACTCTGGGCCAGGGACAATGGGACGTGTCCCATCCCAGAAGATGGGAACAGATGCAGAGTGTCCCAAAACTGTCCACAGAGCGCAGGCAAAGCAAGCAAGATCCTTTAGGCTGGTGTCAGCCCAAAGTGACTACAGAGCCCAAAAACACAGTGCAAAATCCACTGGGCTACTAGAGCCACTCTGCCCAGCTGACCCCCTCTCCTCCACTCCCCAGGGCTGGGTCCTGCTCCCTCCCAGACCCCCCAGGCAGGAGCTCTGCAGAGAGGGGACTCCCGAGAGCCATGAACCCTTCTCTTTCCTATCACACAGCATTGCCATCTCTCTGGAGATCTCAGGGCTGTCAGGGGCACAGCCAGACCCCACTGCCCTCCCCTTCTGACCCCAGGGTGGGGCTTAAACCCACCTGGATGGAGAGATCCCGGACGACATACTCCATGGACTTGCTCATCCCCTGGACACGGATGGTGAAGGGGCCATAGGTGCCCTCCGTCTCGGGCCAATAGTGGACACATTTCTGGAGGACAAGGCAAGTTTGTGGCTGCGGAGATGCTCAAGGCACCTGCTGGATGTTTGAGCTGTGCTTGGGTCAGTGCTTTTGGGAAGGGGTATCACCTGGGAAGGTGGATGTAGAGTGATAGAGAGGGAAAGCAAAGAAAGGATAGATCTCTCTCCCTGCATCTGCTGCCCTGCTACCTCTCCCATGCCCTGCCCTGGCTTTCAGAACTTAGGCCTGCATAGCTCTTCCCAGCTCCTGGGAGCTTCCAGGCCAAACAGGACCCAGGGCACAGGGAAGCTGTCACTCAGAAGGGAGCAAGGACATGGCCAGGAAAGAGAGAGCAAGTTTTCAGCTCTCAGCTGCCCCAGGCAGGTGTTGCTTGGATGGGAAGCCAGAGTTCCTAGCAAAGGCACAGCACTGCTCACTCTCATCCCAGTTGGACCTCCTGGCTGAGAGTTCCCAGCCCAGGAGAGAACTGTGGGGGGCTAGAGGGGCATTGCTGCCCTCTGCTTTTGCTCCCTCCCCACAGGTTGCTCTAATTCCTTTAGCCTATTATCCAGCTAGCAAAGTGAGCTCAGAACATGAGGCCATGTGAGGAGGAGAAATTTTGACAGGTGGGATCAAGGGTGCAGCCCTGGGGGTCTCCTCCTCCACTTCTGATCCATCAGGGAGCCCTTAGGGACCAAAGCCCAGCAAAGCCTCCCACAACATTTCAGTGTTGTCATCATCCCACCCCCTCGCCGTGCCCCTGGCTGAGGGCAGTGCCTGGGCCTGGGAAGGGACACTGGTACCTCCTTGCGCTCCTGGAGCTCAGTGATCATGACGATCAGAGGTGCCTCCTCCTGCCACACCATCTCCCAGAAGTCGATCACGGTGTTCAGCATCGGTCCCTGCGTGGCAATGTACTCTCGGGGCCGCCCTGCATAGCCCTGCCAAGCACACGGCCCATCAGGGAAAACAGGGGACCCCAGGGGGAGGCTGGCCTGAATCCAGAGCACTCCAGCCCTCATGGTGCTTCTCTGTCTGCATAGGTGAAAGCCTGAGCCACATATGCTATTTCTTACTAAACCTGTCCTTGAAATGATTTTATAGACCTGATAAGGCAATACCAGGCATCCTCCCCATCACACTCCAGCGAAGGATGCCAAAGTGAGATGCACTGCTCAGAAAGAAGCCTGCCCACCAGGCAAAGCTGGCACCTGGCTGACACAAGAACCCATTTTGGGGTGATGTGTGCTTCAGCACAAGTAAGAATGCAGCCTGGAAGGGTTTGCACAAAGGTGGATATCAAAATCAGGTTATCTAAGTAACACCTTCGGGTCTGAGATTTCTCAGTCTCTGGAAAGGGACCACACTGGGTGCCAAAAATAAGCCATGCCCCACCTTCATTAGCTTTCCTCTTGGGAATTGGAATAAACCACCTGAGCAGAGAGGAAATCCCTGGATGTGTGAGGGTTGAGGATTTCTGAGCTGCCATGCTCTACTGGCATATCTTACCTCCCATGGCCTTGCCACATAACGAGCCAGTGTGGGAGGAGGAAATGGAGAAGCTCCTGCAAAGAAGCCTGTCAGGGTGCTCAATGTGCCTGAGAGCTGAGAGCAGTCCCCTCATGAGACTCTCCCACCAAAAGGAACAGCATGTCTGCTCTGAGCAGGTGGAGCTGCATCTCTCCAGCTCCAAAAGGGGTGCAAATTTAACACTGCTGCCCCGGGGCAGCCACAAGACAGCGGGTGACAGTGCCCAGCATGTGGGTCCCAGTGTGGCACGTGCAGACTGATGCCCTGTGAGACATGGGCTGCAGGAGCTGGGAGCCCCCCCACTCTCTGCCTGGGCAGAACACTTACCGTGATGTAGTTGGCATTTATGTAGCTGTGTTCCTCCTGGTTCCCTGCCCTCTTGAGACAGACACGGCTCTCAGGATCTGAAAGACGTGGCAGGAATTACCCCAGGGACTGACCTCCTCAGCCTCAGGGGTCCTCCTGAGTCTTCCCTCTCAGGCCAGTTCTTGTCCCACTTCACCCTCACTGCCCTGGCAGGGTACAGCCCAGGTGCGTGCCCAAACCTGCATGTCCCCCAGTAAGCACACTCACCTGCTGGTGATGACCCCACTGGTGACATTCCCACAGTGCCTGACTAGAGCCCGGGACTCACAGAACGACTTCCATAATCCTCAGCCTTTACCACTCTTGGCCCCACAGCTGGGCTATCCCGTGTTGCACACCTGGGCAGTGCACCCCAGGGAGTGGCTTCCCATGTGCCACCCCACAGCACTGTGTGCACCCCCTGCAACACCCAGCTCCTGCAACATGGGCAGTAGGAACAAGCACAGCAGGAACACCAAGGGCACCCAGATGTTCCCACCCCAGTGCCAGGGCCGCTCCAAATCATGCCTTTCCCATGAGCAAACATGGGCAAGTGGGATGCAAAGGGATGCACTGGCACATACTGGGGAGGATGGTTTTGTATCTGTCCTTCAAGGCACGTCCAGGAATCTCCAGCTCCTCTGGATTCACAAAGTTGGGTGGGATTTTCTGCAGGGGCAAAGCACAGACATGAGGAAAAGCCCATCGCTGGCACTTGTGTCCCAGGGTGGTGGCATAGCTGGTCCCCCAGAAGTGCACAGGTAACTCAGGAACCCACTGGCATCCCCAGAGATGCCAGCTCCTGGGATGAGCCCTGTCCTTCTCTAGATGAAGTGGGACTTCTTCCAGACAGGCTACCTTGGGAGAAGAGCTTGGCATGGGAGGGCAGGAGAGGCTTTCCAGGGACCCCAATGGGACACGTGTGCACCAGGGAGTGGGTGGTATGTGGGACACCCCTCCCCTCTGTTTGCCCATAGTGCTGCCCTGCCACCGAGGTTGTGGGGCACAGCCTCCCTTGGAGATGTCCCTCCCTGTCAGTCCCACCACTGCTACCCGTTACGTCAGGAGGGAGAGGGAAATGTGGCACCGAAAACTCCTCCTGGAGCTGTGCCAGGCTCTCAGCACGCTGTTGGAGCTCCTGTCTCCTCAGTACATGGCTGGACGTCCTCAGGAAGTTCAGTGTGATGTCCCGCGGTGTGCAGACAGGCTGGATGGGCTCTACACTGCCCAGAGAGCTCATGTCCAGCACCAGTGATACATTGGAGCCCCTCCTGCAAGGCAAAGGGGTCCCTGGCTGACCCAGTGCCACCCTGGGATAGAAGGACAGCCCATCCCACCACAGCATCAGTGAAAACACCCCACACTGGTAGAGACTGCTCCCTCAGTAAATGGGGGCATTGAGGAACAAGGAACTAGCTGGTCATTCCACCTTTCTGCTGGGAAGCCCCTGAAGGACGGTGCTGAGATTTATCCTGGACTAGGTGGGGGGTCAGGGCTGCCTCCATGCTCAGACCTGGCACCTGCATGTGCTGGCAGGCAGAAGGCTGGCAGGAAGGAAGTTTAGGGGAGCCCTGGGGATGAGCACTGCTGTGAGTGTCCCTGCTAGGGCTGAGACACACTCACCTCTCCTGGAGACGCACGTGTTTCTTGGCAGAGGGACTGGGCATGTCTGGCTTGTCCATGTCTGCCACAGCTGCCTGGGCTGCCAGCCTGCCCTTATGAACTCTGGAGCATACCAAGCAGGGTTTGACCATGCTGCAGTAGCCACAGAGCCCTTGTCCTGAAGCACAGGATGGGTCACGGTGTGCCCTCAACTTCTGGGGAATCACAGAGCCGCCAGAGAAGAGGCTGGAAAAGAAAAAGCAGATCTGAGACATAACACTGAGGCTGGGTGGACCCCCCCTGACAAATGGTCTGCAAGCAAGGCTCAAGATTTAAGTCCTCAGTTGCCCTGGAACCAGGACCCCCAGCTCCTGTATCCAGGTGGATGGCACAGGGAAAGCTCCCAGCACATTCACCCTGCAGGATGCTGCCAGCACTGAAGCCCACACAGGCACCACTGGTGATCTGTGGGCATGGCACCAAGGACCAGCTGCTTCCCCTGAGGAGAGGACACCCATTCCCTGTGTTGGCAGGTCACAGTGTGGTTTGGGGGAGCCCCAGACGCTCTCCACCTCCATGGGAAGCACAGGCTGCCCTGGATTTCCAGCCTTTCCCTGCCATGCCTCCTTTGGCCTGGGGACATGGTGGGGAAGAGAGAACTGGAACACATGAGCACAGCAGAGCAGCGATGGGCAGGTGACACAAGGGGGGCTGTAGCCACTGCAGGGAGCCTGACCACCTCCTGCTGCAGGGAGACACAGACCAGGCACCCTCAACAGGCTTACAGCTCTGGTGAGGGACGGATGACCCTGGGACTGCCTCCTGCAGGTCTCAGCAACCGTCAAGAGGAAACTGCTTTATCTGGGTGATTGAGTAAGAGGCGATGGGGCAGCCCAGCTGGGGAAGGTACCAGAGCTCCTCCATCACCAGCTCTGGTGATGCAGGGCCAGGGAGATGCAGGGGATGCTGCTTCACCTCTGGGCAAAGCTCCTTTTAGTGCAGGCAGCACCATGGGATCCTAAGGCTCCTTCTCATCCCCGGCTCCCTCCATGAGGAGGGAATGGACCCATGGAGACAGGGAATGATGCAGAATCAGAGCTCTTGGTGGGCTAAGAGTGGGATCTCAGCCCATCTGCTGAGAGAGGTCTTGTGGAGAGCCGAGTCCTCATGGTAAGTAGTTGGAAACAGAGTTAGGGCAGGAGCTGTTCCCTATGACTCCCTGATGCCCAGTGGCAGTGTCACCACTGCCACACACACCAACCCCATGCCCCATGCCTTGTGTGCCTTCCAGGGTGTCCTGGGGTTCCCCAGCCAGGCAGGACAAGAGCAGCTGCTCTACAGGAACTACAGCACCAGGAGAGATCCTGACCAGGGACAGCCCAGGCTCCCATCCCAGCAGCTGTGCCTTGCACTCCGAGCAGGAAACACCGAGGACATGCCCTGGCCAAGCCCCTGGCTAGCAGGGGGCCATTGGGAAGGGCACCAGCTCCAACACCTGCACGGAGAGTGTTCCCATCACCCTGTCCAGCATCCCAGTCCTGCCTGGGGCTGCCCAGCTGCAAGCACATGCCCACAGTCCCTGGGCACCGGGGCCCGGCCCTGCCCTGCCCAGCAGGGCTCCCCTGGGAAGTGGGCAGCATGAGTGGGCTGGGGGGCTGCCTACCTGCTGCCCCACGGCGTGGGCTCGTCGGTCCCATCACAGGCCTGCAGACACCGCGTGTGTCAGTCTGACACCACGGTTTGAAAGTGTTCAGGAAGCTGCTTATCAAAGGAGCTGCTGCCTCTGCTGCTTCCTCTCCTTTCTTCTCCCCCACCCTGCCTGCCGCCCACACACATACCGGCCACATCTCTGCAGCTCAGCTCTGCTGGGCCGCCTGCAGACCCTCCTTCACACCGACAAACCCGCGTCCTGCGCCTCTGGGTGCAGCCTGGCCTCCCCCCGGACCCTGGGGTGCCTTCACAGGCATCTCTGGTGGGGTTGGTGGGGTGTGCTCAATGCCCTCTGTGACAAGCCATGGCCAGCACCAGTGCCACCCATGGAGCATGGAGAGATGGGTGACACTTGGCCACAGGAGGACACTGGCAGAGGACTGAGGTGGGATGCTTCACATGGTGCAGTGGTGCTGCCCTGGGGGCCCCAGAACCCACCTGTCCAGAAGGAAGACAGGATGAGAATTCTAATCCCTGCTGTCCTGCCCATATCCCCTTTCCCAGGCTGTGCCCCAGCTGTTCCCCATCACACTGTGGGATGAGCCAGGGCTCACATAGTGCATCCCACCCTCAATGCCTGGCCATGTGCAGTGTGCTCCTTGTGCCACCCCAACATCCCCCAGCCCACGGTCATGTAGGGACCCACCACTCGGCACCCACGACCATTCCTGGGTCCCTCAGGGGCTTCCCCCTTCCCAACAGTGCAGGGCAGAGGGTGTATTTTGGGAGGAAGGACCCTCAAGGGTCTGGCTCAGGTAGGACAGGCCTGCCCTCAGGGCACTGCACATCCTTCCTGCCACATCCCACCACTCTTCCTGTTTGCTCTTGCCTGGGCTCTGCAGACACTGCAGCTTCCTTCCTCCTCAGCCCCCACCCTGCTGCACTGCAGCAGCTCCCACTGCACCCCACTAGCCCTCATGGGCACCGTATCTCAAACATCTGCATTGCCCCAGGGAGTCCCCAGACTGTGCCACCTCCAGCCCGTGCCACCTCCAGCCCAGCTCATTGTGGCAATTGTCCCATTCCCAGGATGTGTGGTGGCAGCTCTGCCAGTCACTGAGCTGAGAGGTGCACACCTGCACACAGCTGTGTGTTTGCAGGAACTGAGGTGCCTGAACAACATCTTCCCTGGGGAATCCTGGCAGTGCCACCTTCTACCCAAGAGCAGGGAGATCAGAGCGCCCAAGCTCTGGATCAAAGTGCTGGTCTTGGCCAGTGCAGAGCAGCCTTATTGTGGAGAAAAAGGCCACCAGCATCTCTGTCTTAGCAGCAGATCCCAGGGCGGCCTGAGGATAGACTGAGGAATTGCTCCCTGTCCTATGTGGGATGAAAGAAGATGCCTGTGAGGCCAGGTTGCAGCCCCACCAGGCAGCCCCTCACATCTGTCCCTGACAGAACTCAGGAATTCCTAAGATGACCAGCACTGCAGCACTTCAGAGGCTGCATAAGCTTGCCCTCAGCAGGAAACAGACTAAACAAAGAGGGTTCTTTGCTGAAGTATCAGGCTGTCAGACATGCAGAAGCTTCAGGAAGTTGGGGTTGTATCTGCCCTCTTATTCTGTTGGACACCTGTGCCTCCTGGCTTGCTTGGAGCTGAGGATGCAGCCAAAATGCAAATCCCTGAGCTGTTTTTCCAGCCTTTTGCTGGCCTGATCCTGCTGGGCTGCCCTCTTATGCTGGCAAGTGCACAAGAAATATGGCATTGGGGCAGACACCACAGGGCCACCAGCACACACAGGTCTCTGGGCATGTGTCCATGCACCCACAGTCAATCCCAACCCAAACAACTGCCCAGCTCTTGTGACAGGGTGGATGGAAACAGCTAGACTCTCACAGACCTTGTAGGATCCAAGGAACACACATAAAACCTGCCAGCACTCCCCAGGAGCAGAGCAATGGGGCTGTGATCCCCACATCTGAGCTGTCCAGGGTCTCTTGCTGGACCCAGAAGCCATGACATCACATCCTGATCCTCTGCATGGAGCACAGTGAGCAGGACACCTGAGGGCAGCACTGGCCTATGGAAGCTGGATTTTGGCCAGTTTTCTCCAAAGGGAATGGCTTTATCCAAGACACGAGCTCCAGCTGCAAAAGGGGTGTGGAACAAAGGCATTTATGAAGGCCAGGAGCTCAGGTTAGTGATCTGTGGCCCAGTGTGATTTAAGAGATCTGATGGGCATTTCAAAGGATTCGGAATGCCGTCAGAAGTAAGTTCCTTCTTTTCCCCACAGGTTCTGCCTTGGTCATGAAATGCTCCCGAAAGCTGCAGGGAGGATCCTTATGTATTTCCTTTGCAAAATGACTTATTTTGTTCCACTTGGATCTGGTCATGACAATGGATCACACACGGGGGAATAGGAAGAAACTGAGATGCTGGGATGTGGTGCAACCTGTGCCCGTGAACCATCACAACACCAAGGTGCTCATGCTCAGGGAGGTCCCAGAAAAGCCTGCAGCACTTTCCCTCTGCCCCTGCAGGACTTTCCCTCTGCCACTCCAGGCCTCACCATGCTGCTGTGGCTCTACCAGCCACACACTGCAACTAAGCAGGACAGCCAGGACAGACCCCCTGGGAACAACATCTGACCCCTTTTGGCTTCTCCTTGTTCAGAAAGCTCTGACTGAGACTGAAGGGACTGTTCTGGCCATGGAGACTCACTGAGGATGCAGGGAAGGCAGGAGGGAAGTAGGGATGTGGTGCAGGGATGTGCCATGGCCCAGGTTCCCAGGGGCAGAAAAGTCTGAACTGCTGAAACCTCCTGACCCCTATGTGCCTCTGAGGGTGCACGAATGGAACTGAGCACGCATCCACCTGCCAGCATAGCTCCTCCTCCTCCCCTCTGCTAAAGCACCAGCAGGCTGAGGAGGTGCATTTTGCGGGAGAGGGAGGATGGGAGGGGAGACAGATCCATGGGGACCTACAGCATGAAAGGCAAGGTGCTGATGGGAAACAAGTCATGAGCGCGTGGACACAGACTGGATGTGAGAGAGACTGGGAGCAGACAGGCTCAGAACACACTGCTGGACCCAGGGCATGCTTTAGCTCTCAGTGCTCCTCCTGCCCCAACCTGCCCCTTGCACCTTGTTATACCCAACCACGTGCTGCTGCCCCCCTGGGAATGGCACCTGCATCCCTTGCCTGCTGCCTGCCCGCCACAGCACACACAGGATGCAAACCCACACCTGCAGAGCACTCAGTGACATCTGTGCAGGCAGAGGGTGTGCAGAAACCTCGCCCACTGAAGTCCCAGACATGCCCATGCCCACACACGAACTTTTGGGCACACCACTCTTGGCCACCTCTGATCCCCAGCTTGGAACATGATGCTGCCAGCAGGTCACCAGAGGGACACCAGCTTGGTCCACAGAGGGAGCAAAGAGCCCAGAGCTGCTCTGGCCAGCAGTGCAAGGCAAGGGGCTGTGTCTTTCATCTGCAGCCATGCTCATCCTGATTTGAAGAAAATCAGTTAGNCCACCAGCTCTGCACCAGCTACAGACGAGGGAGAGCTGCTGGTTCCTACAAGCAAACACTGCTGGGGCCGAGGAGGACCTGGCTTTGAGGGGAGATGGTGAGTCTAGGGGCAGATCCCAACCCAAGGGCAGTTTGCTGTAAGGACAGAACCAGGACACCGGGACAGCCACCTCCATTGCAATCTGCTGCAGGCAAAGAGGAACCTGACAGTCTCCAGAGGGCAAAACGCAGGAGGGGATCAGGGGAAGCAACACTGAAGGAAATGGCTTGGAGAGGGAGGTCTCATAGGGTCACAACTGTGCCCCTCACCTTACTGCCTCCCTTGTCTTTTGGGAAAGGAAGGGTCAAGATCCAGAACAGGAACATCCCTTGCCCCTCAGTTCTCATCTCAGCTCTGACCTTGGTGGCTGCAGTGTCAGGGGTGATAATGATGCCCCAAGTGGTGCTGGGACAGCAGAGGGTTGGTGATGGAGGGGGAGACATGGAGGGAAAGGTCCACACCAGCCATCCACCCTACCCCAACCAGGGATGTGCCAGGTATGGGATCTCCTGTGTCCTCTGCCCGTGAATTAGGATTCTCTGTTGGGATGTAGGAACTGGAGGGGTCTGTGGCAGAGGAGCCTTGAAGTTATGGCTGTGGGTTTACTTTTACCAGCATATAGGGACCCTACAGAGTCCCCATATCCCTACAGATCCAGGGAGGAAGATCTGGATTTATCCCTAACTGGTACTTTCTCTTTGTTCACTTGCATTTTATGACTCCAATTCCCTGGGTTCATCTTGCACCTCTGGCCATGACCTCAGATCCAGTTCCCCTTGTGCAAAGAGCACATTCCAGCTCCAGGCTGGGACCTGTTCTTTCAACTAAAGCTCAGCCAGTCCTTACACCCATTTCTGCCCCCCAGCTTTCTGAGCATGGGCCTCCTCACCCAGACTCCCTGCCCTGATCCACACACCCCCGCACCTCTCCTCACCCTCTCCAAAGGCTACCATAGCTCCCAAGCCACTTCAGCCTAGACAAGCACTGAACTGGCACCCAAAGCACAGATGCTGCCCCACGGCTGAACTCCCTGGGATTGCCTGCCACACCATGGCATTGTCCCACTGGGCCCCGTCACCTTTGGGTCCGGCACTCGGGAAGAGCAGGTCCTGCTTCCGCTGACTGGGATTCAGGACGTCTTGCAGACTTTTGGAAATTAGCCCATCTCCTCCACTGCCTGAACATCACTCACGGGCTTGAAGGTGAAGTGGCTGCCTGGAGACTGAGCAGACTCTGTGCGAACTGACGGAGCAGCTCCCGGCAGGCACGAGGAGGACGGTGCGATCATCCCGAGCATCACGCAGAGGCGGCCGGGGGGGTGTGAGCAGCCCCGGGACGGCACCTTACCAGGGGTTCCCGCCTGGGGACAGCCAGGACCCGGAGCTGAGGGACCCGCAGATTGCAGAACAGCAGCTCGCTATTGCAGCGTCCTCCGCGGGAGCGCGTTCCCAAGGACAGCCCCAGCACACGCGTCCTTCGCTCGCAGCCCGCGCTGGATCCTCGGGCATCCCATCCGGGCAGGGAGTCAGAGCCAGCGGCTGTGTGACCTTTCTCCCCGTGGCTGGTGACAGTCTATGCAGAGTTTGCTCCTGCTGCTGCCTGGCTCGGGCTGGGAGCAATTAAGCAATTGCTGGGTTCTTTTGCCAAGGCATCGCTGCTGATCTTGCCACCCTCTGCACTTCTGTCCTCTCCTTAAGGAGAACTAGAAGGAGGCCTTAGCACCTGGATTTCTTTCTTAACTGCTGTTTGGATTTTTCTTTCAAACACTCGGTTCGTTCAGCCTGGAGAAGAGGGCACTGAGAGGAGACCTCACTGCAGTCTTCAACATCCTCATGAGTGGGCAGGTACCGATCTTTTCACTCTTGTGATCAGTGACAGGACTTGAGGGAATGGCTGGAGCTGAATCAGCGGAGATTTAGGGTAGAAAGGAAAAAGCTTTTTACCTAGAGGGTGGTTAAGCAGTGGAACAACCTTCCCAGGGAAGTGGTCACAGCCCCAAACCCATCTGAGCTCAATAAGCATCTGGACAATGCTCTCAGGCACACGGTGGGATTCTTTGTGAGTCCTGTGTAGGGCCAGGAGTTGAACTTCGTGATCCTGATGTGTCCCTCCCCACTCAGCATATTCTGTGATTCTATGACTGCCGAGTAGAAGCACTTTTGGCTTCTGGAATTCGATATTTCCCATATCTCCCACAAATAAGCTGAGGTTTCCTCCAAATTTTCCAGCAGAAAGGCAGAGCAGATGAACCACCAGCCCCACCAAGGGTGGGCTAAGAGTAATGCAGAGCTAGTGCTGCTGTGGACCTAAAGAGGGTGTCTTGGCACAGAAATAGCTCCCCTGAGAAAGGTCTCCCAGAGTGAAAGTGCTTTATATCATCTCGATTTATTCCTCTCCTCATGTGGGAACAAGCTCTCCCTGTTCATTTTACAATGGAGTAATTGCTTGGAGGATTGTTCCTAAGTCAAGTGTATTTCTAGAAATCCGTAAAATCACAGAAATGTTGAAAAATCCCTCTAAGATCATCGAGTTCAACGGTGCACTGCCATGTTCACCACCAAACCATATCCCTAAGGGGCGAGGGTAGAGGAGATCTAAACCAGCACATGGGACCAGACCTCCAAAGTGTTGAGACTTTGACTCTCTAGACAACAAATGCCAGTGGAGAAGCCAAAGAGCCACAGAGCTGCTTGGTCACCCAGGACACGTTGCTGGAGCCTGTGGCAGTACCTGGCTCATCCATCTGTTACTTGGGCTTGTCCCGTGCTTCCCTGACTGCCTTTAAGAGAGCTGGGCTTTTGGAAAGCTGCCTGGGAAACGCTCTGTGCCTCAGTTTCCCCTGGAGACCACCCTGTCTGTTTGCTCGGGACACCTGTGGGGTGGCAGCAACAGTGGCTGCCCCGGTCCAGGAGACACACACACACGTGTCCTCTCAGGAAGCTCCAGACAACAACACCTGCCTGCAAAACCCGGTGAGCTCTGTGGGCAGGGACAAGTCTCCCAGGAAAAGGAAACCCCACAGGAAAAGGAAAACCTGCCTCCCTGTCTCCACAGCACACAGGACAAAGAAGCTCTCAAAGAAAAAGGCACAAGAAGGCCTGAAAATCCTGAAGACCCATAAGGTTATTCTTCTCCTGGGTCCCTTGGCACCCTGTATCAGTGAGGATCTCTGCAGCCAGCACATGGACTGAGCCTTTTGCTCAGTCCAGCCAAGCCCAACTGAGTCTGCCCTGCATGGTCCTGCTGTCCCCAGCTCAGGCTGCTCCCTCGGGGGGACACTGAGCCCAGTGACCTCTCACTGGGTGCAGTGGCCATTACCAAAAACAGGAAATGGGCTGGGCAGTAGGGGCAGGAGGTTGAGAGAGACTCAGAAACAAAGGAAGCAGTTAGGAAGCAGCCACTTCCATTTTAGCTGCAAGAGAGCCTGTGCCCTCACGCTGCTGGGCACTGGGGAAAAGGGCTGGCTGTCCACAGGCTGATCTGGTCTGGGATCACCAGTGAGTTTTTATGATGAAGGCACAGATCTTCTTCTGATAACAGCTAAAAAGAAGATAGTAGAGATGGGATGGTTAAAACACTCATCATCAGTCAACATCCAGTGCAGAAATAGGTGCAGTGAGTCCAGTCAATGTCAAGTTGGTTACTGCACAGGGATTAAGCTTCTTAACCCCACTAAGGATGGATTGTGCACTAAGGAGTGCCTGTACCCTCTGGCCCCGGTACAGGATGGATCTGTGAACACAGCTGCCTGGGGCCAAAGGGTCAGGGAAGGTATGTCAACAGCTTTTATTTTAGGAAAAATATCTTCCTTGAAAGAGTGATCAGGCACAGACTGTCCAGGGTGCAGTCATCATACCTGGAGGTATTCAAAGGGTGTGTCAATGTGGCACCTGGGGACATAGTTTAGTGGTGAATGTAACAGTGCTTGGTTAATGGTTGGACTTTTCCAACCTGGACAATTCTGCATAGCAAGAGGTAGAGCCCCTGCCAGCCATGGCAGGTCTCATCTCTCCACTCAGAGCACTGGCCATGGATAAGCAGAGGCAGCCAGAGGGCAGCAATGCAGAGGCAGAACACAGAACTGCCTAGTGCTGCTCTTCAAGCTCACCGCCACGACAGAATGTGGACCTGTCCACTCTTGAAAGCTATTCTGGGTTGTGCTTTCTGGCCTCAGAAATTCAGGAAGCTGCTGCACTGGGCCCTGCATTGTTGCTGCTTGGTCTCACTGCAGCCACAGGTCTGAGCCACGGGAGCTCTTTATCCCAGTTCCAGGCATCACAAATATTCCTGTCAGCTCAAGGTGGGGAAGTCACGGTGCTCGGTGCCACAGATGCCCCAGATCTGAAGCAAGAGCACCTGAGAACTTTTTAGTTTCTTTTCTTCTGCTGTTGGGGCTGAGGGCTGCTCTGGGGCGGGGGACACCTTTCCTGCCAGCAAGTCTAAGGATAGAGCCATGGAGCTATTGGCATTGGAAGAGAAACCAAGGCAGCAACTGGTGTCACCAGAGCCTGGGATGCAGCACAAGTGTTGTTTTTGATGCTGCCTTGCCAGACAGCAGCTCCTTACATCACCCAGGGCTGCCAAGCTCCTTGCTACTTGCCAGCAGGGGCACAGGGTCAAGTCACGGGGCTGGCAGCAGAGTGGTGTTTGTAGTGACCCTGAGTAAGGCGTTGGGTCTGCCACCACGGAGAAAACAGCAGATCACAGACATGGTGTTTGATGGGCAGGACACTGCACAGTGCTGCAGTGCTGGTCCATCCTCCTCCCCCCACACCTCGCCTCTTGTTTATGGGGGGCATTTCACAAAAGAGTGGGTGCCTCTGTAATGCAGGATACAGCCACCCCCTGCTTGGGATGCTGGGGCCCAGGTCTTTGATACAGGACAGGGCAGGAGGAAGCCCAGCTGCTGGTGAGTGGGGAAGAGGATGGGGAAGCACTGACTGAACACCCACAGGGCTGCAGAGAGGGATGCAAAGCCAGTGAACTCTGCTCTCAACTGGGGCAGGCCCTGCCAGGCCACCAGCTGGTTTGGCATCATGACACTGGGGCAGATCATGTCCCACTTGGCTGGCTGGGTCATCTGCCAAAGGCATCTCAGTCTCCTCTCACAGACCCCCAGGCAGCTCTGCCTGCCCCTCTCCTGTGGGTCTTATGAGCCTCTCCCTGGAAGCACTGAAGGGAATACCACAGCAGGCTTTGGGGTCACTCCACTCTGGAGAGTCCAGCCAAAGGCCCCACAGAGCCCTGGTGTAGCAGCCTGATCCAGATGGCAGGGAGAGACCCACTGCCCGTGCCAGCTGGGCAGGAGATGCCATGTGGGGCCCTATCCTGCAGAACTGCCTGGCTCTGGGACTCTGACAGTGTCTGCCTCTTGCTCCATCCCTGCAAAGGGCTGGTTTATGTTTCTGTCATGATTGGGGATGGCTGAGCCTGTAAGGATCCAGGATAGACTCTGTGGAGGTCCAGATGGATCCTGTCTCCACGAGGAGCTAGGATGGATTTGAGCAGTGACAGCCACCCTGTGTGTCAGCATCCTCTCTTGCCTCTTCCCCAGGGATCAGACAGGCCCCAGGGGCTGACACAGACTGTCAGTGCAGATTCTGCCAATGGTCTCTTTTAACAACACACAGCAAGGGAGGTTTGTTAACAGAGAAAATATCTGTGTGTGTCCCTGGAGACCTGGTGGGATGGTTGACCCAGCCCTGGTACCCTCCAGGACAGAAAGGTCAGTGACGGGCAGGGAAGACGCAGGAGAGCTGGGTGGGAGCTCTGGGCAGGAGCAGAGGAGCTCCAGCAGGAGCTGGGTGGGCACCACCAGGCAGGGTGCCCTTACCGCTGTGCACCACTGCAGACAGGCTCTGGGGGAGCAGGGATGGACGCCAGGCTGGAACAACACTCAAATTGCAGACACAGTTGGGGTGCAGGGCCTGGGCTGGTGGAACAGGGGTGATGATGATGGAGACATTCACGTGCCATGGGGCACCCTGCCCTTGTCCTCGTCCTACATATCCACAGCACCAAGCCACTCCTGCCTGCCCCAGCAGCGCACTGGAGAACACTGAGCTGAGGAGTGCCTGCTTCCTGAGCAGGGCAGCCTGTGGAGATGCTGGCCATGCCTGTGAGGAGTCTGTCAGGCCATGGGAAGGTGTCTGTTAAGACTCATCAGCTCGTCTGTGCATGCAAGTTGTATCCTTGGCCTGGGTGTGACCACGTGTTCAGGGATGCTGTCAGCCCAGTGCTGTCTCCTGCTGCAGGTCAGCAAAGGCCACAGCTGATCCTGGACCTGATCTTTTGTGACCTCTTCTCTGAGATGTGAAGCAGCAGGAACACATCTCCTGGGGGGAGGTCTGCTCTGGAACTGGGCTCTGTGGGGGCAAGTCCTCTGACCCAGAGGTGCTGGAAGAGCTCCTTATAAAACAGGAAACCACTTGACCCAAAAAAGCAGAGAAACATTCTCTTATTCTTTGATGTTTGTTGTTTTAGGCACTCCCAGCCAAGTGGCTCAAACCAAACAGCAGCCAGGCTGATCCCTCTGGGCCTTGGGGCTGTTGCTCTTGACCCCACAGTCAGCCCAGCCCAGCTGCACTGCCCACAGGAGATGTAGGACAGCCTGGCTTTGCAGCCTAGATACCAAATGTGCTGCTAGTGAGCCCAGGAGGAGATGAGGAGGCTCAGAAGAGCTTGATGCACCCCCCATCACCAGCCTGCTCTCCTTCCCTCCCCTCCAGCAGCACCTCTGCTTCCTGGTGTGTGGATGGTAAACTGAGGCAAGGCAGATGAGTTCCATCCCAAGTCAAGCAGCAAAGGCCTTGGCTGAATGGACAGACAAAACTGTCAGCAGGCAACAGTGGGGGCTGATCCTGCATCCCTCTGCGACTGCCTTAGCCCTGCAGCACCCACCTGGTGAGACCAAGCTCCTCCCAGCAAAGCCTTTGGCAATCAATGTCTGTAGGACCCAAGTTCTGTCCCAAGAAGCAGCTACTACTGGGATAAGTGACTGCCCACAGCAGTGCCCTGGGGAGCAGCCCAGCCGTGCCAGCCCCAAATGTCACCTCAGCCTGGGGATGGTGGTGCTGGGGGTCCCTGAAGCTGGGCTTGGAGGGTGGAGCCCGCAGGGAGTCCCCCAGCTGCTCCTGGGAAGAAGCAGAGCTGCTTCTGCTGAGGGCTGGATGCTGAATGCAGAAAGCAGCAGGCACTGCTGACAGTGGACAAGATGGACTTGGGTCGTGTTTCGCTCCAGGAGCTGCAGGAGATGCCAGGGAGCTGAGAAGCTGCATAAGCAGGCACTGCCAAGCAGCCATGCTCTGCAGACAGGAGCAACCCTTGGTGCCACACCACAGGTGCCAGGTGCAAAGACCTGTCCCCATGCCCTGGGACCCTCAAAGCTGTCCCAGATATGGAGATGGGTGTGGAAAGCCTCAGTCCTGGGCTTGCAGCTGGGTATGGTGGCGGTGCTGGTGATGGCATTGGCAGTGGCACTGGCATTGTCACTGGTACAAGCAGCAGTCTGCTCACAAGAGACATGGGAGAGGGACAGCAGCCAAGCAACAAGACGGGACAATGCCAACCTATCACCTGAACTGTCAGGCAGATCTCCCTCCCACACAGTGACAGGCTTTGTTTACTCCTCAAAAAAAGAGACCTTTCTCCTGAAATCAAAACCTTTTGTGTGCAAATGCAGCTGTCTGCAGGTTTCTTTTTATACAGGAAACTTTGAATCAGAGGCCGTGGCTGGACTGGTTTTTAAGGGAGATTCTCTGCCCAGCTTGGAAGGCTGGATTTTCACATCACTGCTGAGTGTGGCAGCAATGTCCAGGGCTTCCTGTCACTGTCACTCTCCCTTCTGTCTGCAGAGAGCAGGTGAGGAAGGGAGGGGACACCAGCAAGGACAGGTGCCCATTGAGGAAAGGCTGAACCCCTTGGCTGGTGGCTGAAACGTGTGACCCTCCCATGGGACTGGGAATGGTCAGATGCAGAAGTCCCCTCATCGCTGCATAGCAGATACAGGAACCCACTGCTCTCATGCCAGGCTAAGCTGGGCTCTTCCTGCCAGCCTCTGGCAAGGAGACTGGAGCTGTGAGCTCCAGGCCTTGCTCCCAGTGGGTACTGAAGGAGATAGGATTCCTCACATGTAGTGCCGTGGCTACTGCACCTCCTCCTGCCCCATTCATCAAGATGGGAGAGGGAAGGGCCTTAGGACCGGCTCCCAGCTTTCCTCCAAATCCACTGGCAAGATCCTCCTTATTGCCCTCAGGGACCAGCTACCACCCATTCACCAGGAAGAGGATAAGTGCCAAGCTCTTGGGATGCTCCTGAGACAATGCACCAGCTCCTCTCGATGCCCCTTGATGTGAGACTGAGGCAGCCAGGATGCCTTCACTGGGATGGTGCCTGGTCCAGCAGGGCTCAGGGCAGCAAAGCTTTAAGCAATCACAAGCCGCAGACACCTTCAGGGCTGGTGCATGAGCTGGATGCCTGCGCTGCCTCCATCACAGCCCTGGGGCTCTCCCTGTCCCTCTCTGCAGCTGCAGCACGAGCGGATGCTCATCATGTCCAAGGGTGGTCCCCAGCACTTGGCTGAACCTGCAGCATATGGGGCAAACCCCAGCCAGGTGCAAAGAGGTGTGAGCTGTGCCCAACCTGCAGTGTGGCAGGCAGTTCCTGCTCCCTGGAGTGCAGACCCCTGCCCTCAAGAGACATCCCTGTCCAGCTGATCCCTCCTCCCCAGCATCCTGCGGCTGAGAGCTGGGCGAGCCCAGGCGGGCCTTCCCGCCAGACCAGCCCAGACTTGAGCGTCAGGGCCGAGCTCAAGCAGCGCAGAGGGCAGGTGAGAGCATGCCAAGCTGACACCACACGCGCCAGGCACGCAGGGACGGGCTGTGGACCATGCCAGGGACACCCACCAGAGGTACCGGTCTTATTCGTTGTCCCCCTTCCCAGATGCGCGATTGAAGCTGGGATGTGCACGGCAGGGAAAGGGGTGCGGGCCGTCCTTGCACAGCACGGGCAAACCTAATGCCACAGCCCAGGGAGGATGGCAGGGGGTAGGCATGGCTTTGCCAGGCGCGGAGCGTGGCACTCCATGGCTGTGCCTGCGTGGGGGAATCTCGTGCCGGGTTGCCCAGCACGGGGAGGCCTGAGCGGGCAGTGGGAGCTGCTTTGTAGCTGCTTCTTGGCTCCGTGAGTCTGGTGTCCTGGCAGCACCGTGCACCTCCGCTGCCAGCATGTGCTGGCACTGCATTGCAGGGCGGGAGTAGAGCCCCGCAGGATTCCGCCAGCTGTTGGCGATGGGGTGGGTGATTTGGGGGCAATCCAGGTGCTCCACTCCTTGCAGGAGGCGTGGCACGGGCACTGCCCAGGCTCCTCTCAGTCCTCCCCACCGAGCGCCTCTTGCCCGGCCAGGAGAAGAGTCCTGAGCCTGCTCAGCCCCAGGGGCGGCACCCGCAGCCCGGGGGTGCAGAGCAGGTCTGCCCGGCTCTACCGGCTTTGGGCGTGCCCTGCACTCCCCAGCTCGGCACCCGCAGGCATCCCGGGCTCAGCTGCCAGGGCTTCAGCAGCGAGCGGGGGGAGCGGAAGGCATCCCGCGAGTGATGGTGTCACTCCTGGCTGTCCCTCAGCCCGGACAGCGCGGCTGTGCTCAGCCTTGCGGAGGGGTGACGTCCCCCACTGCCTGCCTGCACTCCCCCGCCCCGGCCTTGCAAAATGGGAAGAGCTCCAAGGTCTGAAAGCGCGGGGCAGGAGGCAGGAGCAGCACTGGCAGGGCTCCATGTGGGAATGATTAAACACTTGCAAGGGGTTGGAGAAGGAGCATCCCAGCGCTCCAGGGTTTACGGTTAGAAAACCGTGGCGTGTGAACCTTGCAGAGACAGAAGTCCCAGAAGCACCTGCATCCTCTGCAGACTTTGCCCTGGGAGCAGACTGTTCCCCTTGTTCCTCACTCACAGCCCTGGGCAGCACTCAGCACCTCAGAGGTGGCAGAGGGAAGAAACCATGTCCTGGGGCAGTTCACAGGGCTGGTGGGCAGCAGGAGAGACTGAGGGACAGGGACCGAAGGGATGATGTTGTTGGGCCAAGGCAGATCAGGCGTCCCAGAGCTGCTCCCAGCCCAATCCCAGTGACAGCAGTGCCCCATAGCCTGTTACAGGGTGCCAGGTTGGATGCATGGGGTCCTGCCCACGGAGGGATGGCAGAGCTCCCATGGCAGCATCAGAGCTGCACATCCAGATACGGGCAGAGGCTTCTCTGTGCAGTGACAGCCTTGCCCACAGCATCAGGCCATGGCTGTGCCCTCTGAGCAGTACATTGAGTCCCTCTGGAAGCATCCTTACCCACATGCTGTCTTCCAGTGGGGATCATGCAAGGCTCTGCTTATGCCCAACTTCAAGAACATCATCTGCCAATGTCACCTTGCATACACTCTGTGACACTGGGACCCTTGGGTGCCATAGGCACACACTCTGCTGCCCACCGTGCCCACCCTCACCCCAGCAGGTGCTTCCAGGGAAGGCCTCTACTCCCACCAGGTGTGCAGGGCCATGCTCAAGTCTGGGAGATATCTCAGTAGGGACAAGCCAAGTGCTGCCAAGCTCTGTGCCCAGGAGAGAAGGCCAGAGCATGGAGTGTGAAGCAGATGGAGCCTGCTCTGCTCTGGGGTTGGCACTGCCCAGGAGGTGAGCCTGGAGCCTTTGACAGGCAGTGCCTTTCTGCTGTGGCTGTTGTCCCTCAGCACAAGCCAAGACGTGGCACCACAGTGATGGACATGCTGTCAGAGGTCCCCGTTCCCATCTCTGGTTCTCAATGATCCTTCTGGGGCATGGAACAAGGACAGTCTCCCATGCTGAGGCTCTGTGCCTTGCCAGAGGTGGTGGCTTGGCTGCACAGTCCTGTGGCCCCATTCCAGCTCTGGCCAGCTGAGCTCTGCAGCCATCCCGGGCGTCCCCATCCCCCTGCGCCTGCGGTAGCGTTCACTGCTTTGCGGAAAATGTGATGACTCGGCAGCCCCTGAGTTTCCAGGCCCGATTCCAGCTGCAGGGTGGAGAAACCAGTTGTCTTTGGGTCTGGCACTGCTAAAGGCTTCACTGTTGGGGGGACCAGAGGGGAGATGTGGCATCCTCAGATGAGGGAGCACTCTGTCTCTCTGTCCCTACCCATGGGGGCACAATGTCCTTAGGGAGGGCAGTGCTGGTATGGGATGAGCAGCTTCTGTCCCATATGGAGGCTGCTAAGCTCTGTGGGACGGGACCTGTTTGACTCCTAGAAACAGCTTTGGGCTGTTTCCACTGCAGGCACAGCCCAAACTCCCTGAGCTCAGGGAGCACAGCCACTGGATCCAAGGTTAAATAAGCAGGGCTGGTATGTGTGTTCCCATGGCAAGGGGGTAACAGCTCAGTGTGCCTTCTGACGGGCCACCAGCAGCACACAGAGGCTGAGAAAGGCTGATGGGACACCCCCTGCTCCATTCTCAAAGGCCAATCCCATCCTGGTGGGCAGCAAGGCATCCCCCAAGCCCATCCTCGTGCCTAGTGAGGAGTCACCTCTCCTCCTGGATGGGGGGCTGTGGGGCAGCAGCACAGCATGGCAGCACGACCCAAGGAGACAGAGACTGCTCTCCAGGAATCCCTGCTTGGATGCCCAGCCCAGAGACCAGGGAGGGTAGAACAGACCCTTTGATCCTTGGGCAACCCAGTGTCTGGAGAACCTGCTTGCATGGGGGACTCGTGCCCCCACACACGGCTGCAGCAGCACAGTTTGGTTTCCAACAAGCTCCTGAGGTGACACATCCCACGCTTGTGACTCCATCCAGAGTGGCTGGAGGTGAAGACGGCTGGCTTTGCAGACGGGCGGGTGCCAGGGGCACTGAGGCTGTGCCCAGGCAGGTGCAGTAGTACACACAGGCTTAGCTTCTCCCCAGCTGGGCAGGGCAGGCACAACCCAGCTGGAGTTTCCCAGGACTCCAGTGACTGGGATTGCCTTCTTGCTGGTCTGGAGTTGCTCTTTGGTGTGCTTTGAAGCTGGAGGAGCTCCACCTTGGCTCTGGAGCCTGGAAAAACCTCCTGTCTGTGCCACTACTGCAGGGGGCACTGCCTTTGACACTGAGGGATGCAAGATCTCTTCCCAGGGTTTTTCTTGATAATCAAATGTCCCTCCTGCCCCATGCCCCTGGACCACAATTCCCAGCCCAAAGCTTTCCATTCTTACCTCCAACTCCTGCTTCATCAGCCAGAGGCTTCTCCAACTCATCTCTGCCATCATCTGCCACTCTCCAGGGACACCACACAGTATCCAGCCTGCACTTCCTGCTCTGCCTCTGCCCCAGCCATCCTCCAGGTGACCTTCCACGTCTGCTGATGGCAGCAAACAGCCCCATGCTCCTCGTCCAAAGTGGGGTCACCTCTGCTGACAGCCTGTACCCCACCTTGAACCCATGTGGGAACATCCACTGAAAGACTCTCTGTAAATGTGTTTTGGGGACCAGCCAGCTGTAACCTCCTCAATCCCGCCCTGGGCCCCTGGATAAACCTGGCAATCCCTCACTGCAGCGGGGAGCTCCAACCTCCTCCCAGCTGGCTGCAGCCGCCCAGCTCTGGAAAGGGGCCTTTACAAACAGTCTGCAGCCCACTGAGATGCAGCCGCCAGCCCCAAACCTCCCCCTGCCTGGCTCTCGGAGGGGGACACCCTCCCCATCCATCTCAGTGGTTGGAGGATATCACCCCCAGTACTTCAGTACCCACCTGCACTCAGCATCCCATCACACCAGTGGCCGGCAGCAGGGACGGTGTCTCCAGAGCTGTCTGTGCACTGGGTCATGGGTCAGCCCCATCACCACAGATGCTGGTGAGCCTCAGTCCCAAATGCTTATCAGGGGATCTCTAAGAGCCAGAGCTCTTACCCTGGGCATCCATCATGGCATCTTTTACATTCAGCCCTTGGAGCTCCTGGTTAAAAGTCTTGTCTGTGCTGGAGGCAAGGCACTGGCCGCCTCATCTCCCATGTCCCTCACTGCTGGCCTGAGCTGCAGGGCCATGGCTCCTTTACCCTGGGTCGGCTCTAGGCCAGGGGACTGGACCTCTGCAGAGACGTGACGGTGACCACGGACCTGAACTTCTGGCACCAGCCCTATTTGGCCAAGACCTGGGAAATTAACTGTCACCCATGGAAAGGCACAGGGTCTTGTGTTCTCTGGCCCCTTTTTCAGCTGGCTGCATCAGCCTGGGGGCTGTCAGAAGTGTTGGGGGATGGACCTTGGGTTGCAGATGGGTAATAGACAAGGTTCCTTGTGTCTCACTCTCTTCTCAGTTGTGTGCAAGGGCTGGAGCCTTAAATGTCTTTGTACAGGCAGTGGGGACTTCTTTATCACAGGTCCCACCTGACAAACCTCTGAGTTTTCTGGCAAGGGATTCTGCAGTTCCTAAGGGCAGCTGGGGGATGTGTCCCACCCTGACAGCTTGGTAGTTCAGAGTAATGAGCAGAGTTTGAATAGCCCCTGTTGGTGGCCGTGCTGGCTACTGGGACAGACTCCCACGGCCACAAAGGCTGCACTGGCTTCCGGACTGATGCATCACTGAACCTCTTCCAGCACTGTCCCAGATCTCCAGCGCTGATGTGAAGCCAATGGCATCTCTGCTCTGAATCAGAGCTGGCATTCTGCCACGCATTGCACAGACACCGCAGAGCACCGCAGAGCACGGCCCTGCACACAGGAGGGTTGGTACAGACAGCTCCCCAAAATACAGCAGCCATGCAATGCACCACGGCACGGGAACAGCTCCCCCAGCTACCCACTCAGACGGGCAAAGTGCGGTCCAGACATCTCTGTGCCCGCAGAATGCCGCGTCCAGGAGCCTCTCCTGGTGTGCACAACCCCCAAACAGGCCGCCGTGTCACGGCCATCCCCCTCATCCCTGCCCCTCGGCGTACCCAAACCCCCGTTCCACAGCTGCACCTGTGTAGGAATTAATGCACACAAGAGATGAAGGTGCGGGCACAGAGCGAAACGCGGGTGCCCAGCACCCCGCGGTCACACTTGTGCCCTCGCTCCCTCCAGCACCCCGGCTCAGCCGTGAGCCTTTTTTGCTCCCTCCCTCCCTCTCCGCGCTGGGGGTTGAGTCGGGAGCTCCCTCCCAGCTCGCAGCCGCCATCAGTCCCGTCCTGTCTCCTCCCCTGCAGCCCCTCCCGCTCCGGCTCTCCCCGCTCCGCCGAGCTCCCGCTGATGGCAGAGCGGGCTCCGGCCGTGTAGAGCCCCTGCGAGCCCCCTCAGCCCCCGGCAGAGCCGTGCCCGCAGCCCGCAGCCGCTCACGCCGGGCGCAGTGCAGAGTCACCGCAGTCACAGCAGCAAATGCGCCCGGCGAGAGGCAGCCGCCCCCGCTGGACTCCTCCCGGGCCGGAGGCGAGCTCTGCCCCTGCCCAGGCACAGCGGGCCCGAAGGAGGTGGCACGCGTTGGCCGGTCCGCACTGATGGCATCTTGTCAGCCGCGCTCGGAAAGCATGTGGGGACGCGGCTGCTGGCTGCCGTGGGAGAAGGGGCTGGCTGGGGACAGGCACTGCTGAGAAGCAGCTCACCCCCGACAACTTGTCATCGCTCTGGTCCGCAGCCACACGGGTCCCCATGAGGCCGCCGCTGCTGCCGCTGCTGCTGCTGTGCGTGCCGAGGAGCCTGGCACAGGTAAGCGCTTGGCTCTCCGGCCCCTCTTGGGCTGCGCAGCTCTTGGTTCCCCGCTCGCTGCCGCGAGGGGCTCCGTAGGGTCCTGCCCGGCCGGGGACACCGTTCTGGGCGCTTCTGTCCGTGCAGCTGCGCCACATCAGCGGCGTTCGCCATCCCGAGCGGCCCTTCCCCCGCTGCCCCTCTCGCCCCTGCGACCGCAGCGTGTCCCCGCTGCCATGGCTGCGCCGCTCCTTGCCCGGGAATGGCCCGGCTGCTGTTCTCGGAGGTCCCCAGCCCCTTTGCTCTCCTCTTTCAAAAGCCCCGCGGTCGGTGGGGAGCCACGACGAGTGTGCCCTCAGAGCCGAGAACGCCGGGAAGATGATGGCTCTGCTGTGGCTGGTTGCGGGGCAGCGAGTGGGCAGAGACATTTCCTTTCCTTTACCGTGGGGGGAACTGACGCCAACCCAAAGCAGGGCACACCCAGCTGGGAGCGGGCTGGGAGCAGACGAGTGTCCCCGGTACGGGGGGAGGGTGCTGGGGGATCCGGGGACTCTGTGCAGCCCGTGGGGGGCAGCGACTGGGCTGAGCTCTGGGGTACCTCTATCCTCTTCCCATGATGATGGGAAGGACGTGTGCCTGTAGAGGGAATGAGATTGCCAGGGCCTGTCCAGAGCTCACTCCCTCCTTCTCCAGATCGTCTCCCTGTCCCCTGGCTAGTTTGGTGGGGTCTTCCCCTGTGGGCATGGCCCCGTGCGTATCCGCAGCCCCAGGACCTGTGCAAAAGGCCAGGTCAGTCCACAAGCTGCATCTGCTGCATCTCCCTGCCTTGGCTGGGGGAGGTGGTGTGAGAAGTAGCCCAGGCTCTCCTGGGAAAAGGGGTTGCAGCCCACAGATGCCATGTCGGAGTGGGATCTGGCCTGGCAGAGGGCACCTCTCTCAGGCATTGGTCTCAGCTCAGCACCCCTAACCTTTCCTCTGTCTCACTTGACACCTTCAATGCCTCAGGGCGAAGGATGCAACCAGACAGCACAGACAGGACTGAGAGGACAGGATACACGAGGTGACAGAGGTAAGTCACAGGAGTGAGGTTCCCAGCCTGAGGAGGGTGGGGTGGTCTCAGTGTCTGGAGCAGTGAGATGAGCAGATGTGCTGGGCTAGGACTCTTGAGAGTTGAGAGTAGCTTTGTAAATCCTCTGCTTTAGGCTTACTGCTGCAGGTCATGGCCAGGGAAGGGGAAGTCAGCCCCATCCCACTTCCAGCAACCACCTCTGTGGAGGGCACTGTGAGAACCGGTCAGGGCTCCAAGCTCTCTTCACAGGGTGTCTGGAGAGTTCAGCAGCAGCACAGTCACAGGTACCACACTCAGAGCCCCTGCAGTTGCCTGGGCAGGATCATAGTCCATAAGGTAGCCCTGTGGCTGCTGTGGGCCTGGAGCCAGTGTGGTGCCCACATGGCACCAGCCTGTGCCTGTGAGAACTCTGCCAGATTATCCACAGGCACCTGTCAGGGCGCAGGGTGTACCCAGGTGGGGCTGTCTGTGATGTGGATAGTGGAGGTTACCTGTGGGGACATAAACAGCACTGGGGTCACAGGCCTCAGGGCCACAGTGTGCCTCTTGCCTGTGCTAAGTAAGTTCATGCTGCAGACATGAGAAAGGTGATGGAGACAGGTGATCATGCTGGTGGAAACGTGAGAGAGGCAGAGAAAGTGGGTGGAGAACTCATGCATTCATGAGATAAGAAAGAGCCTGCAGTGACAAACCGTCCCTCCTTGAACTCCATGCAGGGCACAGTCCCACGGGCTGCCTAAGAGAGGAGTTGTGCCCTGTGCTCTGGGTGTCTACTGACAACAAGGAGAGCCCAGGGCAGCCAACCTGCAGGCAACCAGCTACATTCAACTAACCCTTCCTGAGCAGTCTGATCCTAAATCTGCACTTGAACTACTCAGGGAAGGTGCTGAGAAGACCTTTCTCAGGGGTGCTACAGGCTCCTATTTGTGTCCATCTGACATCTCCAGGACACTTTGCCCTCACTGGGTGAAGCTCTCAGCATGGCAACAGGCTCCAAACCACAATATTGCACAGAAGAGAAGTTGCACATAGTTCTGAAGGTGTTCAGCTCTGTGGGGAGGATGTACACAACTCCTGAGCAGTGCCAAAGATGCCCCTGCCCTGGGTTTGGCCCACACTGCTCCCCCATGGTTTTGTGTAAAGGCCCCCCCTGGGACGGGTGGTAGTCACTGTGTTTGGTTCAAGCCTGTCACAACATAAATAAATGTTAAGTGCTAATTATTGCACAAATGTCTGATTAGCACTTAGAACTGTTCTATCATTTTCCAAAGGCTGAAAGCAATAGAGAGCTCATGGATGTGGCACTTGAGCAAGTTAGTGCTGGACTTGACAGTTTTGGGGAAACAGTTGGACTTAGTGACCTTACAGGGCTTTTGCAACCTAAATGATTCTGTGACTCACAGCAAGGCTGAGGATGAGGGTTGCCTGATGATCTGCTGGAGACAGTGGGAGGCTGGGATGGAGCCTGCCTGGGTCAGCTGCCAGCTTGGATCTGACAGACAGGCTCTGTCTGGATCTTCTTGTGCTGGTGGTTCCTGAGCAGCTCTAAGGCCACTGACCCAGCAATTAGGCCAAGCGCTGTGCTTCACTTCCCTGTCCCCGGATGCTCTCCATGGGGATGTCACAGCGCCTGACCCACAGCCCCAGCACACTAATGTCACTGCTGCAGCACAGCTGAGGCAGGGACACACCTCAGCAGGCCCTGGAACCAGTCTGGCCCCACATTTCCTCCATGTATGCAGTGTCCCACTCTTCCTATGTCACCTCTGCACTGGGCAGGACATGGGGACCCCCTTTGACAGCCTTTGTGCCCTTCTCCGTCAGAGCTCACACAGAGACAGAGACTATTGCAGGGAGCATTATGGCCCCCTGCCATATCCATCCTGCCCCATCACTGGCCAGTGACTCACTTCTCCATGGTGGACCCAGAGCCTTCAGAGTCTTTTGGGGAGGCTCAAGCCAACCAAGGTGGCAAGCAATGGATTATCCCCAGCCAGGGAACTTTTCTGCCTTAAACCAGGGCTCTTTGGACAAATCACGTGATGACCAGGAGCCTTCTGGTCTTTATCCGATGGATCATGCTTAGGAGCATCTCTTTCCCCTCTTCCTTTGACCTGAGTCCGTGGAAGTTTCTGAACAATCTTGTGTTTTCCAGAGGCTGTTCAGAGCCTTCAGTGCCAGGAGGCCTGACCAAAGCAGGGCAGTGCCCATGGTGGTGGCTGGTGCCTGGTGTACCCCAGCAAGAGGGGGTGGGCTGGGAGCTGGCCCTGAAGGCTGGCACCAAGCACCACTGCTCCCTGTTGAGAGTTTGGGATTTGCCTCTGCAGGAACCCTGCTGAATGTCAGCGTGAGTGAACATGGCCGGTCAGATTCTCTCCTCCTGTACTGGGATGAGCCAGAGGGAGGTGCCAAGGGCTATTCGCTCGCCCTGTCCTCCCTGGGCACAGGCACATCGCTGCAGAATGTGTCTGCTGGACCCAACACTACCAACTTCTGGTTCCACGGGCTGACCCCTGGCACGCACTATGAGATTGAGGTGACAGCCACGCTGGCCTGCAGGGAGACCATCAGCCAGACCGTCACAGCACAGACAAGTAAGGGCTCCACGGGGGCTGCAGAGGGTCTCACTGGTCCTGCCTGTGATGGCTGTGCTGCTTTGGAGGGTGCTAAATCCAGGTCTGTTTGGAGTCCCCCTAGTTCATGGGGAGTTCAGGCTTTTCCTCACTTCCACAAGAACTAAGGTCCTCCCTTAGTCCCCAGAGTCACAGGGATCATTCCCTCATCCTTGTGGAGGAAAGGTCCTCTCTCTGTATGGGCGGGTTTCATGCTGTTGTCTTCTGCTGGAATAATGTAGCTAATGGTGGACCAACCTGTGATGTGGCCTGCAGAGAGCTGAGGGGAGGGAAGTGTCTTGGGTGGAGGTATAGAAAGCTACAAGGAGAGAGCATCTGCTCCACAATTTTTACACAATCACAACTCACCCCTCCAGGCTTGCTCTGCACCCTCCCTGGCTGATGCCAAGGGCTGGGGAAGGGAACAGGGCTGGTGGCTCTGCAGAAGATCCTCGAGTAAGTCAGTGCAGGTGAAGGTGGAAAACTTAGAAAAGGGTAGTAGAGCTGGAGGAAGGAACTGGAAGGAGGAGACTGGACAGCGGAAGGGCTGGTGTCAGGCAGCAATGGTGGGAGCAGGAGCTGGTTCTCTTGGGAAGGCAGGTGGCAGCGTTAACCCACAGGGCCCGCTGGAACAGAGGATCTGTCAGCAGATGAGCTCCCAGGTCAGCAATGATGGATTCACCTTTGTGTGTTGTTCCTGGCCAAATCTCCCTGCTCAGTTCAGAGTAACTTCTGAGGCTGATCCAAAGGGGATTATGCTGCCCACACCACCCGTGGAAGGCTGGTGAGAGGTCAGGGAGGTGATAGGGCTGTGCTTGGGGAATCCTTGCTGGAGCCCCTCTGCTATGGAGGCAGGCTGAGAGAGCTGGGGTTCAGCCTGGGTAAGATAAGGCTCCAGTGTGTCCTTAGAGTCCCTTTTAGTACCTGAAGGAGACTTTAAAATAAAGAAAGAGGAACTTTTTACTCAGGCGTATAGCAGCAGGACAAAAGGAAACCGTTTTAAACTGACAGAGAAGTTTACATTAGATGTTAGGAAGAAGTTCTTTCCCCATGAGGGTGGTGAGGCCCTGGCACAGGTTTCTCAGAACAGCTCTGGCTGCCTCATTCCTGGAAGTGTCCAAGGCCAGGTTGGATGGAGCTTGAAGCCACCTGCTCCATTGGAGAGTGTCCCTGCCCATGGCAGGAGGGGGATAGAATGAGATGGTCTTTAAGGTCCCTTCCAACCCAAACCATTCCATGATTCTCTGATTGGGTCCCATGGGGGTGGCTGGCAGGATCTCACCTGGCAAAGCCAAGGTTCCACCAGCCCATGAGCAGTTTGCTGGGTCACGCATTTGCAGGCAACCAGCCAACCCTGTCTGCCATGTCTGATACAGATCCATCCCCCGTCCTCAACCTGAGCCTGAGCAGCGGCGGGAGCTCGGCCTCCCTGTTTGCAGCCTGGGCACATGGCCCTGGGCAGCGCGATGGCTACGGCCTGGCCCTCTACCACAGCGACTCACAGACGCTGGTGAGGAACACGTCCGTCCTGCCCACCACCTCCACCTTCCTGTTCGACGGCCTGCTGGCTGGCAGCGAGTACGCCTTGAAGGTCAGCACACTGAGTGGCTCCAGACGGGCCAGCACCAGTATCCACCAGTGGACAGGTAGGGAGTGGTGGGTGTGCCTGCCCAAGGTGGGAGGGGTGCAGGAAGCGTGAAGCACGTGTGTTGGCTGGGCTAGCAGAGATGGGGATGAGGTCTCCAGGCTTGGGATGGGGATGGCAAGAGCTGGGAGTGTTTCACATCCCTGCTGTGAGCCCCGGGGCCAAGGGGAAAACTTTGCACCGTGGGCCTCACTTGCAGCACTCCCAGTGTGGGTTTGTGTGTTCCCAGGGGAGAAGGACAGACTGGGGATCATGGATTTCTTGGCTAGTGAGAGCTTCAGGAGGGCCACATTACCTGGGCTACCGCCCCCTCTGCCCTGTAGCCTTTAAGAGCATGACAGTATGGAGGGACATCCAGCGCCCACCACCCCACCTGGGAGGGGATATGGAAGGGACATCCCTCAGCAGACTCCTGTCACACCTTCAACCCTCATGCCATAGAGAGCAGCTGTGGGCACAGGGGGCCCTGGGGAGAGAGGAGGGTCCAGAGAGCCCCAGTCCCAGTGCTGAGCCTCACTGCCTCCTGCTCTTCCCTGCAGCTCCATCCATCCCCACCCAGCTGAGGCTCAGCCCAGGCTCCAGCACCAGCCTCGTTGCCTCCTGGGCAGGGGCTGCAGGGGCTGCCTGGCTGCACCTTGAGCTCCACAACCTCCTCACCCAGACGGTCACCACGACCCTGTCAGCCAGGAGGGGCCTCACCAGCTACACCTTCCAGCATCTCCAGCCTGGCACCCAGTACTTGCTGGGGCTCAGTGTCACAGCTGGGTCCTACACTATAGTGGGACCCAATGCCACTGCCTGGACATGTGAGTATGATGGCCAAGGATTTGATAAGACCTTGGTGGCCTCAGCTTTCTCCCTGCCTCTGGTCCAGCCTCTGAATCCACAGGTCTGCCAGAGCCCTGGGAGCACTGGGCAATTTTCCTTGGACCTGGCCAAAAGCTCCTCCAGGACCTGGCTCTGGGACACTGCTCTACTGGGGCCAGTGAATCCTGTCAGCAGGTGGATTCCCAATGCTGGCCTCCTTCTCCCTAGGATCCAGTGGGATCAGCTTGTGGTCTCTCCCCAAGGAGGAGGATGGACAGGCAGCAGATCCCACTGGTGTTCAGTGCAGCTGAGACTGGGCTCTTATGTGCCTCAGGGCTGTACAAGGGCAGCAGAAAAAATGAGGCAAGGGGACAGCAGCTGAGCTGGTTTGAACTGGAGGCTTCTGGAGGGACTTATAAAAGGGCAAGAAAGACTTGTTACTTGGGCAGACAGTGATAGGACGAGGAATGGTTTCAAACTAAAATAGGAGAGATTTTTATTAGATGTTAGGAAGATACTCTTCCTTGTGAAGGTGGTGAGGCCCTGGCACAGGTTGCCTGGAGAAGCTGTGGCTGCCCCATCCCTGGGAGTGTCCAAGGCCAGGTTGGAGCAACCTGGGATAGTGGAAAGTGTCCCTGCCCATTGTAGGGGATGGGATGGAATGAAATTATGTTTAAGGCCCTTTCCAATCCAAACAATTTCATGATTCTATGATTGTGTTAAATAGAATTTTGGTGCTCTTTGATTGCTATCAAGGGCACGTTTTGGTAGCACCTGATAAACTCATCCTGGATGTTCTGAACATGCTGGGTGATATGCAAATACATCCAAGGAAGCCAGGAGCCTCTGGAAGGTTAAAACACTGAGGGCAACCCTCCCAGACTTTACTATTGCACCATTCCCCGAGCCCCTCTCTGCTCTGGCCTTGGACTGACAAGGGCCCTGAGAGAAGGGGACTTGCACCATCACAGCCCTGGCTTGCTGCTGACATGCTGCTGCATGTCCATAGGTGTGCAAACAATTCCTTTTCCTGACTTGCTATCCCAGATGTTCCCAGGAAATCCAGCAGGGAAATGGAGTGGGCAATCACCAGCTCCTGCCTGAGCACATTCAGGCCAAACTCCAGGGAGGCACTGACCTTCAAATGCTGGAGGTGCCAAGCTGTAGCCTCAGAGCCGTTGTGGCCACTGACTCGTCCTGGCCCTGGCGAGACTGTGGTATGGGGTGTGCTGGGAGACCCTGGGTGCCACCAGGTGTCACATCTCCAGCTTCTTCTTGCTCCACCTGCTAGTCTGGGAGGCTGGAGCTTGCTCCCCGCTGACTCTGCAGATGGGGTTTTAAGAGGCCTCCACAGCTGGTTCATTTCTGCTTTGAAGTGAGGCTGGTCCCTGCTGTTGCTGTCTGCAGCTCTGACCTGCTCCACTGAACAGGATTTCCCCGTGCCAGATGCATGAGCCAGGGGCATCTGGCCAGGAGTTCAGTCCAGACCAGTTCCTGGGAATATCAGAAAACTCATGGTGGGAAGTGAGTGGAGTGGAGGGAAACTTTTAGGAATTTCCCAGTAGGTTTGCCAACTTTGTCTGGACTCTGCTAGTCCAGGAATGCTCATACTGGGGCGTGGAGATGGCTCCACTCCCAAGGATGTCTAAAGCTGGACATAACTTTGCAAGCAGTGAGGCTCAGGGGTGTATGGGGTACAGAGCACCCCATAATCCTGACGCACACAATCCCATTCCTTTCCAGACCCCCTGAGCCCTGGCAATGTGACCTTGAGCAGTGCAGAGGAGCAGAACTCCTTGCAGGCTCGCTGGAGCATCCCAGTGGGACACAGGGACTTCTGCCTGGTGACGCTGCGAGAGGGAGAGGACGGTGTTCCCATCAGGAACATCTCTGTCAGCGGGGACAATGGTCACGTCACCTTCCATGGGCTGAGCTCTGGGAAGCAGTACTCTGTCCAGGTGACAGTGGTGGCAGGGCCATACCAGGCGTCAGCCCACAGCACAGGAGTCTGGACAGGTGAGCAGAGAGCCCTTGCATGTCCCTTGAGGCCATTCCTACTGCCCGATGGAGGGGCTGGAACATGCCTGGGGATGAGAAAGGGGATTGTGGCAGGGGCAGGGACAGGGCTGTACACCTGTGGCACCTGGTCTCAAGAATAGGTTTTGTGTCAGAGTGGCATAAATCTGTCTCTATAATTCCTCCTGAGGATGGACTCAGAGGTCCTGGGCAGGCTTGTGCCAGTAAGTGTCAGGCATACACCAAGACCAGATCCTGCTCAGTCGCCTCTAGACTCAGCATTGGGGAGGTTCCAGGCAGCTTCCCCCTTTCCCCTCACCGCAGCTGCCTGGTGGGTGGGCAGGGAAGCACCGCCCTCCTCCCTAGATCAGCTTCTCCCTGTGCCCAGTCCCTCCTGGGTGACTCGTCGAGCCACAGTTGATGCTGTCCAAGAGCTGCCACCCCAGGAAGGGACAATGGGAACTGTACACAGTGTGGGGAGGCACCACCCAGCCCATGGTGCTGGAGGCACCAAGAGCTCTTCCTGCAGCCCCAGCTGCCCCTGTATGGGATGGAGACAGCTGCAGTGTCACAGAATCACAGAATTCTTAGGATTGGAAAGGATCTCTGGAGATCATCTAGTCCAACCCACCTGCCAAGGCAGGGTCACCTAAAGCAATCAAAAGCGAAAAAGCAATCAGCCTGCCTGATGCACTGCCCTGTGCTGTAACATCCTTGTCCCTTGCAGAGCCACTAGCACCGGCTGGCGTGAGCCTGTCCAGCCAGGGCAGCCCCCACAGCCTGCTGGCCAGCTGGGAGGAGGCCGTGGGGGAGGGATATCTGCTGGCCCTCAGCCCCACCGAGCACCCCGTGAAGAACAGCTCATTGCTCAGGGGTGTCACCAGTGTCACCTACGAGGGCCTCCACCCTGGGACCCTCTACAGCTTTGAGGTCAGCACCGTGGCTGGGCCCTACACATCCTCACCCCGGAGCGTCTCCAACTGGACATGTAAGTGCCACAGCCAGGGGTTACCTGGGCCTTCCCCGTGATGTGCCTCAGGGCTTGTGTCTTCTACAGCTTCAACCAGTAGCTGGACAAGGCACTCGGGAGGAGGCAAAGGTGCTGCTGGATGTGTCTGACCTTGCTCTGTTTCGCTTCTTCCTTTTCCTTGGCCAGCCCTCCTGTGGCACTGCTTAGGCTGCCTCTGCTTTTAGCCACCTCTCCACCACCCACCACCTCATCCAGCATCAGAGCAGTTGAACTCTGCTGTGTCAGTTTGAACTCTGTGCTGCCCCAGTCCCTGCCAAACTGGTGTGTGGGTGTCAGCAGGGGTGGAGGTGGTCAAAGCATCTGGATGTGGGTTTTCCTAGGGAAGACATTCCTGCCACAGCACGTTTGGGGTTGCATTTCTCCCGGGTGACTCCAGGCCCTTCCTTTTCTAGACCCTTTGCCCCTGGAGCAGCTGACCCTCAGCAATGGGGGCCACAGCACCTCTCTGCAGGCCTCATGGAGAGCAGCTCCCTTTGGCAGCTCTGGCTACGTAGGGACCCTCTGGGAAACCAAGTCCCGGAAGCTGGTGAGGAATGTGACTGTGAGGAATGAGTGGACGAATATTACCTTGGAGGACCTGGTCCCTGGACGACAGTACACACTAGAGATGGTTGCTGTGGCTGGACCTCACAGATCCCCAGTGAAATCAACCACAGACTGGACATGTGAGTGTTCCAGTCCTACCTCACCCTACTGCAAATGGCATCCATGGCCTGCCTGGGAAAGCAGAACTGCTCGTGTGTGGGGAGGTGGGAAACCAGAGACAAGGGTGAGTAGCCAGAGTGGGAGGGCAACTGGAGCCACATTCAGCCACATTGGACATAAAAGGGTCTGCAGTGTGGGAGGAACCCATCACTGAACAGAAGACATTTCTGAGTGTCACCCAGGGGGAAGGTAGGGACCCACTCCCATGTTTGCTGCGGAGCAGGAGCTTTGAGATGGGATTTGATGTGCCAGGGCTGATTCCTGACCTAACCCCACCATGTGCAGGCAGTGGAGGGTGCCCCAGACGCATGTGTGCAGCCCCTGTTCCACACCACAGCCGCCTCTCACTGCCTGTATGTCTCTTCTCTCTCAGACCCTCTGGCTCCAGTGGATGTGACCCTGACCAACACCCGGCGTCCCCTGGGGCTCTCAGCCTTCTGGGACAAGGCTGCTGGTGATGTGGACCAGTTCCACCTTCAGCTCTACAGCAAGAGCCATGCAGCACAGAGGAACATCTCGGTGGGGCCAAACACCCACAACTTCACTTTCCTGGGGCTGTCCCCTGGCACTCAGTACTTCCTGAAGGTGACTGTCCTCAGTGGCCCATACAGATCCTCATCACACTTCGCCACTGAGTGGACATGTGAGTGAGAAGTACCCCAATCTCATGCAGGGAGGCGACACCCTGGCACTGCCTGGAAGGCTAACAGTGACAGGGATTTGTCTGGGTGGAGGGAGGACTCTGGTGACACCTGTGTGCTCCCTGCCCTAGCAATCAAAGCACATGTCGTAGTCTAGGTGTGTGCAGTGACTGCTGGGCCCCGAAAGATTCTTTTCACCAGCTTAGGTTTTCCCCAGTCGAGTTGAACCTTCTGCCTAGACTACCAGTGATATCAAGGCCATCCAGTGACTGGTGGGAGAGGGATGGGAGAGAGGAAGGACTGAGACCCATATGGGCTTGCTGCTCCCTGTCCATGGAGCAGAGCAGCCTACTGGGAGCTGAGTGCTCTCAGCACCTACCTGCTAGCAGGACCCTGGGGACATGCACAGGCAGATTGCACATCCCCCAGGAGAGCAGGAGAACTGGCAGTCAGCTGCCAGCACTTCTCCATTAGCCCTGTGCAGAGGTGCAGGCTGTGCCCTGGCTCCTCCACCACCTCATGGATCTCGTGCTGTGCTTTCCTGCAGATCCACTGTCTCTGGCTAATGTGAGTGTGCAGCCTGGCCAGAGACCCCAGGAGCTGCATGTGAGCTGGGTGGAGTCCGGCGGTGGCAGAGACCACTTGGTTCAGCTCTCAGTGGCTGAGTCACTTTCCATCATCAGGAACGTGTCTGTCCCCCGTGGAGTCACCCAGCTTGACCTGGAGGGGCTGGTGCCAGGGTCCCGGTACCACGTGAAGATCATTTCTCAGGCTGGGCCTCATCGTGTCTCCTCTCAGACTGCCATGGGCTATACTGGTAGAAATACATTTCCCCTGTTCCCACCCACTCTCCACCTCTGGCAGCCTGCCTGACTCTGACCAGGCAAGGCGCTTGGGACAGGGAGGGTCCCAGGGCTGTTCTGCAGGAGGGCTCTGGGAGTCTGTCCCTGCAACCCCACTGGTGCCTGTCTCCTACTCGAGGTGCTGGCTCCTTTGGTGGACTCTCCATCCTGAGCCCAGCAACTCTATGGGTCATGCTGTGGGACAAGGGGGACTCAGGCTGTGGTGCTGATGCACTGTTGTCACTGTGTCACCTGGGACACAGGGAGCAGCCTTGATCTGGGAGCAGCCTTTATACAGTACATGGGCACAGCCCTTCAGCTCCCAGCTTTATTCCCAAACTAGAGCCAGTCCTGAGCACCACAGGTTTGTCCTCAGTGACCCGGTTTCTCTCCTGCAGTCCCACTGGCTCCTCATTCCCTGTCTGCCAGCCCTGTCAGCACTGCCTGGGCTCTGGCTGTGCACTGGGAGACCGCTCCTGGACAGAGGGATGGATACGTGCTCAGCGTGCTTGAGGAGGGCTCTTCTGCATCACCGAGGAATCTGGAGGTGGGGAAGGACAGCACGAATATCACTGTGCCACAGCTGGAGCCAGGAACATGCTACCTTGTTTGGATCTGGGCAGTGGCTGGACCCTACCGCTCCCTCCCCAAGAACATCACCGGCTGCACAGGTCACTCACTATGGCACCCATGGGTGATGTGGGTGGGAGCACTGTGAGCAGTTCTGGAATGGGGTGGGATTAGTGTTGGCACCCAGGGAGAGGACAGGACAGGGCTGGTTCCTGGTGAAACTGCCCTGTAGTCATGTCTTGTGTCTTGCAGCCTTCTTGTACTGAGGTGGCTGCCTCTTCAGAAGTGGATCTTTTTCTTTCTGACTCGTGCCTGTTTTTCCTCCCAGTTCCTGCTGCACCAACAAACCTGAGCCTTACAAACCCAGGCAGCTCCTCAGAGCTTTACACAGCCTGGAACAAACCCCCCGGCAGGAGGGACCATTACCGCATCGCTCTGTACAGCCTCAGCACCCAGAGCAGGGTTCACGTCTACACCTTGAGTCCAAATGCCCAGAGCTACACGTGGACTGATCTGGAGGCTGGCAGCAGGTTTGCTGTGCAGGTCACTGCTGTGAAAGGCTCGTTAGAAGCCTCTTCCATCAACGTCACCCAGTGGACACGTAAGTCTGAATAGTTGGGTTGGGCATAAAGCTCCACTGTGCCCCAGAGCCTTCCCCCACCTAGGCCTTGCAGAACACCCAGCACCACCTTCCCCATCCCAGACTGTTCCTGCTGTGCCCCAGAGCCTCTGCCTGGGCTTTGCAGAGTACCCAGTGCCACCTTCCCCATCCCAAGCCGTCCACATTCTGCCTCCACACAGTTTTTATGCTCGCTGTCCTCTCTCCATCCCTGACACAGAGCCAATCCCCCCACCTGCCTCAGAGGTTCAGGGTGTTTCCTTTGCCACATCCAGCTGCAGACCCTGGGGATGCTGTGGTTAGAGCCATGTGCCCTCCCTACCCATTTGTGCCCAGGCTTCTCTCCAGAGGATCTCTGCCCACTGCCTGGTGGGAGCCGGGGACTAGAGCCCAGCAGTGCCAGAACAGTCAGCTCTCAGCCCTGAGCAGAAGTGGTGGCACACAGGGGCTGACTGTCTCCCCATTGCTTTCCAGATCCTTTGGCACCCGCCAATCTCACCCTGAGCAGTCCCTTGGCCTCGACCCTGCGAGTCTCCTGGGCAGCAGCAGGGCGAGGGGTCGAAGGTTTCATGGTGGATGTCTATGATGCAGCCTCTGGCACCCACATTGGGCACATGGTGCTGGGCAGCAGTGCCAGGAGTCACATCTTCAGGAGCCTGAGCCCTGGCACCCTCTACAGCGTGGCAGTGAGGGCTACAGCTGGGCCCTTCCACACCAGCTCCTCCAACCTCACCCATTGCACACGTGAGTGGGATGCTCTCCTTGCAGCCAGGTGTCCTTCACTAGAGCTCCTCTTCCCAGTTCAGTCAGATGCTGCCACGGTGCTGCTCTCCTGCCTTCCTCTCCCACCCATGTAAGTTCCAGTGGTTATTCCTTGCTGGATGCAGCATGAGGAGTCTGTACATGATCCTGTGCCACCTCCATCCCTGGTACCCATCCACAGCAATCCACAGCCTCAGTCAGCAGCCAGGGAGCTGTCACAGAGTTGAGGGCACAGACAGCCCATGGGGCCTCACAGAGCTGACCCAGCCCCTGCAGCACAGGCTTGGCACAGACATGGATCATGTCCTTTCTGTCGGCTCAGATGTGGCTCTTGGTGGTGACTTGTGTTTCCTCCCCAGGTCCGATGCCCCCGGCTGCCGTTCACTGGCTGAGCACGGGACACCCCGACAGGCTGAGTGCAGCCTGGGGGGCTGCAGCTGGGGGCAGAGATGGATACACACTGACCCTGTACCACACACGGCTGGGCACCGTGGCAGCTACAACCTCACTTGGGAGAGACACCCACAACTTCACCTTCACGGGACTGGCCCCAGGATACAAATACTCCCTGGAAGCCAGTGCCACAGCTGGACTGTACCGGGCAGCAGCACCCAGAATCAGTGGCTGGACACGTGAGTGAGCAGAGCAGTGTTCCGTGCAAAGGAGGGGGAGGTGTCACACCATTGCACAGTCCCGAGGAGGGCTGGGAGGTTCACTGGGGACCTGGTGCCTTTGGAGATACACACACACATGCAGAGGTGTGACACGCAGCAAGTTAGTGCAGAGGCACACTGTTACCCTCACGGCATGTGGATGTTCAGCTGCAAGCTTGCACAAGCTGGTGATGTAGATTTGACATGCTGATGACACACAGGGGTGCCCAGCTGTGCCTGTGCAGGAACATCCCCTGCCTGTGCTGCCCCAACTCCCTGTGTGCAGAAGCACTGGAGTGTACAGGTGACCTGTATTGTACCTGTGTACAAGAGACTTGCTGACCCTTCTCCAGCAGGTAGAAACCATGTTACCATAAAGGTTCATGAAATGAGTCAATGCAGTACAAGAGACCACACCACAGTCCTCCCAGGAGAATGGGTCTTTGCTTCAGGGATGTGGTAATGCATCACTTGTCCCTACCCAGGAGGATTTAGGGTGATGCAGAGTACAGTGGCTGTACCAGCACTGCCTGGGCCCTGCTCTCAACTGGGTATGGAAGCACACCCGTGCACACAGCAGGGATGAGGGCATTCCTGCTGGGCTGTGAGGATGAGGGTGACCTGGAGGAGGAAGGGTCGGCATGTGAGGGATCAGTAAGAGCATCATTAAAGGTGAGATAGGATGGGGATAGAAAAGAGAAAAGTGAGGATGAGAAGGCCTGTGCCAGAGGGGATCGGTGAGTCCCTGCCCTCATGGAGCATCTGTCTTGCTGCACAATGTCCCATCGGTGTCTGTTCCCTCCTGTATGGTGACCAGCCCCTAACACCAGGTCTGGTGGTTCCCCAGGCCCACTGCCACCGGCTGCTGTGCGCCTGCTGAGCACGGGACACCCCGACAGGCTGAGCGCGGCCTGGGCGGCCACGGCCGGGGACCGGGACAGCTACACACTGACCCTGTACCACACACGGCTGGGCACCGTGGCAGCTACAGCCTCGCTTGGGAGGGACACCCACAACTTCACCTTCACGGGACTGGCCCCAGGAAGCAAATACATGCTGGAGGTGGCATCCATGGCTGGGTCCTTCAGGGCACCTGCACAGAATGTCAGCAACTGGACACGTGAGTACCCTTGTGTGGGGATATCTGCCTTGCTTGGCAGTCATGGAAATCCATGGCAAAGAACACTGACCTTCATGGCAGACCCCAGGCCCAGCCTGGGACATGTGAGTGCCAGGGCACGTTGCAGGACTCTGATCACCCTCATCACCAGCTCCACCAGCCTGGGTGAGGGCAGCTGGAGCTCCAGAGCCGTGCTTCAGGGCAGAGCCACAGAGCAGGCAGAAGTGGATGGAGCATTCACCTTCCCCTCTCCTGTAGCTGGCTGGCTGTTCCCTCCTCACCCCTCCCCAGCTGTCTCACTCCAGCTGGGACAGGGCTGTCCCTGCTCAGACAGGCACAGAGAAGCTTGCAGAAGCTGTGAGCTGTCTCCAGGCTGGTGGGTGCAGCCAGATGGCCAAGGCTACTGTGCAGTGTGGTGCATCCCTTCTGGTGGCACTGCCAAAAGACTCAAGCAGTGTCCTCAGGCCCTTTGCTGGCATGTCTCCTGTCCTGTCTTTTCAGACCCCTTGGCACCCCGTAACGTGTACATGACGAACCAGGGGTATCCCAACAGGCTGAGCGCGTCCTGGCGAGCTGAACCCCAGGGACAAGACAGTTACAGGCTCCTCCTGTATCATTTGGGATCAGGTATCTTGGCAGCCAATGTCTCCGTTGGGAAAAGCATCACTAAATTCACCTTTTCTGGCCTGGCTCCAGGGCACAAATATCTGCTGGAAGTGGTGTCTGTGGCAGGGCCCTACACAGCCTCTGCAGGGAACGTCAGTGACTGGACAAGTAAGTGCCAAAGCTGGAGGTCCTGCACTATGCACAAGGCTCAACTTTCCCAGCTGGGTGGGCTCAGCACCTGGAGTGGGAAGGGACAGGGACATGGCCAGGACTGCTGCCTGGGAACTGCAGGGTCAGAGGATGGTCTGGGTTGGAAAGGACCTTTTAAAGGCCACCTAGTCCAATCCCCCTGCCACTGGCAAGGACATCTTCAACTACATCAGGTTGCTCAGAGCCCTGTCTGACCTGACTTTGAATATTTCCAGGGCTGGGATGGGATGGGATGGGATGGGATGTACTACCATAGCAATGGGATCATGGGCTGGGCAAGCCCCCAGTGGAGGGGAGGGCTGGGCAGTACTGCTGCCTGTAGGAGAAGCTGGCAGCCACAGCTGCTGTTTCAGGAGGCAGATTCTGGCCTGTGGCCCCGTTGGCTCCTCTGGGCACAGGTGGCTGAACAAGAGCACAGGATCCCACTACAAAGGGCTGCTCTGGTAGATGACACCCACAGCCTGGGAAACCATAAGGCATTACAGTCAGGAGAGGACACCCCATTATCCCCATTGCCTTTCTCCCAGGCACTCAGAAAATTCCTGGCATGGGGAATAAGGGGGGAATGGGCTTTTTTTTTTCTTTTTAAGGAATGTGGAAATTGCAGATAAGCACAATAAGCCTTTTCATATGCTTGTCCTCACACTCCCTGCACTTTGCTTGAGGAATCTAGTGGTCTCTGCTCCCACGTTCAGCTATCCCCTGGCAGAATGCTGGGAGTCATGTGCAGAGCCCTTCGGGCAGATTTCTAATGAAGGTTGCTAATTAGCAAATACAATTCACTTTGCATGTCCTCCAGCTGCCATTTAAAGGTCGTTTCTGGCAACCAGCAGCTGCAGGAATGTTATCACTGAACATGTGGAGTCTCCTTGTGTGTCACCCATCTCCTGCTTGTGTCTCTGTAGGATGGAAGAGAGCACATACATGCCAGTAACTCTCCCTGGTGTGGTTTTCCTTGTAGCCCCCTCAGTTCCCCAGAATCTCTCAGCAGTGGCTGAAGGGAACAACACGATGCTGATCTCCTGGGGCAGTGTCTCTGGACAGCAGGACAACTGCCAGCTGTGGCTGCGGGATCCCCGGAATGGCTCCTTGCCCAGGCGGCATTCCCTGGACAGAGGACAAGTCCAGCACCACCTGCAGGGGCTGATCCCGGGCAGGAACTACTCTGTGTCCTTGAGCTGCGTGGCTGGGCCGTACTGGAGCAGCACCAAGCCCTTGACAGTGCCAGTGGGTGGGTATGCACTGCCATGGGGAGGGAGCAGGGCAGGCTGGAAGTGGCAGAAACTCCTGGGTGACTGCAGGACTGGATCAGTCCTTAGATGTCGACAGAGACACAGGAAGTCTTTGTGGTGGGAGATAAGGAAAGCCACCAAGGTGACCCTTTATCAGTTCCCTAAAATGACCTCATCACAGAGATCTCCCAGCTCCTGTCTGCCTGTGAAGCAGAGCAGACTCTGTGGAGATCTCCACTGAGTGACTTGTGTAAGACATCAGCTCAGGCCCTGACCCATCAGCACTGTCCTGTGGCCCATGGCACAGCAGGCTCCCAGGTCACAGGTGTCCAGGTCTGCTCCTCTCACTGACCCTGGGAGAAGATACCAGTGTGGCTGACCCAGGGGCAGAAGTTGGGATTTCTCTGATCCAGTGAGTCCGAAGCCTGCCCTGTCTTCTTTTCAGAGCCAAACCCTGTGGAGGATGTGCAATGCTTACCACAGTCAAGAAGCCTTTACTTGAACTGGACAAGCTCTCCTGGAGATGTGGAGGCTTATGAGGTGGTGACAGAGAGACTTCCTGATGGACCTCCCACCTCCAAGTATGTCATGAGCATCCCTGCGAGCGAGGCCAGCCTGGAGGGACTGGAGCCAAACTCCTCCTACCAAATCATTGTGAGCGCAGTGGGCATGAACATGCTGAGGAGCCAGGCTGTGACTCTGCTCTGCAGCACAGCAGTGGAGGGTGAGTCTCCTGCTTTTGCACAACCTGGCCACAGACCCCAGGAGAGGACACCTGGTGTAGCTAATGAGACCTGGGTGGTCTTGGACCTGCAGGGGGTCGGGGTGCTGGCAGCGCTGCTGGGACCAGTCACAGGCTGAGCAATGTGTGGTGGGAATGTGGGAGCAGGGACACACTAACAGGCTCTGCTTCCTGGTTCCTCCTCCAGCCCTGCCCCCACCCCTGCGTGCAGACATCTTCCAGGTGGAGGCCAGCTCCACAGTTATCATTTCATCCAACCTGTTCAGTGAGGAGAACGGCCAGATCCAGTATTATGGTGTCATTGCTACCACTAATGATTCCTGTAAGTGTCCCTGCATGTCCCAGGCTGTAGTGGCTCTCTGGAGGGCAGCAGGTCCCCTGAACGTCACCACTGTCACCTGTTACGTTCCCCTGCAGTGCTGAGGCCCACCCAGGAGATCATGTCCAGCACATGGTACGACCACTATTATGGGACAGAGGACTCCTACCTGGCGGTGCTCATCCCCAATCCCTTCCACCAGAGGAGCTCCCCTGACACCTGGCGAGTGCCAGTAGGAACAGAGGAGTGTGGCCAGTCCAGGGCAATGTGCAATGGGAAGCTGAAAGCCAACGAACAGTACAGGTGAGAGGTGTTGGCATCCCTTCTGAGGGTAAGGGGCTGGAGGGGAAAAGGGACTGCCCGTGTCCCTGCAAGGTGCCACCAGCAACCTGGATGTCATCTCACCCTTGTACCCCCCAAATCCCCAGGAGTGGGAACAACCCCAGGGATTGCTCCACCAAGCAGCATTTGAAGGAGGCAGGGGGTACTGGGAGTACTGGGCAGGAGAGGGAGAGCTGAGGCTGCCAAGGGCCGTGTGTATTGCATCGGGAGCTGGGTAGATGTCCACCTCCAGGGTAGAAATTTAAATGGATGTTGTTCTTTGTATGTCTGTGTATGACTCAGAAGCACGTGAAGACCGTGTGAAAATGAAACCGATTTGGAAACATTAGTGAGAGTGGTGCCTCCTCCGTGGGGAGCTCAGAGCTTGAGGGTTGCAGACAAAGGTCCGAGTTCCCCATAAGACACACACATTAATCCCAGTAGTCCTAAATTCAGAGTCTTAATTAACAGTAAATAGAATCCAGGAACATGAAGGTACATATTTTGTTACAGCATACCTTTAAAAGAGTTGATTTTAAAATAGGTTTTCTACTACTAACAAAGAATGGTCTCTGTAGCCAGTCCTGTTAATTTAGCAGATCACAGTTTCATCAAATGGGGACCATATCCACAGGCATTTCTCTGATCCCCCAGAAGGTTGTCCCATTTCACAGAATCACAGAATCACAGAATATTATGAGTTGGAAGGGACCCACAAGGATCATCTAGTCCAACTCACCATCTAACACCCGTACAGAGACCGAGAGCACATCCCAGAGCNCTGTTCCTGATGCAGGCCAGACTTTTCAATTTAAAGAAACTTGCAAGGGTGTCTGACAGATGATAAAGTCACTGAGAGTGTTGCAAAGAGAATGAAAGTCAGTGAAGAGAGTGTGTGCCTGAGAGAATTTCCATTTCCACTGGGAGTACAAGAAGAATTCCCTCCCTCCCTCCTTCCTTCCCCTCCCTCCGTCCCTCCCTCTTTTTCTTCCACCTCACTCTCACTATTTTCCTGTGTGCAAACATTGAGATCTTACACTGATTCTTACCAAGTTGTTTTAGATTCATACCTTTGGCTCTTAGGCTGCTGGCTGGGATTGGTGATAACACTCAGAATGGGAAACAGCTGTTTTTCCTCGGGGGGAAAAGGGGGAGTTTCCAGAGTGCCATTATGTACCTTGTGAACTCCACCTGGAGTGGAGTCGTCAAGAGCAGAGAACAGTTCCCGTGTGCTGTGTTACTCTGCCTGGCAGGAGAATGTGAGACAGTGCACTCCCATCTCATGCCCATCCCAGGTCCCTGGGAATCTCAGAAGGTCTTCAAGGTTTCACAAGGTTGAAGGCTGATCACCCATCAAACCCGTCTGTTCTTCATTGCCGACACTTCACCCTCGGCGTGACAGGGCAGGACTTCGTGCTTCACCCCTCGGCCTCAGGTCTGGGGGATAGAGAGAGTACAGCTGGGATTGGAGAGGGGATGGCAGGGCACAACCTCAGAGCGAGGTCTGTCAGCAGCTTGAGGGGGCTTCAACAACAGCACCACCACACCAGGACACCCCTCCATACCCAGCCACTGTGGAGCCAGGCTGAGGCTCTACATCTGCCCTCCCTGTTCCCAGTTTTCACTCCAACATGGACCTCCCATGGGGGAGCAGCTCATTCAAGGCCACAAGGCTGTCATTAGTCTACCTACCATGATTCCATAGTGTACTTGACTGTCCAGATACTCAGGACTAGGAGATCCTTTGGCACCTCTCCACAGCTTTCTTCCAGTTTTGCTGCCCTAAACAACATAAATGCCTTCAGTACAAGCAGCACTCAACCTAAATATCCTAAATAGCCAACCTAAATATCCTCAGTACATGCAAAACTTAACCTAAATATCCTCAGTAGATTGTGCTGCTCTCCTAGTTAATGATTCGTAGGGGGGTGAAAAGCTGACAGCCCATCCTCACTCAGATTCCACCCTTGTTTCCTATATTTCAGTGAGTTATTTAACCACAAGCTCTCATCTTTCCTGCCAAGGCACCTGCAGGCTCACTTTCCAAGGAGGTCTGTGCTGTGGCAGCTGGTGGTGCTGCCAGAGGGGACCCACAGACAGTTCCACAAACTCTTGGCTGCTAAAATCCAAAGCTACCTTTGAAAGCTTTGGCTTGCATTTAGGGCACAAGAAAACCTGGCCTTCCAAGTCACCTGCTCAGAAGGAATTCAACTCTGCAGAGCTGTGGGAGTGGGTGTGAAGGGCAGATCTCCACAGGGAAAAGGATGCACCAGCCACTTCTGCATCTGTAAGGAAGGATCTGGGTCAGGGCTCAGCCCTCCCAGCTGGGGTACCCCTGTTTAAAACAGAGCTCAGTTCTCTCCAGTCAACCTAGTTAATCAGTTGACATGAATTAAGTGTTTTTCCTTATTTGTGTCCCATAAGAGACCAGCCACTTGTCACTGCAGATAAGCCTTTGGAGGAGAGCTGCTTCCCATTTGTGCTTTTCTCATTCTCTCCCTGGTGCAACAAACTTGTACAAGAAACAGAAAAGGGAGGAAGGACCATTTCCACCCATCCCCTAAATACCTAACAGAAAACTGGCTTCTTCCAATTCAGCATTTCAGGAGAGAGGCAGTGGTGCCATCCCAGGTCCTCCGTGCTGGGTGCTGTGCTCAGCTCAGGCTGCCCCTGACACAGGACTCTGCTCTGCCCTAGGTTCAGCATTGCTGCCTTCACCAAATACGACCCAGTAGCCCCTGCAGTGACATTCACCATGTTCTCAGGTAAGATGGAGAATGGCATCTTCCTTACCTGACTCTGTAGGTTAGAGGTGATGAACACCCTGGCAGTGGCCAGACAGGGAGCTCAGAGGCTGCAGTAAATGTAATAAATGCAGCCATATTTGTATCTTAGAATTGTAGAAATGTTTGGGTTGTAAGGGACTATAAAGTTCATCTTGTTCCATCTACTGCCATGGGCTGGGTCATCCACTCTCCCAGGTTGCTCCAAGCCCTGTCCAGCCTGGCCTTGGACACTTCTAGAAATGGGGCAGCTACAGCTCCTCTGAGTAGCCTGTGTCAGTGCCTCACCACCCTCATTGTAAAAAACTTCTTTACTGACTCTACTTCTGTCTGTACCCTCTCTAATTCCAGCTGCTGGATCTGGTGCAGTTACAGCTCCACTCTCAATGCCAATAATCGCTGGAATCGTTGTGGGATTTCTCCTGACACTTGCAGCTATCTTTGTTTTGGTTTACTGCAAACAGCTCAGAGCAAAAAGGTAAGCATGAGCAATATCTTACCTGTTGAGTGCAGGCTGAGATATCCAACCTTTAGTGCTGACTGGGGAGGAGAGCAGGGAGAGGGTTTAAAAAGAGATTTCCACAAACTAAGATGTGGGCTAGTGAACTTGTGCCTGGCAAGCTCAGAAGCCAAAGGCAGAGAGGAGAAGGGAGCTGCCTGTGTGCACAGCCTGTCTGCCATGAGCTCCATGAGCCAGCAGCACACAGCACCTCGTGACATCTGTGCTGCAGGGAAAAGTAACAGCTCCTGTGCTTTGATTCTAGAACCAAGAAGAGCAGCCTGCCCCAGGAAATGGTGACCTATAGCTTGAGGTGAGTGCTGTAGTGTGCCCTCTGTGTGCTCTAGTGCAGCTCCCACAGTCCTTCACCTGCTTCAGTTTTTATGCTTTGACTCAGGAAGAATCCAGCTGTCTTCTCTCCTTCAATTCTGCTCTAAATCAGGCTTTCCCAAATGCAATATTTATTGCCCAGCTCCATTCCACGTCAATACATTGTCCACAGTGCAGCAGAAGAATATCCTCATCTCCCTGAAATCCTTCCCAATATTTAAACCGTTGGACCCACTTCCCTGAGCAATGAGATGGGCTATAAATGGGCTATAAAATGGGCTATAAATGATCCCTGTGTGTGCATCCAGCTACCACAGCTCTCAGGGCTGGGCTGCCAGCCAGACTTCCCAGTAGCTAAGGCACATTTTCCTCTGGACTTCGTTTCCTGCAGAAATGTCCATCGTCCAGTTCCCCTGCAGAACTTCAAGCAGTACTATGAGATGAAGACAGCAAGTGCTAACCATGCTTTTTTCCAGGAGTTTGAGGTGAGATGAGACTCCTCCTAGAGATGACACTTGATGTTTCCACTTGGTAGCTTGTGCTGTTGGGTGTTGGGTACGGAGTGCTCCTCTCCAGGGACAGTCACCCGTCCCTGGCAATCCTCGTGCTGCAAGGCAGCCTTGGAGGCCAGAGACTGGATGGACCAAGTGATCAGCCTCAAAACCTGTTCTGTTCAAGTGCCTGTGGCATGAGGTGAACTATGACAGAGAAAAGGGCCCCTGCCCTGACTGGAGGTGAAAATGAGATCTGTGCTGATAGTGTTAGAAAAGAGCCTGCAGCCAAAGGGAACGTCGAGTAGCACACTCAGACCTCCAGGGCCAGGCTGTGAGCTTCACCTTGGGCTGCCTTCCCTGGCTCCCGTCTGCAGGATCTGGGCTGTTCACCAGCAGCACCTTTCAAACTCCCACCAGCAGTTTCAAACCTTCCTCCTATCGCCCTTCTCTGGCGTCCTGGGTGAGGACCGGGGCAGAAGCAGATGTAGCACAAAATATTTCTGTTTGCTCAGCAGAAAATCTTTTTCACTTATTGAAAGATTTCTGAGATGTTTTCCCCAGTACTTGTTTTTAGGCTTTTCTTTTAAATACAAATACATAGTGCTGTTGAAAAAGGCAGTGGGAGAAGCCACTGTGGCTCAGAGTGGAGGGAGGAGTGGAATATTTTCCTGTGCATGGGTAATCCTTTTGGCCAGGCAGAGCCACTGGCCATGAGCAGGGAGCTGAGCTAACCAGGAGCTCTCCAGAGCAACATTTGTTCTTATCTTTTCCCCTGCCCTCTAGGAGCTGAAGGAAGTTGGGAAGGAGCAGTCGAAGTTGGAGGCTGAGCTCCCAGCCAATGTCTCCAAGAACAGATATCCCCATGTGCTGCCCTGTAAGTGCTGTCCCAGCATCCAGGTGGGAGCTCACAGTGACAGGCTCACCTTGAATCACTGCAGGGTTCAGTGCCTGGGAGCAGAAGGACTCTTGAAATGGGCCTTAGTTTCCATTTTCCTGCTGGAGACTTGAGGCTTAATGGTTGAGCCAGGACTGAGGCACGCTGCTCCCCAGCTCCTCCAGCAGGCTGCTGGCTGAGCCCAGCTCAGGATGGGTCCCAGACGGAGACCAAAGCAGGTCCATGAGCGTCCTGTGGCTTCTCTCATGAGCCTCATGACCCCAGCTCTGTGTTCTGACCCTCTGGTAGCCCAGCTGGCAGGCAGGGCTCACCTCTCCAGGGAGAAGGTGCCTGGTTGAGCACAAAGCCTTTCTGCTGAAGCTGCTGGGACTTGTCCCACCGTGTTCCCCAGGTGGCCTTCCCCTCGTGAAGGGCTGCAGGGGGACTCACCTGTGTGTGGTCTGTTTCAGATGATCACTCTCGGGTCAAGCTGAGGCAACAAGGGGAGGATCCCCACTCAGACTACATCAATGCCAACTTCATGCCTGTGAGTGCCCACTTGCCTTCCCCACAGACATGGCCACAGGTCACAGTCACAGAAACTCTGTGTGGGTTGAGGCAGAGTGCCTCCCTCTCCAAAGCCTGGTGGGCATGAGCTGCTGTTGAAGGCTCAGCCAGCACAGGCCATCAAGAAGCTGGGGGTCAGGTGGAGATGTGCAGTTGTCTTTCAGCAGGGGCTGGTGGGGCCTGTCAGATAACAAACGCTGTGATGCAGAGGTGTGAGTGTGGGGACACCCACAAGGCTCTCTGCTTTCTTCTTGTGAACTCTCTATCCTCTTCCCTCACCTCCCAGCTTACTGCCTTCTCTGTCTACCTGCTCTTTCTCCTTCTGGTCTGTGCAGCTGCTTTTGAACAACCCTGGAACTGTGCCCTCATCTCCCATCTGGGAGGTGTTCCCAGGTAAAAAGCAGGGCACACAGCATGTGTGTGGATCCATGGGGCATGTGTGTGTCCAGGGGCAGAGAAACACCCTGAGACCTTGCATGCTCACCCTACCCTCAGCACTGAGTGGGAAGCACAGGGAAGCATCAGATCTGTCTCTCTCTGGTTGGGCTGAATGAGGAACTGCTTGAAGGGAAGTGGTGTGGGTCACTTCGTTATCCCAAACGTGTAGAGAACACATATGGGGCAGCACATGCTTCCTGTGAAATCAGATGCTTCTGAGATCAGCTGCCTGGGAATTGTGCCCATGTGGACTAAGGCCAATGGCAATTTCTCTCTCCACCAAGAAAGCAGACCAGGCACTGACTGTTGCAGGGCAGGATCCATCTGCCTTGGCAACCTGCCAACTCCTCTTGCTCTTGTCTGCCTCTTGCTCAGGGCTACACATCCCAGCAGGAGTTTATTGCCACCCAGGGGCCCCTGAAGAAAACCATAGAGGACTTCTGGAGGCTGGTGTGGGAGCAAAATGTCTGCAACATCATCATGCTGACAGTGTGCATGGAGAACGGGCGGGTAGGTCGGTGCCAGCCACAGCCCAGCCCTGACACAGTGGTGTGAGCTGAGCCCAGAGCTGGATTCGTGCCCTTCACAAAACCCCTGTTCCCATGTGGCTCCAGGGTGAGCACAGACCACACAGCTTCCCTGACAGGCAGTTTGGGGGAACATCTGTGCAGCTCAGCCTTAGCTGTGGGCAGGCAGGGCCAGAAGGGGAGCTTAGCCCATGGGACCGTGCCCATGGCCCTCAGATATTTCTGCAGAATCTGAAATTGCTACGTCCTCTGGATGAGCAACTTCATATGGACTGTTCCTCCAGTCTCCAGGGGTGATGAGACCTGCCTAGGTCCTTTTCTGTGGAGGAGGCTGAGATCCAAATGAGGTGGGGGGGGGGGAGAGCTGTGCAAAGTTCCTGGTGGGAAGGGAACACACCTGACTGCTCCCCTAGACCTGTCCTGGCTGCCTGCACAGAATCTGCTCTCCAGATGCTCCCAGGGAGGCAGAAGGTCATCTAGAACCTCACTGGCCTCACTGGGACCCTGTCCTGCCTGTGCTGTAGGTCCTCTGTGATCATTACTGGCCGTCAGAGTCTGGCCCTGTCTCCTATGGGCAGGTGCGGGTCCACTTGCTGACACAGAGCAGCTCTGAGGAGTGGACCATGCGTGAGTTCAAGCTGTGGCATGTGAGTACAGCCTCGAGGGGACACGGGGACCTGTCAATGGCGTGGGAGGCACTGCCATTTCTTCTTGGTGGTGCTGGTATTACTCCTTTTCTCTGCCATTTGCGGGGCTCAAAGACCCAATGTCTGAGGAGCAGTCTGCCACTTCAGATGGGTCACACAGAGGTGTCCAGCATGTGTCACCGTGCCCTCTACTGGGACAGCCTGCAGCTTCCATGTTCCCCTGCAATTGAAGGCAGGCCTCCTCCCTCCCAGGTCCAGGTGTCCCAGCATGGCAGGGGACGGTGGGAGGGATGGAGAAGCAGGAGCCACCAGGCAGTGCAGCTGATCTGGCACAGGCTGTTCCCTGCAGCTGAGCCAGGTGTCCTCAAGCCCCCAGGTGCTCCCAGGGTTGTGAGCCTCCCCCTGTCCCGGGGGGCTGCACACCCATCACCAACACCCCCTGCAGGAGGGTCTCCAGGCAGAGCGGTTCGTGTCCCACCTGCACTACACGGCCTGGCCCGACCACGGCATCCCAGAGTCCACCACTTCCATTATGACCTTCCGGGAGCTGGTCCGGGAGCACATCCAGAGCACTAAGGATGCAGGGCCGACCCTTGTGCACTGCAGGTGAAGTTTTGCTCCAGGTAGTGGGAGGGGACAGTGGGAGAGAGTATGGGGGAACAAGGATCCTGCTCATTCACAAACCGAGGGGAAGCAGAGCCCAGGAGACACAGCTGGTCTATGGAGTCTCGTGCTCAGGGTACAGCTCTGCTGGCAGCCTGCCCAAGGCATGGGACAGGTGGAGATGGTCAGCACCAGCCCAGGACAGCCTGAATAGTTCTTGAGCTCCGTGCTGTGCTGGGGCCAGTGCGTGGGGTTCTTGGAGGGGTGCCCAGGGAGCAGCCTCTGGGAACATGTCTAGGAGTCCCTGGGTGGTGGCAGACCATGTGTAACCCTTGTTGTCTGTGCTCTCAGTGCTGGTGTGGGCCGCACTGGCACCTTCATTGCCCTGGACCGGCTGCTGCAGCAGATGAAGCAGGAGAAGGTGGTGGATATTTTTGGTGTTGTCTACAACTTGCGGATGAACCGGTACCTGATGATTCAGACACTGGTGAGACCTCTGCTCCCTCTTCCCCCTGGCCCCCTCACACCCTGACATTGAAGCTCACAGGGCTGGCAGTTGGATGAGCTGGGTGGCCAGCCACAGCACCCTCAGGCTGGTCCCCAGCCTGTCACTCTGTCATGGTGCTGCTCAAAGCAGCAGCTCAGCTGGAGTGGAAATTGCTGAGGGGGTCTTCAGCAGCTTCATGCCCTGCTAGACCCACAAGAGCAACATTCAGAGTCTCAGAGACCTCCCAGGAGGCAGGCAATTCTTAACCCACACCATATTGTTGGCTGGTGTTGCTCCAGAATCCATCTTGTATCTGCAGTCCCTGAGGCTGTGACAAGGTGTCAGAATTACTCTTCAGGACAGAGAGACCCGAAGGGATCCAGAGGTTCTGGAACTGCAGCTGCCAGGGCCTTCTGGGCATGAATGTTGAGCTTTTAGGGGATGAGTGTAGGACTCCCTCTGCCCACCAGACAGTGCCATACCCACCATCTCATGCTGTCTGTTGTAGTGCAGTACTCTATGTTCCTGTCTGCCTTTGCCTTCCAGTCCCAGTATATTTTCCTGCACAGCTGTATCCTGGACAAGATCTTGGAGGAACCTCTCCTGGATTTATCAGGGACAGAGAGGTAAGGGCTTGCTGTGCTATGCACCCTACCCACCCTGATCCATGACCCCTCCAGGCAACAAGCTGGGATCCAGCCCCTAGCTTGAGCCTTGGCTCCAGGATAGGGCAGGGAAGGCCATCCACCCCTCCCTCCCTTCCTCCACCCCTCCATCCACCCCTCCATCTATCCACCCCTCCACCCATCCATCCAACCCTCCATCCACCCATCCATCCATCCATCCACCCATCCATCCATCCATCCATCCACCCCTCCACCCATCCATCCACCCCTCCATCCATCCATCCATCCACCCTTCCATCCATCCACCCCTCCATCCATCCACCCATCCATCCACCCATCCATCCATCCATCCACCCTTCCATCCATCCACCCCTCCATCCATCCACCCATCCATCCACCCATCCATCCATCCATCCATCCATCCATCCATCCACCCATCCATCCATCCACCCATCCATCCATCCATCCATCCATCCATCCATCCATCCATCCATCCACCTGGTGGTGTGTGTGGAGTCAGCACAGGGCTGGTTGTTGTGCAGCATGCGGAGCCCAGCACAGAGCAGTGTGCCTGTCTCCTGGGTAGGCCAATGCCAAAGATCTGCAGAGCTGTCCTGGGAAAGGAATTTCTCTCAGCGTCTGCCTTCCCAGCCCAAAGAGATGCCCTTGAGATAAATTCAAACCAGAGAGGCTCATGGCAGCTGGGTGACCTTGGAGTGTCCTTCCTAATGGAGGTCAGGAGGACAGAGCAGGGTCTGGCTGGGCATGGCTTTGACCACCTACCTCATTGTCTCAGGAGCTACATGTGAAGGTCACGTACCTATCTTTGTGGTCAGATTGTCTCCTCCCTCGTGCAGAACAGAATGTCCTTGTCCTTGCTGCCTGTTGAATGAGCTCTGGGGTGTGCCACACCTGAGACCTGCCTTTGTCTAGGGGAGGGCAGATTGTCAAGGGCCAGAGCTGTGCTGGGGACCTGGAAGAGCCCTGGTATTTGAGGGGTGAAGATGTGCTCACAGCCCTGTCCACGTGCTGCAGACACAGCCTGGGTGCTGCTGAGTGAACTCAGCCTCACCCTGACACCCCGGTTCTCTCCCCAGGTCCTGCCCCATCCCGCTGAAGACCTTTGCCCAGCACTACTCCCAGAAGGCAGCCAAGTCCCACATGGGCTTCCTGAGGGAGTATGAGGTGAGACCTGTCCTGGGCAGGTACAGGGAGCACTGCTGTGGTTGTATGTGCTGGGGGAACCTGGGGGAACCTGGGCAGCAACTGTAATTGGTCAGGGTGAGTGACACCCCGTCAGTGCTGCTGAGTGGGTCTCATGCCCCAGTTTCCAAGCTTCCTGGGCATCCTGGCAGTGACCCCTCCCTATGGTGTTGTGTCCCCAGGCAATAACTCCTTCACACATCCTGTCTTGATCAGGGTCTGTCCACAACCCGCTTCTTCCCAGGTCCCATGCAGGCTGAGGCCCTACCTGGATACCAGCAGCCCTCTCCTGGCAGCCCAATCCAGAGGTGGTCTCATGGCTCCCCTCCTTGGGCTTCTTCATGTGCAGCCATGACCTCCCCACTGCCAGGTCGAAGTGTTCTCAGGAGCTGCCAGTTCCTCCTTCTCCTGACCCTTTCTCCACTTTCTCTCACTCTGGCAGACCCTTCTGGAAGTTATCAAGGAAGAAGCCAACTCAGCACCCCCATCTTCAGGCAGCCAGCAGACACAGCCCTCGTCCAGCATCCTCCCATGTAAGTCCTGTGCCACCTTGCATCCTCTTCCATCCTGTTCCTCTCCCTTTTCCTCCTGCATGGAGCCAAGCTGCACCAGGGCCAGTGATCCACAACACAAGAAAGTGTTTTGAGACTTTGTCACCTCCACCAGAAGGTTACAGAGGTGTTTGGGATGGAGCATGTGGCTTTGGGGACTGGAGTAAGTAGGTTTGCTCAGCCTAGAAGAGAGGAGGTACAGGGGAGATGTCATTGCTGATTTCAACTACTTGTGGGAAGGCACAGGCACAGTCTTCTCAGAGATGTGCCATGGAGGGACAAGAGGCAGTGGGGGGCATTTGGAAGGGTAATCCAGCTCAGTAGGAGGAATGGTGGATTCCCATGAAGGTGGTCAAACACTGGAACAGAGGCCCAGAGCCCCTGCAGGCTCTCCATCCTTGGAGTCAGAAAGATCTCCAGTGGCTCAGGTGCTGAGTGACCTGCACTATAGGTGTTGGCTTGGATCAGGAGGTTGGGTTAGAGACCTGTCCTTAGAGAGCCAAGATCCACAGGCTGGAGATGAGCACTGCAGAACATGTTTGCCAAGAAATGGTGAAGTGGTGCTGGATTTGTGTGGCAGTCAGTCTGCAGGAGCTGTGTAAGCCTTGGATCCCTCCAGTTCCCACATATTTTGCAGATGATCGCTCCAGAGTGAAGTTTTCCCTGCTGGAACAGGGTCCTCTCTCAGGACTGCTGCAGGTGTGGCGTGTCCCGGTGAGTCACACCCTGGCAGCTGTGCCCACCCCTGTGCTTGGATCCTCCTTTCTCCCTGTGCCCCTGCTCCCTGCTGGCTCCTGCACTGCCTCCCTGATCACTGCCACTGGGATCCTGTGTGGACAAGAGTCTTGCAAGGACTGAGAATGTGTCTTAGCTCACCTGCCCAGTTTGGGCTGTTCTCGCTTCCCCCTCTGTTGCTTTCTCTACCCTTCTTCTCTCCTGGCCTGCTGAGCTTCCCTTCTCTTCCTGGCCTCTCCCACAGCCACCTGACAGGGCACCTGTGCCAGGCTCTCCAGCAGGAGAGTGACACTCCCATTCCTCACCCAGGGCTGCAGCCCCAGCAGGGACTATCTGGCTGTCCAGGGCCCTGACCAGCTGACCATGGAGGACTTCTGGACACTGGTGTGGGAACAGGACGTTCACACCATCCTGACACTTCTGTGGCAGGACAAGGAGGTAAGGCACTGTGCCTGCCTGTGCCGTGGCAGAGCAGGGATCTGTTCAATGCAACTGGAACTAACGTAGCCCCTGGAACTCTTCACTGCTTCCTGACGCCTGGCTGCAGATCCAGCTTAGCTTTCCTGTGTCCAGGTTGTTTGCACAGCTTGTCACAGGAGACAGGTTCTGTCTGCCACCCATGCCTGGACTCGGCTGGTCCCTTCAAGCTGCATGGCATGAAGGGCAGCAGCTCCTGCTCTGCCCAGCCGAGGTGCAGACATTGGCTGAGCAGATTCCCACTGCAAGGCAGCTCTGCATTCACAGAGGAGCAGGCTGGACCTGCTGGCATTCCCAAAACTCTCAGGATTCAGGCAGAAGATGAACTGACATGGAGAGGTGCTGGGGGTGCTCTTGGTCTAACCCTACCACAGACCCCTGGGACAGTGATTGTTACAACAGACAATGACCATCAACAGGAACCCAAACTCACTGTTGCACACAGGGCCAAGGTGAGGCTCGCTGGCCTCTGGAAGGAGACTCTCTCTGCACAAAGACGCTGATCATCCAGTGTGGCACAGAGAAGCTCGTCTCAGGATGGAGATGTACCCAGCTCAAACTGAAACATGTATGTGTAGATGGGTCTGTCGTGGCTCCCACCTCCTGGTATGGGGTAGATCTGCAGGAGTCTGTAGGGGCTGAAAGGTCTGGGGATTTCTCTAGGCTGTGAGAGCAAAGTGCCACCAGTCCACAAATGCAGGAGTAAGTCTGGATTGCAACATCCAGAACTGAGTGGACACAGGAGATTCACGGGAGAAGCCTTGGGGGTTCCCCTCCTTGCTGACAGGTCTTTCTGGCCTCCTTTGAAAAGGCCCACACAGTTCTCAGTCCCCTTGCCAAGGACAGATCAGGGTGCTGTGGGGAATAAGAGCAGGTTGCCAGAGTCACTGTCCCTGCTGTGTGAGTGGTGGGCAGTGCCCCTTCAGAGAGGCCTGAACAGCTTCACAGAAACTGGCAGTGAGCTCAGGAAAGCAGAGAGTGTAAGGATGGCAGAGTTGGGAAGCCCTCTGCATCCAAACTTGGCCATCCTTCCCCAGCAGCCTTGTCAGCCCTTTGTGTCTCTCCAGGAGAAGAAAGCAAAGGAGAGGCAGGTCCAGAGGTTCCTGTACACTCTCTGGAGCAACAAGAAGCAGCCCAATGTCCAGAGCCTGGTGGAGCTGCTCACAGCTGTCAGACGGTGCCTGCCCCACCGGAAGAGAACTGGTCCTCTCCTGCTGCACTGCAGGTACCCCAGTCACACCCGTGCCCATGAGCAGCTTCCCAGGAGTCACAGTTCCATGACGTGGTGCCAACAAGCCTTCCCCTCCACAACAGAGCCAGAGGCTTCAGGGCATGTTGAGAGTAGGTCCATGGGAGCCAGGGGAAGTTCTGAGCCTGGGAGGTCACAGGGCGCAGTGCTCTGCCAAGGGCTGGGAGGATGGAGGGTGCACAGGGCCAGGGGCAAGCATGGTGCAGCAGGCATTCCCAGGCTGAGGTGCCCAGGCCATGCCTAGGCTGGCTGGGATCCTGGGTGCAGTCCTGACATCCTCACCTGCATGCACCCAGAGGGAGCTCACAGTCCCACAGCGCTAACACACCACCTTGGACTGGTGCCCCCTTCCAGAGGTTCAGCTCAGGCTGGGCTGGCATCAATGACTCTTCCTTGTCCCCTGCAGCAGTGGTGTGAGCCAGATAGGGACACTGATCTCCTTGGATTGCCTGTTGCACCAGATGAAAGCTGAGAGAACTGTGGACATCTACGGCGTGACCCTCCAGCTGGCCAGAAGCTGCTGCCTCATGACCCCAACTCTGGTAGGTGGGAAGGAGAAGGGGCAGTGGGCTGGGCAGAGCAGAGCCTTCATGCCAACCTTCCTGGAGCCAGCAGCATCCTGCCCACTCCTGGATGCTCCCTGTCCAGCCTAGGCAGGGATTTACTTCATGCTTCCTTGCCAGCTGCTGAGGGCACTGTCTTCTTCCAGGGAAGAGTTTTCCATCCCCTCAGTTCCGGAGTTGAGATCAGTTGAATTGCATGTGAGCTCACAGTAAATGCAAGGCACTCTTCCCATTGTACTCCAAGGAGTGTGGAGCACTGGTGTCATCCCACATGGCAAACCTGCCTGCTGGTGCTTGGCTGCTGGACATGGCTGGTACCCAGGCTGGGTACCCAGAAACTGCTGGGTATCCCCTTGTCCTTTCTTCCCATATTCCTCAGACCCAGAGCCTGCTGCCAGGGGACAGTGAGATATGTTGCCATGTAAGCAGATGCCCTGTGGGCACTGATGGTGCCACGGCCCTGCCCTCCTGTGCCAGCCCAGCCCTTCAGGCCTCAGCATGCTGCTCCTGACAGGCCCTCATGGCACCAGTGCCTCTGGACAGTGCTTCAATTGCTGCAGCTGCTGAAGGAGCCCATGCACATCCCTAGAAATGCTCCCCACAGGGCACAGCAGAACTGGGGCAGAGCCCTCCGAGGCTCCTGAGGCACAGAGCCTCCTTCGAGAAGTTAATTGCACTCTAATGTGAACCATGTGCACGGTGGGCATCAGAGGAGGGCAAGGCATCTGCTGCCTCTGCTTCAGAGTTGCTTTTTGTTCCCACAGATGGCTGTGGAGTCACGCAATGTGCCCATAAAGGCACAGCAAGTGCCCATCAAACACCACCACCCCACTCAAGGGAGGCAGAAGAGTTGCCTTCCCACCTCCTCACAAGCAGTGGTCACTCAGATCCCAGCATGGCCAGGGGGGATGTGCTCCAGCCTCCCCCATCCCTGCCAGCACCCTTTCATCTCTGGCCTGGCCGTGCTGCTCTTGTGCTGGGGCAGCAGTTGTTTTGGGGGGTGGTGAAGCAAGGGGGAAGGTGAACCTTTAATGGATAATCCGTGGATAACGGTTGGATATTAATCACCACCAGCTCGGTGAGTGTCCTGGGGGATGTGCTCTTGCATGTGGCCAAGCACTGAGTGTGCCTGGGCTAAAGTGAACCCTGGGCTGTCACTGCAGATTTCACAATCAGATCCTGCTCATTGCAAACGCGCTCTGGTGACCTGGAGCTTCAGGCATTGTGTCCATGGAGTTCTTGTCCTTTGGCTGCTGCAGGGGGCGGCTCCTTGTGACTTGTGGCTCGGCCAGTGCATTAGTTGCTGTTTGGAGACCTTGGCAAGTCCCTAATGCCCCCTGCCCACTACCATGTGATTCCAACCCACACCATTTGCTGGCTGGCCCTGTCCTCCAGCTCTGCGCTCTTGAGTACAGTCTCAGTTACTTTGCTCGTATCTCACCTGGGAGCCTCCCTCGTCAGTCCTGGGTGTTTGTAGCCTGGTGTCATTTTGAAGACAGAACTTCATATCAAACCCACAAGGACTTGAGACGTCTGAACCCACATTTGGAACTGAGGGATCATTTTGGTGATCCTAAAAAGAGACAAACAGTGCAAGTGTGCTAAAACCACACAGATCTCTTTGTGTACCTCTGAGGCCTGTAAGCATCTACCCTCATGCACTGTCAGCACCTGGCTCAGGACTACACCGAGTGTACCCCAGTTCCATGCCCTCCAGCATCACTGGAGCTCCTCTTCATTCTTGTTTTGGATGCATCCACGGCACATCCAAAAGCCACTGGGGCATCTGGAGGAAGGCAGATTGTGTTGAATACTGTGTCGATTTCTGGGCTCCTCAGTTTCAGAGGGATGTNTCCATCTTGGATGGGATGCTCCTCTCAGCCCCATCATGGTGACACAGGACCATCATGGACCACTTGGGAGGGGAAATGCTGCTCTGCTATCAGACACTGTTACTTAATTAGGATTTTTGAAGGCAAACTGCAGGGTTAGTATGTGACCAAGAGATCTCTGTCAGAAACCTGACTCTGATCCCACTTTCTCTCTTTCAGGACCAGTACATGTTCCTGTACACCTGCATCCAGGACATCATCACTCAGAACCACCCCTAACACTGCTCAGCCCCTCCTGGCACCATCCTGCCCAGCCACTCTGGGGGGTCCTGTATGGAGCCAGGAGTTGGGGTGAGAGCACTGTGGGACTCCTGGCATGGAGCAAACCCTGCAACGAGTGGTGACCTACCCCAGCACTGTCACCAATGCAGCCCCTGTGATGTGAGCAGGGACAGGGGTTCCCTGGACAGACAGACAATGTCCCACCATGCACAGCTGCAGCCCCTCAGTGCGGACACAGCAAGGGGCTGGGCAGGATCCTCTCCTGCTTTGGACCTCTCTGGGGTTCCTGGTGCCTGGAATGTTTGATAACCCCCTCAGAACACATGCCAGCTGTGGGGCTCTGTGGTGGCCCCGAGGTCTGACAAAAGCCTGGAGCACCATGGTCCCCATGTGCCCACGGGCCCTGGTGGATTGAGGTCTCAGAGGTGCTGTGGACAGAGCACTGGGGGAGCTGGTTTGTCTTGGCTGGTGGAACAGTCTTAGGTACAAACAATAAACAGCCTTAGGAAGGCGTGAGCTTCCAAGGGTGGGCGGCCTTTTGTGTGGGCTCAGTAACGTGATGGCTGCAGCACAGCAGCTGTTCCCAAAAGGGCAGCTGTGTCCCCAGCCATGGGACACAGTGGTGTCCCTTGGGCACTCCAGATGCTGAAGTCCACTGCTCACAGCAGCTCCTGCTGTCTTTCATCTCATCTTGCCCTTGAGGCAATACTTAGGCAGAGAGTCTCCTGCACAACCACAGCTTCATGAGGAAGGGACACATTTTCACATGAAGCCTGGGATCGAAGTTGTGAGTCCCCAGCACCAGGGACCAGGACAAAGACACCTGGTCCAGCTGACACACTGACAAACAGCTAGCAGCCCCAGCAGTCCTGCTGCTCTGGGAACTGGATTGTCCATGCAGAGACACAACTGCCCTGCAAGCCGGGCTGGCCATGCACAAGCTGAAATCACAAGTGGCAACTCAGTTTGTTGAGCTGCAACCAAAAACCAAACAACAACCAAAAAAAGCCCAGATGATTTCACAAGCATATTCCTGGGGTAGAAAAAACCTGTAACCGATACCTTGTTCACCCTCTTTCACCCCTTCAGGCAGCATGGGGTTATAATGCAACCTCAAAGGAGTACTGCTCACAATACCATGTCCTCTGGGAATGCCTTGGAGCAGGGTGAGGAAACACAACCGGTATGATGAGGGGATCCCAAGGGGGGTCCTGTTAAAAGGAACAGAGGAACCCTAGGTGGGTGACTGTTGGCCACTCATCCTACTGCCCCTGTGTTTCCACAAGCAGCTTCTACCTCTTCCAAAACAAGGATCCTGCTGTCTGCACCCCAGAATGGGACACCTGGAGCACCTCATCATCAGCATTCCCAGTTCAGGGGATGGGGATGCCCGTCCCACTGGGATGATGCCTCTTTTGCAACTGGGTATCCCTTTTTCCCTTCCCTTGTTTTTCTCTTTGGCAGTTGCTGTGCCCACCAATCCCCTGTTCCCACCACCCACCATCCATCCTCATCACCCCCCAGTGCTGTGCAGCCTCCAGCCAAATGTTCCTCCTGCTTTCCTTTGCACCCACTGCCCAGGTGTGGCCATGGTCAGGGTGAGAGGAGTCTCTCACTTCATTCAACATCCCTTATGTCCTGCAGGCTCAGCAGCTCAGTCCCCTGTGCCATCCACTCTTTCCCTGCATTCCCTGCTCCACACCAGTCTCCAAGCTGCAGCAATCATGGGCTGGAGGAAACCCAGGCAGTGCAGAGCCAGCACAGAGCTGGTTTTCCTCTCACCCTGGGCGTGCTGTGTGTGCAGTGCTGGCTTCACCACAGCCCAGAGCATCCTGAGTCACCCGTGGCCACCCTGACCCACCCTGGGCATTGCCCTGGATCCAGTTGCTGTTTGGAAATGTTCCTGTGTCACTACATCTTTGTCCCAGGGTCACCCACCAGTGAGACATGACCTATCACTCACTGCTCAGCCTGCAGGAATGACCATCCAGTGACTTGTCACATTGCTGCTTCAGGTGGGGTGCCAACATTCAACATGAAAAGGGCCTGTGAAGCTCAGTAGATACTCTTATGTGCACAAAAGGATTTATAACGCTGCCTTGGGAGGAGTCTGGCACTTGCCATTGCTCACAGAGAGCCTGATGGCTTCATGACGTTTATGTAACCAGTAACTCCTGGACCACACTGGTGCTCCAGGATGAGGATCACAGGAGGGAAATGTTTTCCTCCAGGGATCAGTGGGGTTGGGCTGTTGGCTGCACACGAAGTGCCTGTGGTTTGCAGCATCAGCTACCTGCCCTGTGCCTCTGGGCCACCACGGGAGGACACACCAATGCACGCTGGAGGTCAACACCAAGCAAACTGTAAAATTAAACCTGGTCCAAAGAATGACATCCCCCATCTGTCCAGAGTTTGGAGCTGACAGCCTAGGGATGTTTAGACCCATCCAGCAGCACAGAATCTCCTCAGTGATGGGGATTTTGCTCCAATCTCAACGATCATGTGTCCTGCTGACACATACGCAGAGCCTCATTCTCCTTAGAGCTCCACTGGAAACAGATGCCCAGCTGTCACCCTCCAGCTGCATCCCACCTGCCAGGACTGGCTGGTCCACTCTAACAAACTCCTGGGACAGTGAGAGTGCAGGTACTTTCACACCAGCGGCACTTGGAGTCCTCACTGCCTCACCCTCAGCACAGCCGAGCTGCAAAGCACATCAAGGCAGAAGTCCCTGTGTGGGTATGAGTGAGAGCTGCTGTGGGAAGGTGAGATGTGAACTCAGCCTGGATCCAACTCCAGCATCCCCCTGCTCTTGGACACAGCCTGGCTCTCCTGGCTCTGCAGGGCCCAGGAATCCCAGGTGCTGAGCATGGTTACAGCTCCAAGGTGTGTGTAGATGCAGGGAGTAGCCTGGTGCCCATCAGGCTCTTGTTCAAGCTTTTGTACCTGTATGTCCCCACATGGTTTATGATGCTAAAACACCTGACCCTCATCCCAGAGGATTTCAAGAACACCTGTGTAGTGCCCTGACCTGCAAAGCAGGGCTGGCCACAGTGATACTGAGTGTGCCATGGGGTAGCAGGACCCTTGTGAGAGGCACAGAAGGTTGACCAGGGGATTTTCTCTCTAGGGCCTGGCAGCCACTGTGTGGGACTTGTGCTTCTGGCTGCCTCCCCCAGATGGGTGGGCATTGCTCCTCTGGCTGTGCATCACCCCCCAGCAGCTCAGGGTTCTACAGGGACAAGTCCTCCCTTGCTCTGCCAAGTGCAGATCCCAGAGTCTCCCACAGCCCAGCCAGCACTCCTCCTCCAAAAGGGATAAGGAGGGGCAGAAACTGCCCAGCTTCTGCTCTTGCTCCCCAGTCAGAGCTGCCCTGTGGCTTTCAGGCTCGTTATGCCTGAGGCTTTGCTCAAAGCCATATTCCCTGGGGGGAGGGTTTGGGTCTGGCTCCACAGTGGATGGCAGTGGAGAGGCCTCAGAACGAGACAGCATTCCCAGGGACTGCTTGTGGGCTCTTCGCTTTCATGGAGAAGAGCAGAACATCATCCACAGGAGACAACCTGGCACCCCCCAGTTCACACTCAGATGATGGCAGTGACCAGGCAAAGCATGGGGTGAGTTCTGCTGGCACCTACCCCACACGACCTCTTGTCCCATCAGAGCTCAGCTCAGCTCTGTTCATCTGCCTCAACAAATGGGCTTGGCACCAAGATCTTTCTACAGTCCCTTGGGGAAGTGTTTCTGTCTCCTGTTTGTCTGCACACACGGACAGCAGGCTCAGCAAGGGGCATGGGGCTGGTGGCACAGAGCTACACGGGCACCAGCTCTGAGTCATAAGGAAGGAAGTGGAAGCCGTAGTGGGGGAGGCAGTTGCTGTCTGCAGAGCTTCCAGAAGTCCAGGAGCAAATGATCCCTCAACCCTCACATTTGGTTACACAACACCACAGTGTTTCCAGCAGGGCCAGCAGCCAAGGTGAACCTGCAGACATGTGCAGCTAAGGCACTGCTGCTCCAACAGCTCTGGTGGGACCTTCTCACCACCAGGACAGGCACAGGGACAGGGATCTGTCACACAAACTGGCCAACAGGTTTTACCCAGCGAGTTCAGTGTGGCTGTGACAGTCACACACTATGTGGCTGTGGCACAGCCCACTGCTCCGTGCTTCACGTCCTGCCTGACACGAGGCCAAGTTGGTGACGACGATGAATTTATGACCTCCCACCCACTGCTGCACTGGAGTCTGGAGCCACAGATGCTTACAGAGGGTGTCGTGGGACCTGTGGTTTGGATGAATAATTTTCCAGCCCTGCAGTTCAAGCGCCACGAAACCCGGAGGGGGAGAGACAACAAAACACTAAAACAAAACAAGCCTCTGGCTTGGGCCGCCCAGCGAGTTCTGCCGTGTTGCTCTTCACATTTACCCCTCTCCAGTCGAGGGGCATCCTGCCACTGCCCTCCTCCATCAGCTCCCGTGCAGGGGTCAAAACCCTGGAGACAAGCAAGATCGTGTCTATTTAGATCCCACTTCCCACCCCCTGCCACCCTTGCCATGGCTGTCACAGCAGGGGCAGGCTGAGTTAGTATTGCCAAGTGACAGGAGAGCAGGGACACCCACCCCTCAGATTTCCTGGGGACCACAGCCTGGTGGTGGCTGCTGGAGCACCACAGCTCCTTGACCCCAAGCTCTCCCGTGTCCCCTGCTCTCCCCAGGGTACAGGGTCCAGCAGCTCCACATCTTCCCACAACACATCCCCAGCTGGACATCTCCATGGTATCAGCTCCGGGCACCAGTCATGGTGTGGGATACCCACTGCCCACCATCTCTTCCACCTGAGTTGTACCAGGAGCAGGAGCAGCAGGACTGCAGTCACGTCCCCGCGCTGGGATCTCCAGCATTTTCCATCATCAGCTGCTAATGTCAGCCAGCTCCTGGAAAGCAGAAGTGCTGGGGTCAGACAGATTGAAAGTAGGTCTGAACTAGAAGGGGAATTCAAAGAATAACAGGATTGGAAGAGACCTCTGGAGATCATCTAGTCCAACTGCCCCACCAGGGCAAGGTCACTTAAAGCAGGTGACACAGGAACACATCCAGGTGGGCTTGGAATGTTTCCAGAAGCAGCAGCTCTCTGCCACCCTCCAGGGAAAGAAATTCATTCTCATGATGAGGTGGAACTTCTTATGTTTTAGTTTCTTCCTCCAGGGAGAGGTGAGCAGTACCAGAGCTGAGGGTCCCTCCTCAACACCTTTCTTGCACAAGCAAGGCTTGCCATGGCTGTGGCTCCCTGACCCAGCTGAGCTGCAGGCATTCCAAAAGGAAGTCTTCAAGCATGTAGGACACTGAACCAGGGTCCATTGAACTGGTCCACCTAACAGGTCTCCTACCTGGCTCTGCACCTCTGTCTCTCCTCTCTGCAGGGCATGGAGCCACTGCGCTGCCCCATGGCTTTTTGCTGGCTGTGCCTCCCAAGGTGAGGGGTTAAAGTGCATTTGAGGCTTCTGCTACTCAGTGCCTTGGGCATCAGGTTGGAACTGTCCTCCTTTGTGTGACTTCCCTGGCACCAGTCCTTCTGACTATCAGGCAGCCTGGATACCTGCCCCTATTCTTCCCCTGATCCAGCTGGAGCTACATGCACTGGGCCCTTTTGCTGGTTTGTAGGTGTTTCCAGTTACATTATGGAAATCCTCTGGGAACCTGTGCTGGGCCCAGACTCCCATGCAGCCTGACAGTGTATTCCAGAGCAGGGTCTCCAGGAACATTCCTCTGGCCTTTGCCCCTGCCCCTGGATGGCTCCCCAGGGTATGTCTGGGTTCACAGACACATCCAGATTACCAGACTCCTGGATTCTGCTCCATCCCTGCTGGTTTGGATCACAGCCTGCTCTTCCTAGAACCTGAAAGATCAGCTTTAACAGGAGCCAGGGATGGCAAGAAAGTCTGGAGAGCTTTTCTTACACACAGATCATATCCCAGGAGTGACTGTCCTTGGAGATCAACAGCAAAACTGAGATTCTTCTAGGTTGATCCAGAATCTTCTAAAATCTGCAAGGGAATAAAAAGAGGGCACAAGCAGTTGCTTGATGGGAGCAGGGCAGGAGACACACTGGTGGGTTTATTCCAGGCCCCCAGGTCAGGCACATGCAGAGGACAAAAACAAAGAGCCTCCAGCCAGAGACAGACTCAGCTGGCACAGACAGTTCTCCAGCTCGGGAAGGCCCTTAGCTGGATGCCCAGGGCATTGGCATCACCTTTGGAGGACGCCATCACCTCCTTCTGTTCTGCAGGAAGAGCACTGATGAGCGACAAGGTCAAGACCCAGCAAGTTGAAGCCTCCAGGTCCACAGTGACATTCTGGCCCTGCAGGAGGGGACACCAGTGCCTGTCATAAGCAAGCAGCTGCAGTGCTGCCCCAGCTACACCTCCAGAGCAACTCTGTTAGTCTTCAAGTGGCAACAGCTCCAGGAGGCCTTGCCAGACACAATCCTCAGCCCAAAGCCTGTCTGGTGTCTCATTTCTGCCCCACTGAGAGGATCTGGCCAGTGCTGGTACACAGAGCCCCAGCTCTCCTAAGGTCCAAGGCTGGGATCCAGAGCCTTGTGCTGGTGTGAAGAATGCAGCCCACTGCCACCCCTCCTGCCCCCTCCGTGCCCCTGACCAGCTGAGCTCATTCATGGCTGTGCTGGCAGCTCACACGAACTGGACCTTGTTCCCGACTTAGGCTGTATTCCAAATTTTCTCAAGGGTGTTTTTTCCCCTGCTTTTAAGCAAGCTGTAGGAAGACCTCTTCGTCTGGAGGCAGCAGGAGAAATATCACCTGGGATGTCACGTACTGCTCAGAGGTACCTCCTCCTCAGGAAGGCACACCCCTCCAGTGTTTGGTCCCAGAGCCTCAGCCCCGTCCTTTACCAGCAGAAGGGGGTGAAGGAGTGTCCGGGGGGCTGTGGAGCAGCTCTCTGCTCCTCTCCCCACACCGCAGGCTGCCGCTAGAGGACAACACACAAACACGGCTGAGCCTAGAGGAAAACATCCGCTCCCGTTAATTGGAATGAGCTGGATCAGGAGCTCCCGGTGCCTTTAGCAGTGACACAGACCACAGTGTTCCCAGCAAACTGCAGCTTCAGAGAGAGTTGGCTAAAAAGTGACACTTCCACCCCAGAGGGACTTACTCAGAAATTCCAGGTTTACCGTGGAAACATCAAAGCTGTCTGGTCCAAGCAACTTGATGTCCAGGCTCTTGGTTTTGTCAGGAGCCGGGTGACACCCTGGAATAAGTGACCACTTTGCATATTGGCAGCTGGTATCAGGTCTCAAAAAAATGAGACATGGATTGGAACCACCACAACCAAACTGTAATAAAAAGTGAACAGAAAAGCCAAAGCAGAGTGAGGCACACAGAGAAAAGCTCTTCAACATCAGGCCATGCAAAAACAATGTGAAAAATGTTGCAGTCCCTGTCTTCCTGAGGAAATATCTCTGTTTCAACTGAATGGCAGTTTTCAATAAGAAACTCTTCAGTGTGATTTTTTTTGAGAACTCCATTAATAGTGTGTTCAGCCAGAGCCCTGGATCCCTAAGAATAATTCACTGAGCAAGAATTTATCAGGACTTTGTGATGAGGTTGGTGTTGATTTCTGAGACAGGAATCACAGGTAAGAGCTGCTGCTGCAGCCAGGAGCAGAGTGATGGGCCTGACACTTTTTCCAGACTGACTCCAAGTTCCTGGTTCCTGTCAGAGCAAATCCTGCCATTTCAGGCCATGCTAAAGCCCCGTGTCAGTGCCGGAAGGGAATCATGTTGGGGAACCCCCCTCTCCAAGGAGGGCTCCCCACCTCCCCACCAAGCAATGTTTTACATTTGGAGCTGTCAAAACACATTGCAAATGTTTAATTAATGACATCTCCAGCACTGTTCATGATGGAAGGGACTTAAGTTCAATTAAACCAATTCCTCCTGCTAGACCAAAATCTTCTGCACTAAGTGACAAAGTTTCCACTGACTGCAGCAGTCACAAGGAGTCCTGAAACTGCAGGATCTGAATGTGCTTTGCTGAAATAGTTTCAGATCCAGCACCACCCCAGCCAGAAGCCCTCAGCCAGAGTCTGCACATCAGCCCTGAACCCTGAACTCTGTTTTGAGCAGTTTTTTTGAGAGATGCCTGTTCTGACTCAGAAGTCTCAAGGAACCCCAGCTCCTGGGTGAGCCAGAGCTATTTAAGTCTCCCACTGTGCAGGTTCACCTTCCTGACCCCAGATAACTCTTCCACCCCTTTTAGCCTGAGATAATGGAGATATCAATCAGGAAAGTCTTTTGCCAGAAGGAAAAGCCCATTCAGAGGAAGCAGGGCTGTGAATGCATTTACCAGCCTATGCCTTGGTCATGTAGCACTTTACCACAGCATGGTCACAGTCAGACGGGTCCCTTTGTGGGTGTATTTTGCAGCCAGCCAAACCTGGGACCTTCTTCCTCTGCACCATTCACCTCCTCCATTCATGGATGTGGAGGAGGCTGAGGGAGGAACACACCAGGAGCCCAGATCCACCTAAAGCCCCATGGAGAGCTGTCTGTCTTCAGTGCGAGACTCGTGTTCAGCTGCTGTCCCCTTTACAGATGAGATGCTTGGCCTGTTGAGAGAGACGGGGTGTGAGTTAAGCTGTGGGGCCAGGCTCAGCCCTACCCCTCAGCCCTTGAAGGACAGCAGTCACCCCACCTGGGAGCTTCAGGACTATTCCTCTTATTTGGCCTCTGGCTACTTTACCCAGAGTTAGAGAGCAACCCACCCCCCTGCTCTTGGTGTCAGTGCTGGGCAGCTCTAGCAAGGGCAGAACAACAGCAAGAGCACCGTGCTCCACCACAGCTCAGCACCACGACCCTGCTGCTCCAGCCCCCTGCATCTCCCCCCCAGCCCCAGCCTGGTGCACAGGGAGAGCAATGGGCCTGCTGAAGAGTGAGGACCAGAACTCAGGACAGACAGACCAAGAGCCCTGGGCACAGTTGCTCCCAGCAAACAGCTCATTCTGAGCTCCTCACTCCCTTCTCCCCAGCTGCACCCTGACTTTCCAGTCGCAGCTGGGCTTAGCAGCCAGCACAGACACAGAGTCCTTTATCTGGGCTGAATATAAATTTCAGCGTCCCAAAGTCTGGAGCCCTTGAAGTGCCGGTTGGGTACTCCTACCTCCCTGGTTGTACTTTTCTGCCCTGACAGAGCCAGCTCTGCCCTCCCCTGCCCTGCTATCTCACAAAAACATGGTTACAAAACAAGCCTGGATCTCGGAGCGATGAACAGGTCTTTATTTGTTGAGGTTTCTTTTTTTTTTTCTTTTTTTTCCCCTTTCTTCCCTTTGAATGAAATTCCTGCCAGTTCTAAGAGAGAGAGAGAGGGAAAGAGAAGAAAGTTTAACTCCTCCCATTGAAGTGTCTCACGCCCCTGCCCAGCCCTTGAAACCCAATAACCAAGATCATTCAACAATGCCTTTCCTTCCCTGGCTGCATCCTCACCACACTCCGACCTGCAGGAGATCCCCTGTCAGCTGCGCCGGGATCGCTGCCGAGCTCCGCGGCCGGGCGGCCCCGCACCCCGACCCCGCAGCCAAGGCGAGGATGGACAAGCTCCTCTTCTGGGGCTTTCTGCTGGCCTCCTCTGCCCGCTGCCACACAGTGCCTGTGGAGCAAGGTGCTGCGCCTCCCTGCCCCCCCCAGTGCCACTGCGAGGAGGATGGCATCATGCTCTCGGTGGACTGCTCCGAGCTGGGGCTTTCAGAGCTCCCCGCCAGCCTGAGCCCTCTCACCGCTTACCTGTAAGTACAGCCTTTGCTGCTTCTTTTGCAATGCTTTCCCTGGACCCCTTCGTCAGCTGCAGCTTTCCTTTGTGCCACATTTTCCTGAAATTCAATTTCCCGTGGAAATTAGAAACCAAGCAAAATAATGACAAAAAAAAAAAAAAAAAA
>WEKX01017883.1:270390-305206 GCA_013390025.1 Pitta sordida
GGTGCCCCCCACCCCCCCCCCCCCCTCCCCCCCTCTGGGAGCGTGTCCGGTCCCTTGGCCGCTCTTTCGTGGGCTGCACCGGCCCCACTCCTCCCCGCAGGCTGCACTGGACGTGTCTCCGCTCCCCCCTCCGTGGGTCTTCCCCCGTGCTCTGCCCCAGCCGTGGTCCTGCGCTGTCCCGTGGGTGGCGAATGTCTCGTCCCCTTCCCCGCGATCCCCGGGGAAGCCGAGGCGCTCCCACGGTGGCACCAGTGGAGACCCTTTGCACGGGCAGAGCCCCCGGCCCCGCCCGCCCGGCTGGGGGGACCCTCCAGGCGCGCCCTGCATGGGCACAAACCCGCAGGATGCTGCAGAATCCGCAGTTTTCTTCCCTCCCTCTTTGCGGGAGACCAACCAGCTTCTGAATTAAATCCCGCCAGTGAGAAACCAGGCAGATGTGACGGAGGTGGGAAGGCCGGAATTACTGCAGGACTGGAGAACTGGGTTTTCTCCCTGTTTCTGTCACTACTTTCATCAAGTTGTGCGAGGTTGGCTTCTCAGGTACGAGTGTGCAGCCAGGGCTGGTTTGTCAAAGCAAATCAGCATAAATTTTGTAGAAAGTATTGGGAGAGAATTCTAAGTTCTTCATGGAAATTCATACTTAAAATTCACATTCAGATACGTAAACAAATGCTGGATTGCTTTGGAGAGCTGCAAGTGCTGAAGAGCAAGCCCTGGAATGGCAGCAGAAGCAGGGAATTGGGGGGCAGCTGCTCCCCAAACTTTCCAGCTCCTTTGCTCCATGTTCTGTCCTCTAAGCAAGTCACTGGCTCTGTAGAGAGCAGGACTTCCTCAGAAGCAAAATAAAGGATCCTCATAATCACCTCTGATTAGACACTGCCTCACCACTAATGAGCTGGTGTTCATGCCTCATCCTGACCCTGCTGTGCCTCTGCAGCGCCTTTCTCTCTCCAAGACTCCTGTCCTTGCACACTCCTGCACCTCCCTGACCTTGACCCTGATGCCACCCATCCAAAACCAAATGTTTCCAATGGAGGCATCACTGGTGAGCTTGCAGCTGTGGTCAAGGAGATGGGAGAGAAGTGTCACCTGTTCCCACAGGCACCTCTCCAGTAGGGACTGAGACATGCTGGTGTCTTGTGGCAGTCTGGAGAGAGGCCAGGGATTATTATGTTGGATAACAGGTTCCTGAATTGCTCTTGAAGGCAGCCTGAGCTCCTTCAGGACTCATGCTGGCCCTAAGAGCCCGTTTTGCTTGGAGCAGCACTGGCCGTCCAGCCTGGCTCACCACACAGCGTGTCACAGGGTGAACTGCCTTAGCCTGGCCTTAGAGAGCAGCCATGGAGCACTGAAGGTCAGAGTACCCTCTCCTGTTCAGCTCCCCTGCCTCAATGGAAAGGAGTCGAGCTGTTGAGAGCAGATTTCCCCTTTAGCTGATGTGCCAGTGAGTCCCGACAGCCACATATCACACCCCACATCTCTGTCTCCCACAGGCAGCAACACATGTTGGAGAGTTGATCTGGGGCCGCAGCAGAGGTGGCTGGAGCTGCTGGGGCTTCCTGGATAGGACAGCAACAAGCTGAGGTTGAAGGAGAGTGGAAGAGGAAGATTCCTTGACAGCAGAGAGGAGACTGCTCAAAGTGGCTCAGAGGAGGACAGGAAAATTGGAGAAGCTGTTTAGTGCCCAAAGTATGAGCTTACCTGTGATCCCTGGCACCGCTGCTCACTCTGCTTGTTACCTGGTGGAGCAGCCCCACCCCAGATTCCCCAGATATGCTGCATTGCCTGGGCTGGGGCTCCAACTGTCCCCATGGCTGCCACCAGGAAGATGCCTGTGGTTGGTGCAGGTACTCAGTGCAGCCCTCTGCCCCAGGAGGGTGTCCTGACCTCCTTTGCCCCCATACATCTGGCTACCAGATGCAGGGGGAACAGGTGGCAATGTTGGGGGGGAAGGAATGCTCTCAATTCGCTAAGGAAAAAAACCCCTGACACCATGTTGCTGATGCCTGCCACGTCCTTTGGAGGGATTCACTGCGCTGCCCAGCCATTGCTGTCTCAGCAGAGAACACCCTGAGAAGGACCCAGGGATGGAAAGGCAACAGCAGTAGCACCGTGGCCACCCAGGTGTTCAGGTCAGCTGGGCAGGGAGCACACACAGGGAGCTGCACAGGCAGAGTGTGGATGTGACACATCTTGCCGGTGGTGGACTAGGGGTACATAGAGAGGTACCGAGTCCCTGTCTCAGATACCTTAGGCTGGAAGACACCTCTGAAGGTCTCTGATCCATACTCAAAACAGGTCCAGGTTGTGAGGCTGCTCAGGATCTTGTTTGGTAGTGTTTGGAGTATCTCTAAGATTCCCTCACCCTTCTCCCATATTTTACTATCCTCATGAGAAATGTTTGTCCTAATATCTAATTGTAATTTCCCATGGCTCAGCTCATGCTCATTGCCTCCCGTCCTTCCTCTGCACAACTCCAAGGAGACATTGGCTCCAGCTTCTCTACACACTCCCAGACTGTAGTTAAAGAATGCAGTAACATTCCTCCATTCCTCCATCTCTAGTGAAGACCCATCAAACCTCATTGTACAAGCATTGTGTGGGACACAGGGGAGTGGGGAATGCTGCCCTTGGGGAGAGGGGAGCACACAGAGTGTGGGGATACTGCAAGGGAAGAGATGAGGATGAAGGTCACAAACCTGGAGGGTAGCAGAGATCAGCAGCACCACAGCTCAAAGCTCAGCTAGAGGAGCCATCCCCCACTTCCCCAGGATCTCAGGCCCCCACAGCTCCATACAAGGGTCAGGCTGTGCCCCTGCTCTGTGCTCCATTCCCAGAAACACGGATGCCCACAGTGCCTGTCCCAGCCCCCTGCACTCCTTGCCATGGAGCCAGGCACAGGTCACTCCTTGCAATGCTCTTCTCTGTCCTGCAAGGCCAGCAGAGACGTGGGACATGAGACAGGTGACGAGGCTGCCAGGCTGCTGCTGTCACAGCAGGATGTGGGAGAGGGAAAAGCAGCAAATCCTGGCTGCCCCCAGATATCACCAGCCCTCTCTCTCAGACATAAAGGTTCTCATTCTCCCAACTGTTTCCTTTGAGGTGAATGGGACCAGGAGTGTTCAGGGCTGTTCTCACCTTACGGAGACATTTTGAGACACTGCCTGGAATTTAGCATCCCACTGGGAGTCGGGGGGCCTGCATCATCCACTCCACCCTCGGAGCTACCCTCTGGGATCAGGTGCCACACGGACCCATGACAGGGAGGCCTGGGAGACAGGGAGGCTTTTTCACAAAGCTGGGCAGACACAGTTCACATGGTGCTGCATCCAGCACAGGGCAGAGAGAGGGAAAATGCCTCTTTGCTTGATACCTATTTGCATTTTCTAAAGAACCACAGACCTCCAGGCAGGTGAGACAGCAGGTTTGGAAGCTGCAGCAGATGCCTGGAGCAATTCAAGCAGAAGTGCAAAGGCAGCTCCCCTCAGCCCAAATCCCTCCCCATCTGCCCATGTCTGCCCCTCTACAGCTCCCATTGTGGGACAGAGGACAGCCCCCACCACAGTCTCCTCAGATGGGAAACACACTAAGGTCTGACAGGGAGTTGGGACACCAGAGAAGGGACAGGACTGGTGGCTGCCCTGGGGGAGCCTGGGCAGGCAAGGCAGCTGTGGGGAGGGTGATGGGGCTGCAAGAGTGATTAGACTTCCAGGGAGCTGGCAAGGAGCTGGGATCATCATCCCTGCAGGGGTGACAGGGACTTGAGTCCCTGTGAGTGTGAGTGTGGCTTGGTGCCATCTCATTCCATAGGGAGCAACGAAAAGAGCAGAGGACACAATATCCCGACGCAAAGTGTAAATTAACTCCTTGGGACCACTGCTGCTCCCTTGTCCCAGGTGATTTACACAGACCAGGGAGTCACCATCCTGTGTCTGATGCTTGCCCAGTGCCAGGGCAAGCCTTTTCCTCATGCCTTGGTCACTACAGAAGCCCCATTGTTGCACCAGGACCCATCCAAACACACCACAAAGGTTTATAGACCCACCCCAAAGAGCTCCTGGACCCTTTCAGTGTTAAAGCCACGACAGAGCTCAGGACTACCAGTGCTACCACTATCAGGTGGCCAGTCTGGTGCACTAAGGGCTACTCTCTGCTTGACCTTCTTTCCCACTGGAAGACTAATGGGAAGTGCCAGTCCTGCCCTGTACAGTCAGAACCCCACAGTCTCATGGCTGGCAATGCCTGGCACGCCTGGCAGAAGGGCAGCCACAGCATGAGCAAGGGCAAACCTGTAGGAGCTTGGGCTTCTGGATGAGGGAGATAGGGCTGGTGAAAGACATTTGAAGAGCTGGGCTCTGCACACTGCCGTGGATTCACAGGTTTATGTTCACTGTTTATTAGATTGTTAGATTTATTAGATTTGTTTAGTAGATTTATTAGATTTGAGGGAGGGTTTTTTTTTTCAGGGATAACGGAAGTTTCCTACCTTCAGGGATTTGATTTCCTCCAAAGGGACCCTACAAAGTCCATCCACAGATCTGCTGACTCCACACAACCCCTTCACATGGACACGGATGTGCTCTGCTTCCCTACTGCATCTTTGCCAGTAGGATTTCAAGGATTTTAAGGTCAGGACACCTGAGTTCAACTACAATTGCCCAGCACATCAATGACCACCTCAGGGTCTCCTGTGGCTGACAATGGCCTTTTTCTGGCATGTGGCTCTGAAGGTCCCATGGAGAGCATCTCCCAGCACTAATGAATGCAGATACTTTGGAATATCTAAGTGGGCTGGTCCAGACCAAGATCTGCCCGAGGCCCAGGTTTCAGGGAGAGCTGCTGGCACAGAGTCTGACACGGTGTTTGACTCTGGCATTTCCCTCTGGAGCAGACAGATGAGCACTAACCAGAAGCAATGTAATTCCTGCTTCTGTGCTCCCCAGTCTGTAAGGAGGAGAAAACCAAACAGTGATTTGGGATCAGGCACAACTTGAGATTGGCTTGTGAGAGAAACTGAAAAGCAACATAGAAACACCACAACTCCTGAGCAAGTGCTTCCCAACTGAGAACTAAAATGTCCTGGTCCCTTGGCCCACAGCCGTGCTCAGAAGACCTTCATCCCTGCATTGAGGAGGATGAGCATGATGCTGTAGATGCCGTGTGGTGGTATGGCTGGGCTTGGCAGAGCAGCAGGAACACACTGAACCCTGCAGCAAGCAAAGGAATTGTGGGGAGGGAGCCCATGTCCAGGGGGGGTAGGAGTGAAGTGTGGGTGGGAGTGCTCAGAGCAAAGCCAGAATTGCAGAACCATTAATCATTGAACCACAGAATAGTTTGGGTTGGAACGGACATTAAAGCCCATCTCATTCCATCCCCTGCCATGGACAGGGATCCCTTCCACTGTCCCAGGTTGCTCCAAGCCCCATCCAACCTGGCCTTGGACACTTCCAGGGATGGGGCAGCCACAGCTTCTCTGGGCAGCCTGTGCCAGGGCCTCACCACCCTCACAGGGAAGAATTTCTTGCTAAGATATAATCTAACTCTGCCCCTTGTCACTATCTGCCCATGTAAAAAGTCACCCTCCCTCTTTTGAATAAACCCCCTTCAGGCACTGGAAGGGGTTCTAAGGTCTTCCCAGAGACTTATCTTCTCCAGGTGGAACAGCCTCAGCTCTCTCAGCCTGCCTTGGTAATGAGGTCAGTCCTAGAGCTGCCTCAAGAGCATATTTGGTGCAATGGTTTTCCAAGCAATATCTCATTTCACTGAGAAGGAAAAACTTAATGAAAATGGAGCACTGTTCATGGGACTATGCATGGTAGAAATGTAGCAACAAGTTGAATCAAGAGAGATTTCAACGTTTTCACCTGATGCTCCTAAAAAAATGTTTCCATTTACATATTTTCACCTGCTGGTGTTACATGTCCCTGTAAGCAATTTAATGTTCACATTGCCGGACTCCAAAATTACCAAAGCAAACCATTTTTCTGTTTCTAAAATACAATGGGTTTTGTTGGGGTTTTTTGTTGTTTTTCTTTACTAAATGTTGACATGTTGGCTTTTTGTTTTGGATTCAAGAGAAAGGAAGTTCAGAAGTCTCTGACTTTCCAATGAGGTTCATGACAGCTCTTCCTATCTCCTCCTGCCACATCATCCCCCTTCTCTGCCCTAGACTTTGCTCCCTTTCATCTCTTGATGTCATGAGGTAGAAGCACTCTGCGTTCAGAAGTGCTGACTTGGCTGTTGTTTTCCCAGTGTGGGGACTGCTGGGATTCACAGGATGCTTTGCTCTCTGGAGGGAACTGGTCCATGCACAAAGATTGCATCCCTAAAGTCCTTCCAGCCACATCAGGGGTGCTGCAGGTGGTGAGGCTTTAGCACCACGGGTCACGGCTGAGGTCCACGAGATTCCAGTTCAAAAGGAAAGAGGCAGCTTTTGCAGGGCTGTTGGGAAGTGGCAAAAGGTGTCAGGGGTGCTGGATGTGAGCAAATTGTCTGATTCCTGGTGAGGCACCACAGAATCATGGAACCTCCTGAGCTGGAAGGGACCCACAAGGACCATCGAGCCCAACTCCTGAACTACAAGGAAGGGAGATGCAGGATGGGAGTTAGAGAATTCACCCCATCCCAAAGCCACCAGCTGGTGCCCAGGCCACTCTGCGGGAGGGGGAGCAGCCGGATCCCCACTGCACTTGCTGCACACCCGGCAGGGCTGGAGCGGGTGCAGGGATGAGGAGCAAAGGGAAGGCAGCACGGGGCTCTTAAAGCTCATGCGCAGGGATCTGGGGCTGTGCTGTGGGACGGGCAGCCGTGTGGGAAGGGCAGCCGTGTGGGACGGGCAGCCGTGTGGGACGGGCAGCCGTGTGGGACGGGCAGCCGTGTGGGACTGCCAGCGAGCCTCCTCCCTCCTCTTCGCCTCAGGAAACTGCAGCCAGGGCAGCTTGGTGGGGACTGGAGCAGAGCAGTCGCACAGTGAGGGATGCCCGGTCCTGGTCCCGCCTGTGGAGGTGCCGGAGCCACATCCGTGTGTTTCCTTCCCCCTGGGACCGCACGGGGCCGGGCTGGCAGAGCGGAGGGAGCTGCTGCTCGCCCGCCACATGCCCGGGCCTCCAGCTGTGGCAGGATGGTCCTCGCTCATCCCTGTCCGCACTCCTGAGAGCCACGGCCCGGCTTTCTGCACCGTCCTTCCACCGCAAACGCCTTCCTCTCCTCCCTGCCCGCCCCCCAGGCTAAGCAATATGCCACAGCCTCCCCTCTCTCCCTCCCTTTCTTGAAGAATAAACTCATAAATCTGCCCGGGGCAACGAAAACACTTGAGCTCATGGCCCTTAGATCTGTGTGGGAGGAGCTCTAACTGGCGATTAAAGGAGTTTAAGGTTTGCTTTGAAAAGCTCTTTGATTCTGGCAGAGGCTCTGATGCCAAAGGCAGCCATGGAGCTGCAAATGCCTCTCCCGCTCTGCACCTGCCTGGGTCAGGGAGCAGCAGGAGCTGGGGGGAGGGAAAGGGAAGTGCAGCCCTTCCCAGAGCACGGCAGTGGGGGCTGAGGGTCCCCTGGGCCCCTCTCAGGGAGCACCCTCTGCCTCCACCAGGGCACTGGCTGCTGCTGCCCTGGGACCAGACACTGCAGCCGGGGTGCCAAAATGCCTCCCGTCCTGTGGAACATGCTGCTCCCCAGATCCTGCTTCACAGGAGCCACGTTGGGTCCTGCCGGGGTGACAAGGACCCAGGGGAGAGGAGTGGAGGGTAGGACAGGGATCACCACAGCAGAGCTCTGGAAACTGGTGGAAAAGGGTAGGGGAGGAGTGTCAGGGCTGGGGGGAGCCTGGGGTCTTGGAGGAGGACTTGAGTTTTGTGGGAGTGGAAAAGAGATCAGGAACAACCTTCTGGAGGAAGAGCAGGACCAAGCAAAAGCCTTGTGTTGGTCAAGTCAAAACAGAGCCAGGGACTGGCCTGTGTGGAGGCAGGAGCTGTGCTGGTATGAGGAGCAAGGCATGGACACAGGGAAGCTCAGGTGGGGCCTCTAGTCCTGCATCAAGGATCCAGGAAGGAAGTAATGAAAAAAAAGCTCCCATTCTCCTCCACTCCGTGGAGGACAGAGGAGTCTCCCTAGCAATCCGCAGATGTCTCCCTCTGCCTTTTTCACAGGCCTTCCTGTAGCTGTTTAAACTCTTTGAATGATTTGGACATGAAAAGCAGCCCGCAGGGGAGTGGAGGAAGTCAGACACACCTGTAAGGGCAGGATCTGCTCAAGGGACCTGCTGTCTCTTCTTGTGAGAAGCCACAGGTCCCACTACAAAGAGACCCCTGGGAGACAGGATGGGTTCCAGTGCTTGAAGATCCCCACGGGGCACCAATTAGGGACATTCCCTTCGTTCAAAGGGAAGGTGAAGTCCAAGCACTGTGTGTCATCCCATCAGGTGTGTCACTGTGGGAACCACACAGGTGGAAGGGGAGTGGAAACTGGGTTTCCTCTGCCAAGAATGGAGTGGGAGACCGGGTGGGTCACTGCATGAGGGCAGCTGGGAGGGTGGCTGAGCATCAGGAATCTCAGGGACCTGCAGCATCTGAGGGTACAAGTCACCTTCTGGGGATGGCTCTGGGTATAATTGCATCTTGTTCCTTCAAGAGAATTCGCAGTTGTGGTCATTTCTTGGTAAATATATGTTGCTTAGTAAAGCAAATGTTTTTCTTTGTATAAAACGTGTAGGAAAGGCATTTTCACTTTTAGAAAGAAATTTATCTTCTATCTTCCCCAGAGAACGCAAGAAAAAATTCTGGTTATAGGGAACAATTTCTGCCGTTCTGCTCTATTCCTGGTTCTTCACCACTGGAAGTGTCCCCACCAGCTCCTCAGCACCTGGAAGCTGAGAAAGGACACAGCCTTGTGAACATAGTGATTATAGAGTCATAGAATCATGGAATGATTTGAGTTGGAATGGACTTTATAGCTCATCCAGTTCCACCACCCTGCCATGGGCAGGGACTCCTTCCACTGTCCCAGGTTGCTCCAAGCCCTGTCCAACCTGGCTTTGGACGCTTCCAGGGATGGGGCAACCACAGCTTCTCTGGACACCCTGTGCCAGGGCCTCCCCACCCTCACAGGGAAGAATTTCTTCCCCATATCCCATCTAACCCTGCCCTCTGCCAGGGCCATTCCTCTTTCTCCTGTCATTCTGTGCCCTTCTCCAGCTCTTGGAGCCCCTTTAGGCACTAAAAGGAGCTCTAAAGTTTCCCCAGAACCTTCTTTTCTCTAGACTGAACACCCCAAGTTCTCTCATCCTGACTCCACAGCAGAAGTGCTCCAGTCCTGCCGTTAACTTAGAGGCCTCCTCTGGTCTTGTTCCACTCGGTGGTTCCCCAGGCAGAACTCTGAGTCATCCTGGCTATGGGCATGAACCAGGGCTCTGTGCTGCTCAGCTCATGGCTCCCCTGGGAAGAATGAGATGCAGATCCACACAGCTGCACTCTGAGGCTTTCCTCTTCCTGTGCACAGGGGCATGGGAGTGGTCAATATCATGCCAAGCTGTTGTCCCAGATACGGTTCCAAGGCCCTGTCCCCAAACTGGAAGGTCACACCAAAGGGCAGACATTTACCTCCAGGGTAAGGTATGTTGTAGTGGCAGAACCAAAGGCGTCACGAAGAAGACAGGACCTCAATTATAGGTGCAGGTAAGGTTCGTACTGCTGCACTAATTTCCTGTGGCAATGAGTTCCACCGATTAACGAGGTGCCTATTGCACAGAGAGGTTTTACGTGTGCTCTGGAAACAGCATGTGGGGCTTTCAGGAGCCTTCCTGTACATGCTGCCTGTAACTTCTCTGCAGCTCAGGGCCAAGCAGCAGGTTCCTGTGCTGCAGGTTGTGTTTGCAGCTGCATCCTGTGCAGGGAAGTGCCTGTCAGTTGAGGTATTTTTGTGCTTTCATGTGGTGTTAGACAGCACAAGATTTATTAGTGACAAAAGCATGAATGCTGGAAGCTGTGATTTATTGAAGCAGGGGGAGAAGAGCCGTGTTGCAGCCCATGCTGGTTAGTGTGGTGTGCCTGAGGTGAACTGGGAAAACTGCCCTGCTCCTCCACCAAGTGCTCTGCCTCAACTGCTCATACCAGGGGCTGGAACTTCTCTTCCAGGGGCCAACTTTACACTGGCTGTCTCACAGATGTCTTGAGAAAAAGGTTTCTCCCAAGTGAAGGGACACAAGGACTCTACCTTTTGGGAACAGATGGGTGTCCCACGAGCTTTGGCTCCCTTGCATGGTCTAGGTGGGAGATACAAAGCACTGGGGTGCAACACAAGGATCTGGGACTGATTTCCAGCTCCATCCCAGCCTTTTTTCATCCAAAACAAGCCCTCTCCTTTTCCTGCCTCCCTCTCTTTTTGGGGGGGTTTCCCTATTTTTTAAGCACTACTTATAGACCCTTTCCAATGTGCTTTGAGCTCAAGTGATCAAACGGGTACTACAGAAGAGCTGGAGACTCTCTGCACTTTCCAGCCACATGTCTGGACCTAAAGACTTTTTAAAGTTTATTAAAAAATTCTTGAGCTTTCCATTTGTTCAGCCACCACATGAAGAAAAGCAGCACTGAACTCTCCGATTTGGTGCCTGCCTTTCATGTCTGCTGACCTCATCGCTCCTCGCTCACAGAGCAGCCACAAGTCAGAGCAGCTACCACAACCCTCCTCACAGCCACATCCAGCAGCAGTTTAAATCTCCTGGGCAGTACTGGAGAACTCCATGGAGGAAGTGGATCCAGCTGGTAAATGTCACCTTGGCCAGAGCTGCTGTAAACCCGAATTCTGTTCTCTCTAGGAAGCTCCCTTGCTTTCAGCAAACTTCTTCCTGAATGGGAGGGAGTAAATGACAGTTAATTCAGCTCTTTGCTAAACCTAAAAAGCAGACAAAAGATTGGCTTGGGTCAAATCAGGTTTTCCAGGCAATTAAAACTGAACCCAAAAAAATCCAAACCAAAAAATGTTTGCTCTAGGTATACTTGAAACATTTTACTGGCCCAAAAGGAGCACTTTTCTCTTTGAATCACTTGAAAATCTTTAAACGCTTAAAAAAAAAATCTTACCATGAAAAGTTCCCATTGTCCGCTCTCCCTTTCTACCCTCCTTTTTCTCAGTGGAACATTATTTTTCTGTTGATTTACTTTTGACCAAAATGCTGTGGGTTCTACCTGACCTGGACAGTTCCCGTCACCCAGCTGAGCCTGTGCCATCACTTGCTTTTCCTTTCAACACTATTTCCATCTTTTCACCTCCCACTGTACAGACACAGAGGTCTCATGGGAGCATCATCGTCATCCCAGGGATGTGCTCACTCCCCAGGGAAAGAAGAGTGGCTGGGAGAGGGGAGGAAGGAATCCATGAAGGATCCTTTTAGCTTCAGAGAGCTCCTCTGGTTTTTCTGACTACCTCTGGCTACTGCCAAGGCACCTTTGAAACACCTTTGAAACCTCTCCAGCATGTTGAGCACCATGACTGGGCTGGAGGGGAAATCCACATTACCTTTGAAGTCTGGATACTTGAACAGTCTTAGAATTATAGGGCTGTAATATACAGGAATGTGTGGGACTGTAATTGTGACTTAGATCCTTGGATGAAAGGTGCTATGTACATACAAAAGGTATTATCATTATTGCTACTATTATTACTATTATCATTACTATTATTATTGCTATTATTTTTATTATAGGGCTGCAATATGTGGATTGGAGATGAAAGTAGCATCAAAAGATCCTGAAATACAAGATATGTCTTTACGGAAATTTCAGGTTGGAGTTAGATTTTTGTCTACACGAGAAGTGGAGCCGGTTGGTTCCCCTGCACTGTAGTGCACTGGGCTACTTGGAACATCTGGGGCTTGAGGGAAGGAGTCCTTGTGCAGGCGTGATTCCCAAATCCAAGTTGCTCTGACCTTTGGAAGGGTGTCTCCAGTAGGAGTTATTCACACAGGTTCACACACATGGATTATTCCCAGTTGGAAGGGACCCACAGGATCATCCAGTCCAACTCCCCACCATCCAGACCATGGCACTGAGCTCCTCATCCNGCAGTCTTAGCAGAAAATTGAGATCATTTTCACCATTCTTTACAAGACATCCTGATTGCTCTGTAGCCATCGCAAAATACTTGAGCCATCCGGTATGAGAAGTTTGGAAATTGGCCTCTAGCATGTCTCAGGAGCCGGAATGGAAACTGGAGCGAGCTCCCAGTGTCACTGGGCACCAGAGAGAGCTCATGTGCCAGCAGAGCAGGGCCAGATCCAGCATCCTGCGTTATTCATCCTTCTTCCAGCCTCAATCCCAGCTCTGCCAGAGCAGCCTGGATGCAGAGCACAGAGAAATCAAGGATCAGCTTTGATCTTCATACATCTCATGGCTCTGCACAGATTTGCCATCAGGCTCACGCTGTTGGTGCTGCCCTGTTCTGCCCTGACGCCTCATTAGCGAGGGGGGCTGGAAGTGAAGCCAAGTGCTGGAGTGGAACACCCTAGGACAATCCCATGGGTATTTTCTCCTGTGACACAAGCTCTGCACAGCATCAGGTTTCACTTTCTACCTGAAGCACAGGGGCCACAGAGCCATGGCTGCCTCATAGTGGAGGTGGAGGGGATGAGTCAGGTCAATCCACAGCAGTTTTTCCATTGCTCAACTCCCACAAGAGAGATCTGGCTCCTCACAGGAGGGTTCAGCTCTCCAGCCCTACCCCTCTCTTTCCCAATTGCACTGATCAGTGGAGTTTTCCCCAGCAGAGTCAGGAGCAGTGGTGACTCACGACCCTTCAGAGGGAGCTCTGTGGCCGGGAGCTGCGGCAGCCGTACGTGCTGGAGGCAGGAAAACTCTCCTTACCCCTTTGACAGAAGAAAGGCTTCTCTTGGTTCATGGGGACCACCCACTAGAGGATGAGACATGGCAAGAGCTGTCATACTCGGATGTCTTGTGGCTTCCTGGTGACACCATAGAGTCTGCTGCAGTTAATGGAAACCCTCTCATTCCTCGGAGTAGCAGACATCACTCCAAGACACGCCAACTCTCAGCATCTCTGAAACACATCCTGTTCCACCAGAGGAGCTCCCAGTCCCCTGCCAAGCCATCACTAGGCTTGGCTGGAGAGCACCTCAGCCCAAATCCCTGCAGGCATTTTGTTGCCCTTAGAAGGCAGTGAACATGGTGAGGAATGCAGCTGGCATTCATCTCCTACCTTGGGCTCTGAGTCCCGGCCAAGAAGCCAAATATCAAACAGCATGGAGCAGCTCTCCTCCTCTGCTGTCGCAAATGCTCAGAGACTCTTTATCTATAAATCACTCACTGTTTTGAGAGGCAGGGCTTGGATGCTTGCTGGCCACAGAGACCCAGGCTGTTCTGGTTTAGGGTAGGGAGGATGCTGGCAGGATCAGCAGCTCCCTGGGAAAGTGTTCAGAAATGACTGGATTGTCAGCGCTGGTACCACAAGGGAAGTCTGCCCGCACGGGCTGCGTCAGGAGAGGGAAGGAATGACAGGATCCCGTCTGCTCTGTGTCCCCATAACCAGGGTGGGTCATTTGGGTTGGATCCTCAGTTTCTGCTGGCTGAGATTTCATGGCTGCTGTCTTTGAAATTTCCTTATGAACAGCCCAGAAGTCCAAATGGCATTTTGCAAAAGCTTTCAGCCATAGTATTTCTTTTTGGGAAGTCATTGGTCTGAACACAGATAATTATCAGCCAAAAATGACTGAAAACCACCAGCAATTTTCTGTTCTGAAAAAATGCTATTCTCCACTTGACAGTGTCAACAACTGTTGTTTTTTGCTCCTTGTTCATTACAGTTTCCTGCAAGAGGGGTTAAGTATCTTCAGACAGTGATCCTCTGGAATCTCAGCAGTTTATCCATCTCTGTCACCCAACACACCCCATTCTCCAAGGACCATTTCTGTTACTTCCGAAGAGATGCAGAATGCTCCCTCTGGGCTGGGGTCTGGGCTATGTGTGGATGGGAACAGACAGTATTTATGGAGCTGGACGGCTTGTGAGATTCATCTCAGAGAGGAAGGATAAACCACAGCTTAGAATGGTGCTGGCTGATAAAGTCATGGTGACAGAGGGCAATGGATTAGGGAGGAAACTCGAGTAATAAAGCCCATGACTATCTGTGAGACTTCAGGAGCAGGAAATATTGCCCATGAAGCCGTTGGGAAGCCGTGGCTCTCCCTCTATATCCTAAACTTTTCCTTGCTGGCAGTCCAGGATTAGGGACTTAACAGCAGATTGCTGAGATTGTCCCACAGGGAGGGCAGGCCAGGCTGGTTGAGTGGCCTCTCAGGGGTCATTGTGGTACAGTCCAAGGAAAAGAAGAGATGGTGTGGGTTGGGGCTTCTCAGAAAACAGTCCACCATGGTTCTCACTCTGCAATGTTACCATCTGCAGAAAAGTGCAAGAGACTCAATGAGCTGCAGTAAGTCCAAGGCCCTGAGAGCTTCCCTGCAAGGCACCTCAGGGGAGCTGTTCCTGACCAGAAGCTCAGAGCCCACCCAGTATTGCTCCCTCCCTCTCCCCAATGCAGGGGAGGGGACAGTCAAAAGGGTAACACTGAGAACTCTCATGGGTCAGGATAAAGACAGTTTAGTGGGTAAAATAAATCTGCATGTGCAATAAGAGCAAAACAAGGGAATCACTCACTGCTTCCCATCTGCTGTCAGGTGTTTCTGGGGAAGCAGGACTTCAGCACATGGAACAGTTACTTGGGAAGACAAATGTCATTACCACAAATGTGCCCCTTGCTCCCCCTTTCCCCAGAGCTTTTATTGCTGAGTATGATGTCATCGCATGTGGGACATCCCTTTGATCAGCTCAGATCAGCTGTCCTGGCTTTGTTTCCTCACCAGTTCTTGCATGCCCTCAGACTGCTCCTAGTGAGGAGAGAGTCCTTGTCACAGAGAGGGGAAAAGCTGTTGTGCACACACTTCTCAGCATTGCCCAGGGCACCAGTGTGTTATCAGCCTAGTCACAGATCCAAAACACAGCACCCCGTGGACTGCTGAGAAAAATTCTCTCCATCCCAGCCAGAACCAATTCACACCTCCATCAATTTGCCTGGCTCCATCCAGCATCCACCCACTTGTCCTCTTCTCTGGCAGGTTTTTCAGGCTGTTGTGGAAATCAAGGCTCTCTTCACAGATCCTGCATGAATTCATGACCACACCTGATAAAAATCATCCTTTAGCTAATCTTATTATTGGCCTTGACCTTCTAGAGTGTGGTTTTAGATCATTGTTGCTGTTGGGAGCAGGATTCTGCACAATCTGAATAAATCAATCCAATTCTGATAAATCAATCTGATTTATTCACATTCTATCTACTTCTTTCTGTAATGTTTTCTTTCATGAGTTATGTGACCTCCTCCCTGACCATGTTTCTCGTGGCTTTTTGGAGGTGGCAAGGTAATATTGTAGTTCCAGCCACACAGTGTTTCCCACAGTCCCACACAACTGGTTACACAACACCACGAGCCTTTCAGAGCAGGGCCCATCTGTACCATGATTTTTCTAAAGGTCTAGATAATAATTAAAATCTAGTTATCACATTTTTCTACCTGGCAGATGTGAGGGAGTGTCTGGGTAGTTTTGTGTCTGAGGTCAGACTTGATGGCAACAGAAGTTTTCTAAGGTGACTTGATCTGTCCTTTCTACTCCTGTTCTCTGCTAAAGATGGAACTTTCACCAGACCCATGAGGTTCATAATCAGACATAAAAGGGCTTTTTGTTACCCCGAGACATTTAGGCATTTTGGCTGGGGGGAGACCTATCAGAGCTGCATCGCTGTCAACTGGGGGATGAGTGGCTGGAGAGTGGTGAAATGGAGAGGGATTTAGGAATAATGGTTGACAGAAAACTCAATATGAGGCANAGCTCCTCTTAGCACATGGGGGAGTTGTATGGTTGTACTGGAGGAGCTTTGCTACCCTCTTGTTACCCATTATTTGTCTCATAATCCTTCTTGTTTCAAAGCTGACCAGCCCGTCTTGGCTAACCCAGCTCTCCAGGATGGAGCTCTCCAGGGCTGGGACCACTGCTTTCCATGGCCTAAAAGAGAGGACCAGGTGTCTTTCTTGTGAGATTGAGACTTTCAGAAGGGCAAGCATGAGCAGAGATGTGTCTGTACACCAACCATGCACCATTAAGGCGAAAGGTCTGGAGCGCAAGTGTCATGAGGAGAGGCTGAGGGAGGCTCCGTCTGGAGAAAAGGAGGCTCAGGGGGCACCTTCCAGCTCTCTCCAATTCCCTGACAGGAGGTTGGGGCCAGATGGGTGTTGGTCTCTTCTCACAGTTTGCAAGAGAAAGGACAAGAGGAAACAGCCTAAAGTTGCCCCAGGGGAAGTTTAGGTTGGAGATTAGGGGAAACTTCTTCCCAGAAAGGATGATCAGGCACTGGCAGAAGCTGCCCAGTGTCTTGGTGGAGTCACCATTCCTGGAAAGTGTTCAAAAGGTGAGTGGTTGTGGCTCTTGGGGACATGGTTTAGTGGTGACCTTGCCAGTGCTGGGTTAATTGTTGGATCTCAAAGATCTTAGAGGGCTTTTCCAAGCTAAATGACTCCATGATTCTATGATCAAGCAAACTTGAGGGGAGACCTGTTTTTCTCCTGGAGCAGCACTGACATTCCTGTGGGGCGCTGGTGGTGCAGTGCCCCAGATCTCAGGCAGACACAGACTGCACACGTTCAGAGCACCAGTGATCAGCCTTGTCATACCATGACAGTCATTCCTGACAGGTAACCTTGAGAGCCACAGTTCTCTGTCAGCCCTTCCCCAGAGGACAAGCAGGGCTGGTCCTGCCCTGCAGAGCAGATAGAAATGCCAGCTGTACACACTGCCCGCTCAGAGAACAGGGAGCAGGGATGCTGAGCATCCTGCTCAAATGCAGACCCCAAGCTGCTGGGAAAGGAGTCTCTGCGGAGGCCAGGGCTGAGTGGTGGCCACGGGAAATTTTGGCCACAGGTGGCCAGCATAGCAGGAGGTCATGGGGACACAAGGTGCAGGGAACAGCAGAGTGCCCTCTCTCCTCAGCCAGCTGGCTGGTACCTGCCATGGTGGAGATGGCGTGTGCCTGACATTTAACCTTCCCTTGGCTAAGTGCTGCTGGGATTTCCTCACTTGGCATACAGCAGGTGTGAACGGAGCTGTTTTTCCCATGGACGCTGGAGTGGTGGGGCTGGAGAAGGTGTAACCTTCATCATCCTGCAGCCTGCCATGGTCCTTGATGGCCTCTCTGGGCCAGTAAAGGTGTTTCACTGTGCACACAGAATTCCTTCAGTTGAAGGACCCGAATGTACCCTGAGAAAGGGCTGTTTCTCACAGGTGGATCTTGGCAGCTCTGGACTTTCAGATATTGTCTTTTTGGAACATTGTTGTTGCTCACACCGGGGCAACTTGTCTGGACAGGTGATCCTTTGGTGCATAAGCAGAGGGAGTGCCCCTGAGTCACCCACAGGGCATCTGATTTCCAGATGTGGCCCACACACTTCTGGGCCTTTCTCCCAGGAGATGAAGCTGCATGTTCTGGGGTCATCCCATCCCTGATCCATATCGAAAGGAGGGAGCAGAGCTGGCACTCAAGGCTTTCCACAGGAGCAGCAGCCAGTGTTAGCAGGCAGAAGTTCCCACATCCTGCGGCTACCAGGGAGCTGGGAGCAAAAGGGACTGGAGGAGCATCCTCTTGTTCACGAGGAACATCTGGGTCAGTTCCCTACCTGAAGCTGTAGGAGGAATGAACAGCAGGAGCTGCAGTAAGGAGGGTCCTTGGCAGCTCTTTCCATCTCCGATCCCCTGCAGGTCCCTCCTTACTGTCTGGTGACAGTGTCCCTCAGGTCGACTCTGGATACCCAGACCAGCTGCATGTGGCATCATGTCCACGTGGATACATCACTAGACCCATAGTAAGGAAGTCTCATTCTCTTCTCTGGGTCAGAGTATGGATTAGGTGCCTCCCACCCCTCCTCTGCCTCCTTGCTGTCCCACAGTGTTCCCTCAAGCAGGACCAGGGAAGGGGCAGCGGGGAAGCCTTACCTGCTGTTCATGCCACCAGCACTAGAAAGAGCTGGGTAAAACCAGTGCTGAACACTCAGGCATTGGTCCAGCTCATGGCAGCCAGAGGTGGGGAGTTTGCACAAGCTCTGCTCATGATTTCCCAATCCAGGAGAGCACCAGGGAATGTTGGGCTTGCCCACAGATCTTGGCCATTGCCAGGGTAAACCCCCACAGTTTAAAACCTCTTTGTAATTAGTGAACAAGTCACAGTGGAACAATTCATTACTAGTGATGTGTGCAGGCTCTGCATTCCTCTGGGTCACTGCTCCTGCAAGAATGTGGAGACTGATCTAAACAGATGAAACCATCTCATCTGCATTGACTTTGGTGCTTTAATACATAGTTCCAGGCACTGCTCTCTGAGTCTTTGGCAATTACCTGCTTCTTAATCCTCCATATTCACCAGCTTCCAGGTAACACAGCCAGGTGGATTCACACTGAATCATGGCTATCAAAAGAAAAAAAAAAAGTAATTAGAAACCCTCTGCTTGAGGATCACTTCACTGTTTGCACCACAGGAACCAGCAGGGACATCAAAACATGAGCTTTTAAACTTCCTCCAGGTGTGAGCACTCAAACCGAGTCCTGCTCTCAAAAGGTTCTGTTTCCTCAAAAAAATTCTCAGTGACTCAATGCTGCCTGTGAGTTTCCTCAGTTTAAATAAGTTGTCTTTTGCACCTGTCTGGGAGCAGGTTCCTGGATGGGTGCGATGAAGGCAAGTGCTCTCCCTTTGGCAGCCAGAGGAGGACAGATCTGGGTGAGCTGGTGGATGCCCGGCTTTGCAGGGCACCAGCAGAGTGTTCTGGAGGGAAGGCAGAACAACAACCTCTGGTCACAGCACGGTGAGCCCTCTAGCAGGAGGGCACCATGCCTAGGACAGATCAAGGTCACCTAATCACAGTAGGCATGTGCTGGAAAGGGAGTTCTGCTCTTGTGCCATTTGCACCCATCCCATCAGGGAATTGCCTGTCTGGCTTGTTCTCTGGTGAGGGGGGTGCAAGGCCTCTGCATGGACATCAAAGACCTGTCAGCTACAGGGACCATGGTACTTTAGCAGCCTGAGATTGAGTGGATTTGCTTGGGCACTGTGTTCCCTTCTCACTGCCCGTCTCATCCAGATTTATCCAGAGAGCAGAGTGAGTCACTGCCATGATTTCCTCCATGGATTGTGATTGTGTCAGGGCTACTCCTCAGATGGGATTGTGACTTATCTCTTGCTTATGTTGCACTCTGCCCACAGACCCTGGTTGCCTGAGGAATGCCAGAGCTCAGGGCACAAGGTGACGACCCCCTGATTTCATTCAGTCTGTCACTGTGCAGGAACTTCTGGCCTGGACAAAGGTGGCCTGTGCCTGTCCCCTGGAGTGACTTTGCTAGAGACTGCTCATATCACCTGGCAGGTCACTTTCCTCCTTTACAAGTGTTTCAGATGTTTCTAGTCTGTCAGCCTTACAAGGATCTGGAATGGGGAAAAAAAATTTCCAAACCCATCTGACACTCACAGACCATCCTGTGGGTCTCCACTGGAGCAACCAGTGAAACCAGAATGAAGCAGAAACAGATTTTTTACAGACAGAAGTGAGGTCTATGGGATAGGAAGTGGCTAGGTTAGAGCTCAAAGCAGGAATCATAAGGGATGCATGGGTAGAGTTTTGAATAGCTGCTGGCAGATGAGAATAAGAAGCTTTAGGGATAGTCATACAAACATCTCATTATTGGTCATGTGGATCTGACGTTACTGGGGAGGGGTTCCCCTGATTTAAGGCAAATCAGTCAGGACTCAAGGTAATTACTTTCAAGCTGTAGAAAAGGTTTATTTTTGACCCAAGAAACAAGAGATATCATCATTGTCCAGCAATGTGTCACAGCCCTGTCAGGTGCCAAAAGCCCAGAAACCAAAGGCAAAAAGCCCTGCCCCAGGTTTGTCACCTGTCTTTATACCCCTGTCTCATACATATGGAAATTACTCCATGAATATGTATCCCTTCAGCATTATGTCATGAATTTCAACCTTGCTTTAAGCCTCTTGACCAATCAGCTCTGATGTTTCACATCCTTGCCCCATGTTTAGACTAGGACCGTGTTCTGTTTATATTTCAGGACTGCAAAACAAGGCTGTTTTACCTTTAATATTGGATGTTAAATTTCAGGCCCAGTGAATGCTTCTAAAATCTAGTAATCCTTCTAAAATCCTTCTAAAATTCACTGCATTTTCACTGTTTCACTAAAATCTATGTGTTTTTGAATCCTCAAATCACCCTAATACCCCAGAACTTCCATAGAGACACATTACTTATCTACCATGGTGTGGCCTGGATTGCAATCTGTCTGAGGGATGGCAAATTTCCATGAGATTTTCAGTGGCTTTCCGGGAGTTCTCCAATCCACATAACGCCCAAAGCAACAAAATGGTGCCTTATGTGTTGCCTCATAATCCAACATTTGTTGGATCTGACACTCTGGAGGGTCACCAACCTGGATTAGAGGGAGGAGAGCACTTTGCTTTTTCAAACATGTCTTCTTCAGGATTCATGAAGCAGAGAAAGAACTCAAAGCAGCAAAGTTGTAATTTATTGGGTGGATCTGGGCAGAAATTGTGAAAGGTTCCCCACAAAAACAGCAGTTACATTTTCAGATGGGAGTGAAGTTTGTAGGTGTTTTGTCTAGACTGTCTCTCCTTTTGATGGAGTTGGAGACTCCCAACAATGAAAATCTGGCTGGGCTTTAAAGACTTCCTTTGATATTTTCAGAAGGGACTGTAAATCCTTCTGAGCACAGACAGGTACAGAAGGCACAGTCTGGCCTAGCTGAGAAATCTGGTCTTTTGTAATTTAATGTGACTGAGAGTGAAATAAGTGATAGACCTGGACCTGTCAGTCCAGCCAGTTGTACAGATAAATGAATGGAGGAATGCTATGGGAAACAGGATGAAATACACCTGGTCAACCAAACCATCATCCCAGAGTTTAGTTTAATTTCTTTATTTACCCATTACCTTAAAGTGAATACACAGGACTTAGTAACTCTTTCGTTCCCAATAGGAGAAGGTTTTCCAAAACATGGATGAAATCTGAGGCTTTCAGTAGGAAATCTGAGTAGGCAGAAAGAAAAGCTGAGCTGCTTCCTTAATATTAGTAGGATAGGCACAGGGTAGGAGGTATATTGTCTTAATTAAGCTGATTAATAAGGTAAAAAAGAAACTGTTCTGATTCCCTGGAGGTAGGAAATGTGGCTTACATCAAAAATGTAAGCTAAAGAGAGCTTGAGCAATTACAGATGAAGAGGCATCACTAGTTCTTCAGCCTTGATCTAGTTGCAGGGTTCAACATATAAAAAACACTCTCAGGTGTCCCCAGGCAAGCTGGGTTGGTCAAAAAGAATATAGTGAGAAGCTTTTAATCCCTGAACAACCTTCTGTGTCAGAAATGTGGCTTGCTCAGACCTTGAACCAAGCATCCCATTATGGGCTTACAGCTGTCTCCCAGCCAGGGTGAGCAGGCTCATGTTTGAATGTTATAAAATCATGGAATCTACTGAGCCTGGAGACCCATGAGGATCTTCAAGTCCCATTCCTGGTCCTGCACAGGACACTCCAACAATCCCACCATGTGGCTGGGAGAGTTGTCCAAACACTTCTTGAGCTCTGGCAGCCTTGGTGCCACTGCCCTGGGTTCCGTGCCTGACCACCCTCTGGGGGAAGAACTTTTTGCTAATATCCAGTCTAAACCTCCCCTGACACAGCTCCACCTGTTCCCTGGAGTCCTGTCACTAGTCACAGAGAGGAAAGATGGGTGCTGCCCCTTGTCAGGAAGTTGTAGGCAGCTGTGATATCTCCCTCCAGTCTTCTCCAGCTGAATAAATCAAGTGCACTCAGCTGCTCCTTGAATGGCCTGTCCAGACCCTTCACCATCCCCATGTCCTTCCTTGGATGATCTCTAAGAGCTTTAGATCTTTCTTATATGGTGGTGCCCAAAACTGCCCCAGGAGTTGAGGTGAGGCCACCCTAGTGCAGGTCAGAGCCAGACAATCCCCTCCAGCGATGCTGGGCCTGATGCTCCCAGGACAGGGTTGGCTCTCCTGGCTGCCAGGGCACTGCTGACACATGGTCAACTTGCCAGCGACCATGACACCCTTCCCAAGGGGCAGCTCTCCAGCCTCTTCTTCCTCAGTCTATCCATCTATTGATGGATATCAGTAGCTCCTCAGTCTATGCATCCAAGGTACTCCATCCCAGGTCCAGAGTCTGGCCCTTGCCTTTGTTAGACTTCATACAGTTGATGATTGTTCAGCCTGGAGCAGGCTTTGGAGTGACCTGATGGTGATCTTCCAGTCCCTGAAGGGAGACTGCAGGAAAGATTAAGAAAGACTATTTACGAGGGCCTGGAGTGACTGGACAAAGAGGGAATTGCTTCAAACTGACAGACAGTAGGCTTAGATTTGATGGTAGGAAGGAATTCTTCTCTGTGAAGGTGACAAGGCCCTGGCACAGGTTGTCCAGAGAAGCTGTGGCTGCCCCATCCCTGGGAGTGTCCAAGGCCAGGTTGGATGTGACGTGGGAAAATCTGGTCTAGTGGAAGGTGTTCCTACCTATGGAAGGGGTGTGGAATGAGACAAACTCTAAGGTCTTTTCCTACACAAACTGTTCTATGTTTTATCACTGTCCAGCCCTAACCCTGTCATTTGTCCAGGTGTCTCTGCAGGCCCTCTTTGTCCTTGAGGGAGTCAACATCCCCTCCCAATTTAGTGTTGTCAACAATCTTACTTACTATACCTTCAATTTCTGCATCCAAGTCCTTTATGAAGACACTGGAGAGTTTGTTGTATGGGTACCTGGCTTTGGTTGCAGACTAAGAGCCATGAGTAGGCAAAATCATCCTTAGGGTGGCTTTGGGACATAAACAGGACCTAAACCTAAGAAACTACTGGTGCTTTTAAATCTAGTCTCCAGTATTACAGACCAGAGTTGGTTCCAATCTAATGTCTGATTTCCACCTCTTTCCAATAGGCAAAATGCAAGGTGGTGAAATGAAAGGTGATAATCAGGAAACAAATGGCAAAAGTGTATTTACAGTGGGGGAGTTCTGCAGTCATGGTTCTTTATCCTCCTCAGTGTTCCCATCCCAACGGGGCAGGAGTGGCTCTGCTGCAGGTAGCTCATCAATTGCAGCTAATTCTCTTTAATTCAGCTACTGTCATCACTAAAAATAGCTCATGTAGGGAGGAAGCTGTGGTTGAAAGGTCTTTCCCTGAGCTATCACTGCTCCTCCAGCACAGTGGGAAACAGCTGCTTTCACAATGACCTGATGGGAAGGGTCTGTGGGTATTATGAATGGGACAATTATAAAACCTGTTCAAAATTATCCTGTATTTCCTCAGCAGCCAGGGCGTGATTTATCTCTGCCTAAAATGCACGCCTAAACCAGGCTGAATCACACAGTAAAAGAACTGGTTTCTCCTAATGCAACTATAAAGGAAACCCAAAGTCTGGCTCAGATGTAGACATGCACATCATAGGCTTCTAAACTGAGGTGGTGAGATTCAAACATCTCTCTCTTTAATAAGTCCAGAAATGGGAAGACCATTTCATGAAGTCTTTAATTAATTGATGATAAAAGCTAATGAAGCTAAGAAAGCACCGAAACCTGGTAACTGTCTTTGGCGTGGCCAAGTCTATGATTTCTCGGAGTTCATTTCCATTGCCTCTGGGGAGGTGAAGCAGCCTAAGGATTCAATGGAAGGTCTTTCAGAATTTTACCTCTCTAATTTGGTGTATGAGTTTGTGACAACTCAAATACACTGGGACTAATTTTACAAGCTGCTCAGGTTGGTTCATGCCCTGTTAAATGAATGGTGCTGTTGTCAAAGAATATTATTATAAAGGAATCTAGTAAATCTCTAAAAAACATAATTAAAATTTTTGCAAGGTAACTGCAGCATTACATAGGCCAAAGGGCATGACTAAATACTGAAAGTGTCTGTCTCTGGTCCGAAAGATCATTCTAGTTTTATCTTCTGAGGGTTCTCTTACCAAACTTCAGATATCTCTGAGGTAGAGTTTTGTAAGGACACACTCTACAATCTGATTTTCAAGATCAAGTGTAATGCTCTCTGTTCTCACAACTCTTACTAGATAACCAAAACCTTGATGCATACAAAGAGAATGTGGGGACACCAGTGGTGAAGCTGAGGGTCACACAACCCTTTTGACTGGCTTTCAGAAGCGTTTTCCAAGTGCTTTCATGCTGGTCTGACAATGGATAGAGGAACCCACATCTGGGTCCCAGACCAGTGTGGTCACCTGTCCAGGGAGGGTGGAGGGGAGCAGTGTTGCATCTTCATGGCCAAGTCTTGTTTTGCCATAACAAAGACTTACTGTCTCACTCACCCAAGCTAGGGTAATGCCAATGATCTTCCTCCCAAGATCATGACATAAGTTCTGATGACTAACTGATGGAGACAAAAATCTGAAATAAATAATGTTACCCTCTTATTCCAAAGGGCTTTAGGAACTTTAGGATTGCGCAGGGGGAGCCAGTCCACTGTCCTCCTTCATGTAATTGGGAAATGGGGTGAATGAGCCAGATAACATTTAATAGCTCATTAATTTTGTAATGTAACTCCAGCCATTAATAATATTTCCAAGACAGAAGAGGCAGGAAATCCAACAGGCTAAGAGGTGGGAGAGGTGGGAAGAGCTGCTCAAACACAAGGCTATGAAATTAATCACCATTAATCACCATTAATCACCATGAAATTAAATAATTTTCTTTGTTGTTCCCTGAGAACAGGCTGTGGGTGCTTCACTCAAAGCCATTCTTAATGTGGACAAATCTGAGAACAAATGGATAAGACAAATAACAAACACTGTCAGGTGATACTCACACAGCTTCTAAAGGCATCCAAATTTGAGACTGCTGACCTGCTAACCATCCTGATTAACCAACCATCACTGCTTAAACCAGTTCTGTTGCCTGAAAAGCGCTCGGGGACAAATGCAACAGTAGGTTTTAGAAAACCTTGAGGGACAGCCCAAGGAATCACAGACCCTTAAGCCCATCAGAAGGAGTGAAGGTAGAAGTAAGGAACAGAATGAGTAGATTCCGTGATAAAGGGTAAATGTGGTAGGAGATAAAAAGAGGAGAATCTGAGAAGAGAAAAAACATTCATTGAAGGTACCAAGAGGCATCTGGCCCAACATACTTGTTGAGTTTCCAGAGTCTCCAAAATGAGACTCCATCAAACCCACCTGAAGGAATTCAGCTGATGTGGCTGATAACCCATCACGAGAAAGGAAATGAAAGAAGGCTCAGTGGGCCTTTGGAGAGCAGAAGGCAGAAGGAACTGGGAGAATGTCACAGAAATCTGTGCCTCCTCCAGGTGACAGAGCTTTGCCAGGAGAACAGGTCAGGGAAAAATCAGTTTTGAGGAACCCAAGGATGAACTGCTACCTGTGTGCACACAGCAGTGGGGCTGCATGGATGTTCTAACCATGTAAGGAAGAGTTCATGGAAGCAGAGCAGGCAGATCCATGGGTGTGTCAGTCTGGTCCTCAGGGTAATCAAAAAGACATGTTCAGGGATGGGAGGGAAACTGCACCAGATCTGGTCTACAAAACTATATGGTAGGTCCACTGAAGTCAAAAGGGATGAGCAGAGTGGGTGACCAACCTCTTCTGATCTGCAATGAAATACTTATCTCATGTGTTTGGGACCCAGATCTTAGATGACAAAAAAAAAAAAAAAAAAAAANGAAAAAAAAAAAAAAAAAAAAAAAGAACAGATATGATTCTGTGCAACATCCATGAATCAGTTCCTTGCACTGGTCTCGTATCTCTGCTTCCCTTGCTGACTCCAGCAGGTCCTGCTTTACTGCCCCAGCCAGTTTCACATGCATTTGACTTGAGAACTAGGAAAATGTTCATTTTGCCAGGCTTTTCCTCCTGCCACTGCTCAGAGCAATTCCCACGCTGTGAAGAACTTTTGTGGAAAAATTCAGCTTCAGAAGGAATTTTCAAGGCTGCTGTATGTGCAGTGTGCTCTCACTGTGTGTGAACTGGCAGTGAAATGGTTAGAAAACAGAATATAACCGAAATATAAAATCGATACAAGTGAAATGATGATAAAAATGTGCCACTGGGCCCACCATGATAATGACACAAGGTGTCAGCTTCTGCTGCCACTTCCCTGACTCTTCTGCCTTGCCAAAAGATCATTAACTTCTGTCTTCTGCTCCTTCCTTCCATTCCCTCCCGGGCCAGATAAGCTCCCCTGCAGGATCTCTGTCTGGGTTGGGGTTTAGTGCTCAGTATATTTGGTGCTGGAGTACTACAAACTGGAGCCCTTGTTGACAGGTACTTCTGGTGTTTCCTTATGAAATCCGAACTGTACTGAGGTGCCTACAAGGAAACTGAACTCTTCTGAAAATCTGGCTCCAGAACAAGCAGCTCCTGGTGCATTTTTCCAGGCAAGTTCTGCACAGGAGCTGCTCACTGGGAGAGGGAAGTTTCTGGTTTAGGGATTTTTTTAATGGAAGAATGCACTTTTGTCCTCAAATTGAATATTTCCTTCAGAACACAGTGGAGTTTGCCAGAACGTCTCGTTTTCACTGGGAGAGTTGAATCATGCTGAATTGACTGGTGTTCTCCAATGCTCAGCCAAAGCACTTGCTGGGTCAAACAAAACTGTGTTTGATTTCACAGTGACACTGAACTGTACAATGGGAGGCACCTGCTTGGAACTGGAGCTCAGATAGTCCTGCTAACAGGTTTCCTAATTGGCCCCCCAGAGTGTTTGTGATGTGATAAAGACATTAATGCTGAAGGTCTGTTCTCTGTGTGGAAAACAGAAGAGAGGTTTTTTCCTACATAAGGAAAGAAAATATTGTATTTTAATTTTTGCTGCTCTTCTGAAAAGTATCTCCATCAGGCTTGATCAGATCAGCTGGCCCTTCTGATTCTTGCCTGGTGATCTTTGTAGGTGGAGATGGACAAACTGTAGGAAACAGGAAAAAAATCCTAGAAGAATGTTCTCCAATTGTTTTCACAAGTTGAAAAGCAAGAGCATCTGTTCTCATTTGAAGACAGTGTTTTGTCTGAACTGATTTCAAGCAACTCAATCTCTTTAACTGTGTTGGTTTGCGTGAAGAGTGACGTATCCTGAGGGTTCTTGTGAAAATAAAGCATTTTAATATTTTCAGAGATTTGTAGCCTTTGCCTCCACAAATAATTGGAGAACCTGGTTTGCCAAGTCTTGAACTGTCATTCTGCAAGCACATTTAGCAAAGGAAACATTAGTCAAAACTTTGTCTCTGCAATTGGTTCATTGCTTTGCTCTTTCTTCTGCTGGTGTCAGAGAAAGGAAGCCCAAAGAAGCCCCAGCACAGCTCAGAGGGAGTGGGGCAGGAGGCAATGACTGTCCAGGATGGTCAGTGGGCCCAGATCTTCTCTGGTGAACACTGGTGTGAATATGTGGTAGGTCCTGAAGGATTCTTCATCAAGAACTGTAGTGATAGGACAAGGAGTAATGTGTTCAAACTGAAAATGGGGACATTTAAGTTCAATATACAGACGAAATTGGTGTTGGGTTACAGGTTGGACTTGATGATCTCCAAGGTCTCTTCCAACCTTGCTAATGCTGTGATACTGTGATACTGTGAAATTCTTCCCTGTGAGGGTGGGGAGGCCCTGGCACAGGTTGTCCAGAGAAGCTGTGGCTGCCCCATCCCTGGAAGTGTCCAAGGCCAGCTTGGATGGAGCTTGGAGCAACCAGGAGCAAAAGGTGTCCCTGCCCATGGCAGGGGGTGGAATGAGTTGATCTTTAAGGTCTCTTCCAACCCAAACCAGTCTGTGATTCTTTCATTCATTCTAGGACAGAGTCAGTCTGGGTACCTTGCCACACATTTCTCTCATCTTAAGATACTTGTCCAGTTTTTTACACAGATCACCTCCTCAGCAGCAAAACAAGGGTGACACTTTAATTTTTCTTCTCCTTGGACTTTTTTGTCTGTACCTAAAACTGACTGTGCAACACATCAACAACAGCTGACTCTGGTGCCAAGAGGTGAATACTCAGAACGTTCTGGTCTGGGCCATGGTGCTTTTGCAGTGCCCTACATGAGTGGGCACGGACAGAGCTGGAAGCTCAGCAGCAAATGCAGGACAAACTGCAGAAGTTTTCGTTGGTGAATGTGGTAGAAAAGGCAGGTTTTGTCTGGGGAGACACAGCCTGTGAGCTGCCCAGCAGATGTTCCTCTCACCTTGAGTCCTGTGTGCAGTTCTGGTCATCACAATGTAAGAAAGACATTAAGCCATTAGAGAGCATCCAAAGGAGGGCACTGAAGATGGTGAAGGACCTTGAGGGGCTGCGTGTGAGGAGCAGCTGAGGGCATTTGGTGTGTTCAGCTGGAGAGGAGGAGACTGAGAGGAGACCTCATTGAAGTTACAACTCCTTGTGAGGGGAGGAGTAGGTGCAGGCCCTGTGGTGATCAGTGACAAAACCTAAGGAAATGGCCTGAAGTTGTGTCAGGAGAGGTTCAGGTTGGATGTTATAAAAATGCTTTTCCCCCAGAGGGTGGTTGGGCACTGACCAGACTCCCCAGGGCAGTGGGCACAGCACCAAGGCTGCCAGAGCTCCAGGAGGGTTGGGATGATACTCTCAGGTACTTGGGGTGACTCTTGGGCATAGTCCTGTATAGGGTCAGGAATTGGACTTTATAATCTTTGTGGGTCCCTTTCAACTCAGCATATTCTGTGAACTGTGGAGAGAAGGGCAGCCAGCTGTGCAGACAGGGGACATGGGGACAAGTTTGGAGAGGGAGGTAATGAGATCTGAGTCCCATCAGCTGGCAGCAGGGCAGAAATTGGGAACAGGACTGTGTAGACTGAGAGCAGAAGCAGCCAGGGGTGATGCAGTGCCAGCTGTGAGACCATCCTGCAGGCACCACCAGGACTGGGAGCTGCTCTGAGCCTCTGCTTGATGAGGCCTCTCTCTCCAGAGCACCTACAGGGAGCATCACTCCATGAGTGACAGCTCTGAGCTTGGTGTTTTCAGGATTTCCAGCCTGTGGTTGGAAGGCAGCAGCAGTATTAGAGTGGAGCAGAGTCCTTCAAAAGCACAAATGGAATGGAAGGATGATCTAGTATGGCTGGGGCCTGCACCCAGCAGGCAACCCCTCACAACCTTTCTCCAGCCCCAGCTGGGACACAAGTCTCAACCCCTGCAGCACCAGGGTTTGATGCTTCCAGAGAAAATCCAGTTTCTACTGAAACCCCTACACTGAATGCCCTGGCCAGGGGCCAGAGAACATGTGGTCAGAGTCAGAATTCTTCCCACGTGATGTAAACCTGCAGGAGGTAATTGGGCAGCACATGGTGGCATGTTCTCGCTTAGCCTTTTGTTAGTTGTGGGGCTTTGTAATCCACCTTTCAGGTCCCTGCAAGTGGTAAAGCTGTTTTCCTTGTTTTTCAGGGGCCTCAAAGGCCCAGACAAGGGAAGAGACCATTTGAGTGTCTTGTGAAGAGACAGTGGCACAGCTGGAATCCAAACCTCCCTCCCCAGTGCCAGCGCTCCCTGGCACACCTGCCTGTGAAGTGTGTGTTGTCACACACATGGCAGTAGGTGTAGGCACACCCTGCGTGTGGCAGGACATGGTCACTGGGCTCCACCCTCAAGAGCTGCCTGACTCTCCCCTGTGGTGCTGCTGTTCTAAGGCTCCTTCGATGGACAGGGAAAAGCAGAGTGCAGATTCTGAGCACCAGGCACAGGGAGTGTTTGCATTTCTGCTGGTCCCAAGGAGCTCATTGGCTCTGAGACACATTGCTCTCAGTATGGCTGAGGGAGGCCAGGCTGGAGGAAGCTGAGAGAGATGTGCTGGATATCACAGACTGGCCAAGTGGCCTCTCTTTCGTCTGGGGGTACCACAGGAGCACCTCTGGGTGTTGACTTCCCGCCTCCCATCCTCATCAGGCATTAGGGAGAACTGGTGATTGTCTCTTTGAAGGAAAATATCAGTGTTCAGGTCACCTTTTAGAATATATCTTGGCAAAGAGATGAGCAGGTGCTGGTTAGGGGAGCAGGGAAGGTGACACACACACAACTGGTGGCAATGTCAAATCTTTGTGTTTATAGCTTTCAGCAAACACCAGCTCCTGGAATCACATGAAGTGAGTGTCTTTTCTTTGAAAAAAAAAAACCCCAACATTTCCCAAGCATCTTAAGGTTCAAAATTCAGAAGATAAATTATAGAAACTAAATATCCTTCCTTGTTAACCCTTTACACCAAGCAAGCTGGCAGTTCTGGAGTCACGAAGGTCTGGTTTTGTTGGGATGAAAAGTAAATTATAGGAGTTGGGTGTATTCTTGATGTAATCTCATTTATTTACCAAGAACACAGGCTGGGGTCTGTTCCCTTGTGCACTGCAGAGCAAACACCACCAGCCAGGCTCCAAAATTCCACACCTGCTCCCCCACACCATGCCCAGGAAATCCTGAGCCATCCCTGTCTCCTGTCACTGAGCAGCTTCTCCCTCACCAAGCTCCACCACTTGCAGCCTCATTCCAGGACCTGATAATGCAAATCCTGCTCTTACACAGCTCTGGGTATGAGGGTCTCCCATGGCACTGGGCAGCAACTGTTAGGATGGTGCTTTTTACAGCTGGTTGTTAAAATTGGGTTGACTTTCAGAGACTGGATATGTTTGGAACTTACACTGCAGCCATTGCTGGAATGGAACTGGAGTGCACGGAGGTGGTTGCCTTGAAAATCCGATGTCTCCTGAAGATAAATTAATATTTGCATCACTCTGCAAGTGTATGGGGCATGTGAAGGCTGGAGATGGACATCTCTGATGTCGAAAGCAACACTGGGGTTGCCTGCACTATTGTGACAGGAATTCACTGATGCAGGGAGGTAGGAATGTATTGTCTGATGGAACCTGAACCAGGATTCACGGTATTACTGAGATATTAAATTAGTAGAGTTATTCCAGATTTTTTCAGAGGCTGAACAGTCAGTTCTACACCAGAATTCCCAGTACTGTAGTCCCAGGGGTAATCAGAGCTCATTTTGACTAGTGCCTGTAGTGACAGGAGGAAGAGGAATAGTTTCACACTGACAGAGAATAGGCTTAGATTAGACATAAGGAAAAAGTTATTTCATGTGAGGGTGGTGAGGCCCTGGCACAGTCGCCCAGAGAAGCTGTGGCTGCCCCATCCCTGGAAGTGTCCAAGGCCAGGCTGGATGGAGCTATAAGCACCCTGGGATAGTGGAAGGTGTCCCTGCCCATGGCAGGGGATTGGAACCAGATGAACTTTAAGGTCCCTTCCAACCCAAACCCATCTGTGATCCTTTAATTCTGCTGGAGCACTGGTGGATAGAGAGGCTGTGGCACATTCCCAGCCCCACATCACAAAAACATCCATCAAAGGCAGCTTGATGCAGGCCTACCACCTGCCAGGAGCAGTGTGTGAACCACCCAGAGGGCCCTGCAGGACACTGAGCTTTGGTTTGGGGCTCTGAGGAATAGGTCAAGACAATGGATGGGCACAGCTGGCTCAGAAGTGGAAATGTGCAGAGCTCCTGTAAAGCCTGTTCAGGGGACTGAGGTTCTTCCCCGTCATCCACCATCCACCACCCATCACTCACCACAACAGGCTGGGTTCAAACATCACTTTACAGCTGAGCTGGTGGCTTCAGATTCACCTTCACCCCTCCAAAATGTTCAGCAGTTCGGTGGGTCATGGTGGCTGTGTCAGCCCTAAGGCCAGTGTAGAAGACTTTGTGCCTCAGTCTGATGTGCAGCAAAAGGCTTCTGACCCCAAAGTGAAGTCCAAAATGCAGGGAAGAAACAACATAACCACTGATTTCCTCCAGAAACATTTTGCACAATTGAAACTGCATGCGATAAAAGCAACATCAAACAGGTTGAATGGGATTGCTGGACCAGCATGAGGTGATGCTCCTTGTCTCACTGTCATCCAGAGATGTCTCTTTCCACCCTAAAGAGCCACAAGGACTGGAGCAAGTCAGGCCATAGGTTGAACATGGGTTTTGCAGGATCAGGTTCCCAGCAACCATTCCAACTCTGATAACTCTTGCTGTGCCTCCTCACAGCAGCATCCATCTCCTCTCTGCTGCCTTCTGGGCTGCAGGTGAACCCCCCCAGCCTAGGCTGTACAAAAAGGGCCTGGCAGCATTGCAGGTGAATTCCTTACCCATCCTGGAGGAAACAGAGAAAAAGGTGTCACAATACTGCAGGGAGTTTACAGAGGACAAGAGGTGCCCATTGCAGCCAACACCTCTCAAAGCACTTAGCAGAGGAGAGTGCAGCAACACCTGAAGACAAGTTAGACAGGAGTAATGTCCTGTCCTGCAATTGCCTCACAGACCTGCATCCAGCCTCCACCTCCTGCATACAGCAGAGCTCTTCAGGGCACACCTTATGGGATGTCACATACCTGTCCAGAGCTCCACAGCAGCTGGTCTCCTTTCCTCCACTCAGCCCTTTAAATACTTGGTGCAGATCTGGTGTTGTAGCAGTGGTGAGGTGGGCAGATGTCAGCCAGACAGGATGTCATCCAGGGTTGCCAACAAGCCTGATGTCTGCTCCTCACTTAGTTGTCCTCAGTCTCTCATGATCTGCACAACTCCAGAGTCTCTGTTCACCAGAACTTGTTCTGTCTTATTAGAATTCCCTTTTTACTTTAAGGAAATTCTTCTGTTTCATTAGGACTTATTTCTCCAGCTTCCAGAAATCTTGTCTAATAAGTCTGGGATATGTAGTCTGTCCATAATTTGGTTTGAGAGACAGAGGACTGCAGAGGGAAGGACTCATATCTGGCTCCACCAAGCTGCAAGGCTTGAGACAGCACCTCCTTTGGTATCCATGGACCCTGAATCAACCAGGGAACAGGCAGGTCCATCAGGAGTGATGGCAATAATGTAGAGATGTTCTCCAAAAGTCTGCATCTTGGTAGCACAGATTATTTTCTTTCTGACACAGATCAGTGTTTGCCAGTGTGGTGGGGCAACACAGAGGGAACCAGAAGATGCCCACCATGACAATCTACCAGCCCTCAGGGGCTGTTTGCCACTTTACTGCCAGAAGAATACACAGCTTGACCTCATGGAAGACAACTTGAGGATGCATGGACAGGATTTGGACAATGCCCTAGGCAGCAATCCCCTTCCAGGCCGGCAGCACCCATCCTCTGAAAACCCCCACAAATGAGGGGTCCTGCCCCTGAGCAGCATCCTGCCTGAATGACACCTGCACCAGCAGGCTGGAAGCCTCTGCACACCAGGCATCAGAGTAGCCTCTCTGAGATCTGCTCCCTGCCCAGCTCTCCTCGGCCCTTTCCTTACTTTAGTCTTCCATATTTTAATACATCAGGTGTTACTCAAACCCACTGATTGTTCTCCCTTTTGTGCTGGGGCAGACAGACAGGCTCCCCAAACAATAGACAGGCTTCACCAGTGACTGGGAAAGAGAGGTGGAAGATTTACTGCCATGAGGTAATTGCCAGGGGGAATTTGAACTTTCTTTGCTTCCGGAACTGCCTCCATTGTCCTGCCCTGTCAGCAAAGTGGAGCCAGGGAGGGTCCCAAGTCCAGGGTGCTTGCAACAGGCAAGATTTGTCTTCTGAGTGCCAGGTCTATTCACAGATGGGAGCCAGAACCTGAATTCTTGGGCTGGGATGGTTTTCTGCCTCTGGGTGCAGCTTACCCCACCTGCTTTGACACTTCTTTTGCCAGATTTCTCAACCATGTTTGGTTGTTGAAACCCCTCTCCCTTATTCAGAGCATAAAAATGTCCCCGGCCTGTTTCATTTACCCCATCAGTAAGAATTAAACGTCTCTCTGATGCCTTTGATAGTGCATTAGGACATGACAGGCAGCATCACACACCAGCTCATACAAGTGTGTGGGTGCACAGCGAGGTCAGTGTGAGAGGTGAGCTCTTGTGGGCTGTGTGGGGTGAGGGGGATCTGTTGTCACCTAGAAAAAAACACTTTCACAACTTGCAACTGCCCACATGTTTTTGCAATCCCTTCCTTTTTTCTTCAAAGGATGGATGTTGGGATCCACAAGCTGCCAGGTTGCTTAGATTCTTGACTTCTTCATACAGGTGCTGTCTTTTTAATAAATAGTTTGGTTAACCCAATCTGGGTCCACTGTTTGCAGCCGCACAGCTTTGTCACAGCCTCTCCTGGTGGCACGGACTTGCTGAGTTTTCCAGATTCCTGTGGTTATGGTCTTGGTCATGCTTAGGTCATTGCATAAGTGAGCTGGGGAGAAAACTAACCAGAAGCTTCAGGTTGGCTTGTTGGGAGCCCTTTAGCTCTGCCCTGCAGAGACACTGCCCTCGGCGTGTCAGGTGGGGACACCCAGTGCCACTCCACAGACATTGTGTCTCCCACCCCAGAGACTGGGTGGGAGCATCAGGACAGGACTACCCCCAGCATCAGTCTGTGCACCCCAAAATCTCTGGTGCCTGCGTGGTGGGGGAAGGCCAATAGATGGAGTCCATGTGTCCAGGGTCATGCCATGGCCCCTGACACCCCTGCCAGATGTTGGTGGGAGTTGTCCAGTGAGGTCCTGTCTCTACATGCAGCATCAGACTTGTAGTTTTCCACCCCAGTACCAGCAGGAAAAACAGTTCTCCTCAGTTTTTGTAAAGCTCTAGATGCAGGACTTAAATGACACCAAAAGAGCTTTTTCCAGTCTTATCTAGGCTTCCGAATTATGGGGGGGGGGGGGG
>WEKX01017883.1:305236-463262 GCA_013390025.1 Pitta sordida
GGGGGGGGTCCCTGGGGGTCCCTTTTCCTGACTCCCTCCCTGTATGTGAGGTCAGGAACCAATCCTGGACACCTCTGCCAGAGCAACCTCACTGCAAGAACATTTTTTCTGGTCTTCTGCCACAGTGCTGGGAGCATCTGGCCTCAACTGGGCTTTTAATTCTCAGTCCTCATGCTGGTATGGCAGCACAGAGTGCTGGGGCAGGAGAGGAGTCCAACTTTTTCTGCCAATTCACAGATTATGCACAGGTTATTCCGAGTTGGAAGGGACCCACGAGATCATCCAGTCCAACTCCCCACTATCCAGACCATGTCACTGAGCTCCTCATCCAGTCTGACCTTAAACACCTCCAGGGATGGCGACTCCACCCCCTCCCTGGGCAGCCCATTCCACTGAGGGATCACTCTCTCTGGGAAAAACCTCTTCCTGACATCCAGCCTAAACCTCCCCTGGTGCAGCTGAAGGCCATGTCCTCTTGTTCTGGTGTTGTCAGCCTGAGAGAAGAGATTCACCCCCACCCGACTGCAACCTCCCCTCAGGGAGTTGTAACCAGCACTGAGGTCACCTCTGAGCCTCCTCTTCTCCAGCCTGAACAACCACACATTTGGGCACAGGATGTTGAAGAGGTTGGCCACCTCTGATCAATGCCCATGTCATGTCTCTAGCAGCAGCACCCAGCGCTACCCAGCTCCCAAGAAATAAAGAGGGTAGTTTGATACACTTCTTTCCCAGCTGAGCAGGTTAATAGTTGGCTGTGCCACAAAGGGGAACAATTTAAACTATACAATAGAAAACCAAACTTCTGTTCTATAAAAGCACCTGCCAAGCCCAAATCTAAATATAAATCTTCTGCAGTGCCAGACCATCCTGAACCAGTCCTGCTCCAGCTCTCTGCAGATGTAGTGTTGCTGATTTCTGCGATTTTAAGGGCCCTACTTAAGTTTCTTTGAAAATCCCAACCTCTGTCTCATTAACCTCAACAAGCAAGTTGTGACTAAAGTAGTGCCACAAACCAGATTAAAAAAGCAAAGTGTAAACCTTAGGGGATGTTCTGCTGCCCCATCTTTGCAATGGGCAGGTCCTCTAGGACAGAAGAAGGGACTAGAATCAGAGAATTACAGAATCACAGACTGGTTTGGGTGAGAAAGGACCTAAAAGCCCTTCTTATTGCGACTCCCCTGCCATGGGCAGGGACACTTTCCACTAGACCTCATTACTCAGAGCCCCTGATCCATCCTGTCTCTTGTGATACACCTCCCTGCTCATGAAAAGTGTAACAGGGCACGTGAATCCGTGACGAAATGCACAGACACAGGGTTGTTACTCTCCTGCATCTCTTTGCCTCTCCCATGTTTGTCAGTCATTCTGCTCAGAGGAGCTGACCTGGCTGCTGGGCTCCAAAGGGTATAAAAGACAAGAGTCATGAGCAGGAGGTCTCTGCTTGCTCTGGGCTGGACACAGTGATCACTCCCTGTTTGGCCAAAGTTTTGGCCAAGTCTTCTGGGACTGGATACAGTTTGGTAAGTGCCATCTGTGATGGACTGTGGTGTTGTAGACATTGGTGTGGATACAATGCAGGGCCCGAAAGAAATCCCTCATGTGCTGACTGGAAGTCAAGGTGAATGCAGGATGTCACAGGGTCCCTGTTGAGGTCCCTGTGGGTCAATGTAGACAAGGTCCAGGTGTCTGGATGAAGGAGCTGCTGTTGTGCAAAGCATTTGACACTGTCATGCAATAAATCCTTGTCTCTAAACTAGAGAGCCATGGATTTGATCAGTGGACCACTCAGGTGGACAAGAAATTGGCTGGATGGTGGCACTCAAAGAGTCGTGGTCAAGGGCTCAGTGTCCAAGTGGTGCCCAGTGGTGTCTCAGGGGTCAATGTTGGAACCAGCACTGTTTAACATCTCTGTTGGTGACAGGGACAGTGGGATTGATGCAGCCTCAGCAAGTTTGTTGATGACACTGAGCTTCATGTGCAGTAGATGCACTGAAGGGAAGGGATGGCACCCACAGGGACCTGGGCGGTCTGGAGACATGGGCCTGACTGAGAATGAACTGAGAGCCGCCCTGGGGACAAAGACTAAGGAGTGTTGATGGATGAGAAGCTCTACAGCCCTGGCCATGTGCACTGACAGTCCAGAAACCTCCAGTGTGCTTGGGCTACATTGGAAAAGACATGGCCAGCAGGTCATGGGAGGTGATTCCGCCCCTCTAGTCTGCTCTTGTGAGACCCCACCCACAGTGCTGGGTCCAGCTCTGGAATCTCCAACACAGGAAAGATGTGGAGCTGTTGGAACAAGCCCAGAGGAGATTGCTAAATTGATCACAGAGCTGGAGCACCTCTGCAGTGCAAACAGGCTGAGAGAGCTGGGTGTGTTCAGCCTGGAGAAGAGGAGACCTTAGTCTCCAGGGAGACCTTAGAGCCCCTTCTGGTGCCTAAAGTGGGGTTACAAGAAGGTTGTAGAGGGACATGCACTGATAGGACAAGTTGGAATGACCTTAAGATGCAGGAGGGGAAGGTTTACATTCGATATTAGGGAGTTCTTCCCTGTGAGGGTGGGGAGGCCCTGGCACGGGGAGGCCCTGGCACAGGGTGCCCAGAGAAGCTGTGGCTGCCCCATCCCTGGAAGTGTCCAAGGCCAGGTTGGATGGGGCTTGGAGCAGTCTGGGGTAATGGGAGGTGTCCTTGCCCAGAGCAAGGGATGGAACAAATTGATCTTCAATGTTCCTCCCAACCCAAATCATTCTATGGTTCTATGATTCTGTGACTGTATCATTCTGTGTTTGGCTCCTGTCCTGGTGTGGGGCTGAGCCTGGACAGACAGACTCCTCCTGATGCCTCATGGTACAGCAGCACTGGCAGCTGGGCCCCACTCTTGGAGGGACAGTTGAAAATCTGTGGATTAGACGCAGCTAAACAGTGTTTTTCTCTGGCTGTTGTCAAATGACTGAAGTCAACACTCCTGCCTGCTGCCAGCACCCAGCACCCCATCCCAGGAGCCAGCAGAATGCACCTTGTTGGACAGGCTGGTGCCCACATAATATGACTCATGGAACAAAAAGAAAAGCAATAGCTGGTTCTGCTTGAAAATTGGGGTAGCCAAGAAAGATAAAGTGCTGACACTACATCATGGGCTTGGTTTCCCAGCTCATCCTAGCCCTGGTTTTCCCAGAGCCAAGCACAAGCTTGGATTCACAAGGTGGCTCTGAAAGAAGCCATTGTAAGAGCAAGGCAGTAATGATGAGGAGCAACTTGATCTCATGGTGCACCTCAAGTCAAATGGGAACATTCACAGCAGCCCATCTTCCCGTGTCTGTCAGGCAGCATTGCAACACAGCTGGCACCAGCGCAGTGCCAGAGATGCCAGATTGGAGCCTTCCACCCATTGTAGGCACAAGAACACAGCCATGACTGTTCTGGGTGTTTATAATATTGAATTGTCTTTGTTGCTTGGTCATCATGGAGTGTTTACAAAGTGCCATTGAGACACAAGCTTCTGCATAGCCTTGCCAAACCAAATGTGGGAAGGACCAGAGCTGGAGTGTTTCTGGGGCCTGTTTCCCAAGAAAGCACTGCCTCCTTCATCCCCTCTGCCAGCCCCTGGCTGACACTGGGCCAACCTTGGAGCAGCAATTTGGAGACCAGAGGCCAGTGTCACCCCTGCAGGTTGAGATTGGTGTTTGTCAGTGGAGATGTGCTGCAGGCACGTTCTCCATGGATTGCTGCTAGTTCATGCATACGCCTTCATATGGAATCTGTGCTTATAGTAATGGAATCTTAGAATCCTTTAGGTTGGAAAAGGCCCTTGAGATCATCAAGTCCATCCATTCCTCCAGCATTGCCATGTTCACCATTAAACCATGTCCCCAAGTGCCACATCGTTGCCCTTTTCTGGACAATCTCCAGCACCTCAATGTCTTTTTTGTCATGAGGGTTTCAGAACTGACTCCACATTCAAGGTGCTTACAGCCCCAACCAGTTCCTTGTAGCTGTCCAGACTTTGCTGGTACTGAGCTGCAGTCCTGACCATCCCCCAGCAAAGCACTTCTGAGGGCAGTGGGAGTCTGCAGGGGTGCAAGTAGTGCTTAAAGCAAAACAGAGTACAAGAGTACAAGTACAGTCCCCAATACAGGGACTGAATCCGGAAATCAGTTTGGCTGGACCCAACAGGCCATTGCAGCCCCTGTGGTAAATGTGACCTTGGGCACAGGGCAGTTCAAGGCTGGCTGCAGCCTGATGGTGGGGGGGGCACTTTGTGCTGCACACAACCAAGACAGAAATGAGGCTTCTCCTCACCCCCTGGCCAAGCTCTGCTAATGGGGGAGCCTCTGTCCCCAACACAACCTTCACTGGATAAATTCCACATGGGACCTTAACTCCTGGAGATCTGCATGCTTCATCTCCACGGTTTTCTAGCAAGTATTTGAGAAGTAGTCCCTCTCCTTGAGGCCAAGGATCTGCTTGCATCTGGCTCATTTACCTCTGACCTAAGATCTTTTTTCCCCTTCTGGGTAAGAGAAATCAGTTATCACTGGAGCAAACAGTTTGCTCCAAGGAATCACAGTCAGGAAGACACAGGCTTCTCATCAATGTTTTTCCTATTTCTTGCCAGCAAACCTCTTGTGCTTTTCCAGGAACTTCAGAGGACCTGTCCAGGAGTGCCAGATCAGGCACAATCCTCCATACCTTATTAACCAGATTCCTGATCTTTGAGAAATTGATGCACAGCTGCAGCATTGACATCAACATTTGGCAAGTCCGGGAGGTCACATGCAAGGGCAGGAAGCCCAGTCTCCAAATGCCAAGACCTGCTCCTTCTGCCAGCTCTTTGTGCATTGCTCCCTCCCTGACACTCACAGGTTCACAGGTTATTCTGAGCTGGCAGGGACCCTCAGGATCACTGAGTCCAGCTCCCCACAAACTAGACCATGTCACTGAGCTCATCATCGAGTGTTCTCTTAAACACCTCCAGGGACGGTGACTCCACCACCTCCCTGGGCAGCCCATTCCACTGAGGAATCACTCTCTCTGGGAAAAAGCTCTCCCTGACATCCAGCCTAAACCTCCCCTGGTGCAGTTTAAGGCCATGTCCTCTTGTTCTGGTGCTGCAGCCTGAGAGAAGAGATTCACCCCCACCCGACTGCAACCTCCCCTCAGGGAGTTGTAACCAGCACTGAGGTCACCTCTGAGCCTCCTCTTCTCCAGGCTGAACAACCCCAGCTCCCGCAGTCCCTCCCCACAGGGCTTGTCCTCCAGTCCTTTCACCATCCTTGTCACCCTTCTCTGGACCCTCTCCAGCAGCTCAACATCCTTCTGAAACTGGGGAGCCCAGAACTGCACACAGCACTCAAGGTGTGTCAGACCAGCACCAAGTACAGGGGAAGGAGAACTTCCCTAGTCCGACTGACCACACTGTTCCTGACACAGGCCAGGATGCCATTGGCCCTCTGAGCCACCTGGGCACACTGCTGGCTCATACTGAGTTTCCTGTCAATCATAACTCCCAAATCCCTCTCCATTTCACCACTCTCCAGCCACTCCTCCCCCAGCCCATAGCGATGCATGGGGTTGTTTTGTCCAAAGTGAAGAACCCGGCACTTAGTCTTGTTAAATCTCATATTATTGGAATCTGCCCATCTCTCCAGCCTGTCAAGGTCCCTCTGAAGGGCCCTTCTACCCTCTGGCAGTTCAACATTTTCCCCCAGCTTGGTATCATCCACAAACTTGCTGATGCCATCATCTCCCTCAATTCCCTCAATTCTCTCGTCCATATCATCAATAAAGATGTTGAACAGTGCCGGGCTTAACACTTATCCCTATGGGACTCCACTGGTGACCGGCCCCCAGCTGGATGTGGCACCATTCACCAACACTCTCTGAGCTCGTCCTTCCAACTAGTTCCTGACCCAACATAAAATGCTTCTGTCCAGTCCATGCTCTAAGAGTTTCTCCTGAAGCTTATTATGGGAAACTGTGTCAAAGGCTTTGCTAAGATCCAAGTTCACAACATCCACGGCCTTTCTATTGACAACCAGGCAAGTTTTTATTATCAACCACCTTAGCAGGTGAGTTTTCCAGCCAGAGCATTCATAGCACTGGAGATAACACAGACACCTCAAAGAACTTCATCAGTTCTCCATCAGGGGGACATGGGGAACTGCTGCTCAGGGTACAGCTCCTGTGCCTAAACACAACCTGGCTTCCCACAGGGCTGCAGACCTTTCCTACAGCCGCTGTGCCTGGCACCCATGGGGTCCCACACTGGTACCTGGCTCATGAGCAGAAAAAGGATCTGCTCGTGACAACCAGGGGAACCAGGCTGTTCCTCGAGTAACAGTTCCCCGAACAAAAGCTGCTCTTCATCAGATGCAAAAGTGTTTAGGCAGCACAGAGATGTGGTCACCTTTTTTGAATGAAAATGTATTAGAGATGTTTGAATCTGAAGTGAAGGATTTTGTTTCAGTTGGGGTTTCATTTTACTTGTGATTTTTCCATATTCAGCCTCAGGTTAGTTTGTGCAGGTGCTGCCTGACATTAAATATTGCATTGTCATGGCTTGGCAGTGAATGAAATGTTTTGATGTCAGCATAAAGGAAGTCAATTAGCCATTCATATATTTTCAACTAAAAAATTTATCAGATTCGGTCCCCTGTAAGATATTTCCAAATTTTTCCTGCTTCTTCCAGGTAGTGACAGACAAACTGCCCTGGGATTCAGCACTGTACCTACTCCGACACTCCAGTTCACCTGTACTGCTTTGTTTGCTGGTTTCAGGATTTTGGGATCAGATTATCCCCAGGACAGTGGTGGAGATGTGGTGCTTTGTCATGTTTAGCTGATATGGTGGTATTCAGTTAAAAGTAGGACTTGATTATCTTGGAGGTCTTTTCCACCCTTAATGATTCCGTGATTCTGTACATGAGGTACAACCCCACCTGAGGTGAGACTTCTAAGTGGAGAGGCAGACTGGGTCAGGGCTCTGCATGTCGTGTCTTCTCCTGATGTCCTGGTTTGGACACTAACAGGAAAAATGGACAAGAAACCATTAGAGAAACACCAACTTTATTGAAAGAAATACATATATATACATATATGTAATATATATATTTATATTGGAATATATGTATTATATTGGAATGCATGAACAAAGTATGTGTATAAATCAGACTGACACTGGCAAACAACAGGAGAACACCCCAACCATTCCCCAACCACCCACACAAGCAGAATATACCTCAGATAACTAATGCTGGGGCAGCAGAATACAAGCTCCCCCTCCAAGCAACAGTCAGGGAGTGGCTGCTGTCCCTTCTCAGGGACAAGGAAAGCAAAGTTGGCAGATGAACCCACAGAGAGGTTGGTAGAAGCTGGATCCAGGTCTGAAAGTCCTCCCCTCCTCAGCTGCCAGGTGGGAAGACACAGGGAAACACCACCAGAGGCCGGGAAAGCAGGAGTCCAAGGGAANCTGATTCTTGCTTATCTCAGCAGCTTTTGCCCCCTGCTCGGGTATCACTCACACGTGGTGTGTGACCATACAGAGCCTTTCTCTGACTTCTTGCCAGCCAGAGAACAAGAACAGCCATGTGCTGCCAGACCCTCTCAATGAGAAAGAAACCAGAGTGTTTCTGTGCCCTTCTGGCCAACTCCAGGCTGGTGATTTCCTGCCCCTCTGCCTTGGGCTCGGCCATCTCCTCTCGGGGGCTCTGGAACTCAATAGAGTGGGGCTGGAGAAGATGGGTATCAGCTGCCAGGGGGTCCTGGACAGCCTTAGGTGGGTCAGAGCTGGCAGTGAAGGGAGGATGCCCACAGTGAAAAGAAATGGGACAGAGGTGGCTGCTCTGGGCCAGAGGTACAGAGAGCTCTTGCACAAATTGATGGGCACCAGAGGAGGAGTCCCCTGGGACTTTCAGCTCTCCAGCAGAGGTGGAACTCAGTATTCAGAGAGCTTTATTCCTCAGTTCAAATGCTTTCTCTCCTTAGACTTCCAACTGATACTTTTCCAGGATACGTGGGGCAAAATGCACTTTGTGCAGACCTCATGAAATCAAAGGAAAGATGTTGGTGACAGTGGCTGTGTGAGCCCCTGATGTGCAGCTGGAAGCATTTCTGGGGCAGAGCACACCAACTTCATGCAGTCAGGGCTTTCAGCAGATGCTCTGAATTGAGCATGGGTACCAAGCTGGAGAGCTGAAAGTCAGTCCCAGTCAAAGACATGCTCAGGAAGCTCTTGAGCCACAGGAGTTTCCACACATAATGGCCCCAGACAAAAGCTGCTGTCCTGAGGCTGTCCCTCCCAGGTGTTTGCTCAGGAAAACTCATCAAGAGCCTCTGGGAGCAGGAAGACAGTTTTCAAGAACCTCTTCTGCACTGCCCTCAACGTGCCTGGACCCCGTGGCTGGTTCTGGGGTTTAGGCAACCTTGGACCAGATGTAGCACTGAACAATCAGCCCAAATAGTCACAGGTAGATTCATCCTCTGTTAATTTGTCTTATATCTTTGTTCTGTGCCTATGGAGGGGGACTCTCTAAAATTCTTTACAAGCAATTTGTACACAGAAACTACATTCCCCTACTGGATCAAGTCAGCAGCATTTTCACACCTCTCCTCACTCCTCTCATTGCCAAGCAGAGTCCTGGTATCTGTACACTGACCCAGTTCCTTAGGCCCTGTTCCCTCTCCAGTGATCTCTCTGCTTCTTCCGTGTCTGACTTTTTTGGTCCAGTCCAATGAGTCTTGCTTTCCAGGTGGATCCTTTACTCTCTCGAAAGTATCTCCTCATCATTTCACTGCTGTTCCCACCATGTAGGTTCAAAGAGGGGTTTGACCATTGTGCAGGTGACACATGTTGGGCTGCAAAGCCTTTTACTCCTCCAAAGAAGAACAGAGCTGTGCATCCAGTACATTGGTATAAACTGCCTGCAGAGGTCTTGGGAGTGCGAGCAGGACCTGGAGCAGGCCGGCCAGACTGTGAGGAACAAATTGCCTTCTCAGGCACTGCAGGGAGCAGAACTGCTCTGCTTTTATAGCAAGTATCACTGGCATGGATTTTCTGGCTACCTGGAGCAGCCTTGTGGCTTACAACCATCTTTGTCTTCTTGCCTCGACCTGGTTCCATCCAGGACAGGGTCAATTTCTTTGCAGTAGCCAGGAGAGATCAGGATTGCTTTGTAGCTGTACTGTTTGATATCAGTTTATGACACCATAACATCATGAGCAATGAGGGTCATCTGGGATGTGTTGCCCTCCTACCCTTGACCTTTGGGAGTCCATTAATAATCATACCCTGTCTGTGGAGGGAACAGGGGAGGATGATTTTTCCCCAGCCTTTCACTCCTTTTCCTCCTTCAGGACTGTTACAACAGCTTTTGAGACTTCTAAATTCCCTTTGGAGGTTAAGGAAAGCCTGTTCTTGTAGCCAAGCCTGCCAAGTCTCCTCATCATGGTCCACACCACGTTTAGGGTCAAGAAAGAGATTTCTAGGGAGGTTATTCAAAGATCTGCCCTGAGAGTGGATAGTCATGAGTGGCATGAAATGTGGGAGAAAATGGGACAGCTTGGGGGAAATCCTCTCCTTGGATGGTTTGGAAATTCATCCCTGAACAACAAGAGCACCCTGATAAAGTGACAGAATGTTTGCAAGGAGAGGATGGGGCAACTGCAGAGAGGAGTAACTTATTGCAGTGTGCTGGGTCCTGGCTGCTATTTACCAGACACTGCTTGGCACTGGACAGCACCCTCAGGGGGAGGAGGAGGGAAGCAGAGAAACAGGCACCGGGGCCACTCAAACTGCAGCTGAACCCATGCCAGTAGCAACTGCCCTTGAACAGAAGAAACCCCAGACCAAATCAGTTTGGTTAGTGAGGGATGAGGAGGAATCAGGGCCCTCAGAACAGGAGGAAGAGGCAGGGCCAGAGATAATCACCCAATCCCCATCCCCAGGCGAGCTGTGAAATACACAAAAAGATTTCAGCCTCCAGCTGGGAGAGCCCCTGGTGCCCTGACTGCTCCAGTGCTGGGATATCACAGCCCATGACAGGAAAGGAGATGTTAGTGAAGCCAAGCAACTGGGATCCCTCCCCGGGATGAAGGCATTGGCAAGGGGATTGGGAAGAGGATAGAAACTCTCAGCTCTCAGTGTGAGGGAAAGGAATTCTCTCAAGGATGAACTAACAGTGCAGGTGAAACACCACAGAGAAAGGTGTCCAGTAGCTGAGAGAATTAGTTGGGCTGGAGGTGGTCTACAGGGGTTCTAATAATGAGCAGTGCCCTGAACATCCAGGTGAGGTCCAGTGCACACAAACTGTGCCAGAAGTTTGTACAGGGCACACCATCATCATATGCCAACTCACTGGCATTGATGTCATGGAAAAGGAGAACAAAGAGTGGACAATTTGGCTACCAAACTGTGGCTGTATGACAAAAGTATCTCTTCCCCTCATGGGCCTGTGTCTTGCCCATGGAAAGGATCTCCCAGGGATCTCCAGCAGTTGTAAGAGGGCTAGCAGCAATTTACACAAGTGTCAGATGTCCTGCCAGTACAGATCAGTCTCTGCTACTGGGAGGAAGTGTCTCCCTGCTTGAGAGAGAGGGGACACACTGGGAGATAACCTGTGGTTTTACCTGCATGACCATGGAGGGGACACAAGGAAGTGGGATGGAAAACCCACCTCTGCCCTAGCAGCACAGGTACGTGAGTGGAGAGGGAGAGCAACCACCACAGGAAATTCTTCAAGGATAAATGCCACTCCAGTTTCCAGTGGGCAAGTCCTCAGACAGAATAGGAGGCTGATGTTACTTCTGATCCTCTTGAAGGGTCTCCAATTCATATTTGCAGGAAGTGAGCAAAGAGTGGCATGACCAGAACTAGAGGAGGACAATCAGATCTGTTGACTGTGTGAATCCAATGGCTCCACATCAGACTCACATCAAGCTTTAACTGACACCAGCACACAATGTACCCTGATGCCATCGATATATGTAGGGGCAGAATCCACCTCCATTTCTGGAGTGACAGGGGGATCCCAATAGCTGACTGTGCTGGAAGCTGAAGTGACCATAACTGGCAATGAATGGCAAAAACACCCCATTGCAACTGGCCCAGAGGCCACTGTGCATCCTCGGCATAGGTTACCTCAGCAGAGTGTTTTTCAAGGACTCAAAAGGGCATTGTTGGTCTTTTGGGAGAGCTGCTGTGGAGACAAAGGAAATTAGACAGTTGAATACCTTGCCGGGTCTCTCAGAGGACCCTTCTGCTGTAGGATTGTTGGATCTGGACTGGCATCATAAGGGTGAATGATTTCTGCCTTGGTGGGCCCAGGACTCCTCAAGTCATCAGGGAAAAGATGCACCATGTAGATGGGTCATGATGGAGGGGTGGATTTAACATGGACACCATCTCTCAGGTTATCCATAACTATGAAACGTGTTGCAATCAAGGAGCCAAGCAGGTAAAGCCCCTGTGGTGTGAGGGATGATGGTCAAAATGTAAATATGGGAGGCCTGGCAGGTCGATTTCGTCATGCTCCTGCAAACCCACCAAGGGAAGGGCTACATCTGACAATGGTGGATACAACCCTGGATGGCTGGAGATGTGCCCTGTGCCTCATGCCACGGCCCACAGCACCATCCTGGGCATTGAAAAGCAACTCCTGTGGTGACATGGCATCCCAGCAAGAACTGAGTCAGACAATGGGACTCATTTCAGAACTATCCTGCCTTAAATAAAGCAGAAGATGCCAACTTGAATGCACCATTATTCCCCAACTCAATTGGTTTCGAGGACATTTGCTTGGGGAACGTGACAAATGCACCAGTTGCATTTGTTTGCTGCTTACTGCTCATGATCTTGTTCAAAAGGCTTTGACTGGGCAGCAAAGAGGAAGATGCTCCTGGGTTCACCTTTACCTGGTTGCTGTAATGGGTGTTAAGAGGAATGGCATGGAAAGCACCAGGGCACTCAGATACCTGTAGACTAGATGTCAGTGCCTATTGTGCTCCTGAAAGCTGTATCCACACAAACCATCTGTTCCCTGCCTTCTCACAGCACGAGTTTCCTTAAATCACTTTCTCCTGTGGTCGTTGTGTTCCTTGGGCAGCCAGAACAGACACAGACAGGAGACAGAGCCCAACAGGAAAATCTCCATGAGTTCAAGGAGCATTTGGACAAGATTCCCAGGCATACAGTGGGATTGTTGAGGTTGTTCTTTTCAGGGCAAGGATTTGACTCAGTCTTTGTGGATGCCTTCCAACTCAGAGTATTTTATGATTCCATGATTCTATGACACACTTAGCAAAATTTAAAATTTTGCCTTTATGGAAAAAATGCCTTCATGTTCTGACCCAAGTTTAATTTGTGTCCCATGGCGCAGTGGCCACTGTTCCTCACCCATGTCTCCTCTGTGCAGCTGCAGACTGTTCTGTCAGGTCACCTGCCTTTGTCCCTGCCCTGTGCTCTGCACCCCACACCCTCCTGTCTCCTCTGTTGCCAAGACCCTTCCCTTGGCAGACCCTGTGGGGCCTGGGATGGGATTCACTTGCATCTCTGACCTGGCACATGGTTTCTAAAAGTGATTTCTGCTTGTTCTCACATCAGTCGTTCCCAGGGGCAGAGACACATTGTCCCCCTGCTCAGCCCCTGTCTGCTCCCATCCTGGAGGGCACCTGACACGGTGCAGACCCAGGGCAGGTACAAGAGAAGGTGGAGGAGTGGTAGCCAGAGTGACATCAGAGCTGTGCTCACCTTAGGTCACTGCTTTCCCTATACAGACCCAACTTCTGAAGATCTTCTTGTGCAGGGATGGGCTTAATCTCACCCTGGCAAACTGGCCTTGGCTGAGATTTTATTATTGAAACATTATGGAGATCTGGGCTAGGGCCTACACATGGGGGATGATCTGAGATGAGTGATCTATTTTCAAATGTGGAGAGGTGGGAGTAGAAACACGTTCTGCTCTTGCCCATTGCAGTGATATGGGATTGAAGCAGGGCTGGTGCCTCCAGATAGGGTGTGATGCAAATGAGCTCTGACTGCTTTGATCTCTTTATCTTCCCTTTCTCCTTCTCTTTATGGAGACTATCTTTAGTGTAGTTTTCAACCTGTAGGCTTTTAGGAAAAAATTCAGCTGGTTCTCTGACTCCAAGTACCATTCTATCCTCAGCCTCAGCTTTGCCCCGAGCAACACAGGCATTTTGTGGTGACCTTGGAGATTTCAAGATAAAGAGGAAAAGAGATAGTGAGAACCTTTATGAATCACTCTAGTATGATCTGAAGAATTTCTGAAACCATCGTTTACGCCTTGAGGCTTCTTTTCTGGTGGTGTAATTGTGCATTTTTACTGGATAATGAGAGTGGCCAGGAGAGAGGCAGAGACAGTTCTCAGCCCCCAGTGATTTCGGAGAGATAAGAGTGTTTCATGCCTTGCAAGAACAGGATAAGGATGGAAATTTCGGTCTGGTTTGTTCAGGTCCCCCAGAAATCAGACTGCTGGACTGGGAGGCCAGTAGTTGTGCAATCCATTAATCCACAGGGTGCCCAGGTCATTGGCTTCTCCCCACAGCTGTAAAAATGTCTCTCACCTGTGTAAATTTAAGGAAGATGGGTTTTTTGTCCAGGAAGCCACAGGTTCAGCATCTCCACTGAGATGAGCTAGGTTGAGCCTGTGTTGGGCAGAGAGCACATTAATACCCCGAATGTCCTGAAAAATATGAAGATACTCATATAATGGAGCAATTTAGAGGTTGAGAAGACAGTCACCATCTGGGATTCTTAGTAGGTTCATGTAGGATCAAACCAGGATGGCAGTCAGGTCGCCTTATAAACAGGGAGCACAAGGTCCATTTCCCTAAATACTGAAAGTCCTGTCCAGTGACTGGGCCATGTCAGCATTTCCAGCTGTTGCCACGCGCATTGGATTTCAGTGAGGTGTGAAGGAAGCCAGAAGCTTGTGGAGTTCCCCACTGTGGGCTCCGTGAAGCTCTGGGAACAACAGCCTGAGCTTGCAGAAACCTTGTAGAGCAAAAATCTGTTTGAAAGCAGCAACAAGAGCAGGAAAATAGGCTCCTCGTCCTGCTCAGGGACAGAGGGAATCATGGTAGGAGCTGCTCTTTCTATAGGACATCTCCAGTCCTGTGATGGCTCCAGGGAGAGCATCTCTCAGACACACATCTGGCTCTGAAGGCTCTTGGCCTCAGCCAAAACTCTGTCTCTGTGGTTTCACCTTCCAACCCTCCTGACTGAGCAGCCACAGTCACATTGAGTTACTCTAATGGGGCTTCAGCCTGTGTTGCTTTAGGCCTGTTGAGTTCTGCTTGTGTTAATTGCCATTCGAGAGCATCTCTGGGGAAACACTTTGCCTGGGAAGAGGTTTGTCGGAGCTCTGGGGTTCAGGGACAGGGTTCATCCCTCCCCAGTTTTGTGAGCAGCTTTTTGACACTTGGAATTTGTGAAAGGTGTGAAACCCTGCAGTCCCCAGAGGTATTTCCTATGGATATTGCTTAGGCTTGTCTCAGGCAAGTATTACAGGATGCCCTTCATGCAGCCTTCATATTGTAGTAAAAAATCCTCCCTTTTTGTCCCCAGAGCACAGACATCTACAAAGTCCTGCAGGTGCCCTCACCTGAGTCTAGTGGGACTGAGCACTCTCCACAAGGACATCCATGACTGTGGTTCAGAGCACCAGCATCACAGCCTGAGTCCTGTCTGCCCAAGCAGTGATGCCAAATGTAAATTCCTTTGGCCTTTAAAGTTTGTATTCCCCCTTAGCTAAAACCCTGTGATCACCATCTCATGGCCTGGCAAATAGGGAACCCAAAGCAGTGTGTCTGTGTCACCTCATTTTTTGGTAATGAAGATCAGCTAATCAGTGAATAATCAAAGGTTGTTCATGAAAGAAGGTGACATCAAAGCAAACGATTTAAGGAATCCCTCTAGGGCCAGGGGAGTTGTAAGGTCTGAGGCTGAATCACACGAGCTCAGTTTCCATGAACTGTGTCTCAGTTTTCCCGCAGGTACAAGTTAGAAATGCTTACAATAAATGTTTAGAATTAGTTGGGAAGCAGAGAAAGTTAAATTACACTAATTGTAGCCACAATGGCTTTGGTGCAGTGGCATTTGAAAACAGCTCTTTTCAACACCTGATGCAGGAGGCCTGAGAAGACATTGGTTCTTGGCTAAGTGGGGTGATACCAGCCCAGAGGTTCAGCTTTGGGGAGTAGTGGAGCAGTTCACTCTACTGGCAGCATTTCAGATGGGAGTCATGAAGGATGATTTGACAGCAAAAGGGTTCCTGCTTTTATTTGGTATCTTACAGAGAGGACAGACAGGCCGGTCACTGGGAAAGGGAGCAGGGGAGCTCTGGGGCAGGGAAAGAATGACTCAGCCCTGAGCACCAGTCCTGTGTGGTGTCACAGAGTCAAAGGCAAGAATCTGGACAATTCTGGAGGTCCTACATTGCAAACCTGGGTGAAGCTGCAGAACTCCATTTCTTCTACTTTTTCAATTTCTTTTAGAGTTTAGGGGGATTGAGATTTGAATTAATTATACTCTTTGTGCATTTCTGTAGTGCCTTTCCTCACACAGTCCTCATGTCTGAAGTAGTTTCTTCAGTGCAAATAACAACAGCGGTGCATAGATGTGAGTGACACAGAACTGTTTGGCTTCACCAAATGCTGGTTACTCAGAAGAGAGACCTAGTCTGGAAAGTTAAAGTCATTGACAGAGCTAAGAAAAGTCAGAAGAGTCCCTGACCCATTTAGTCCATAACTAAACCCTAACCCTATTCCTCCTACCAGGCACTGGTGAAAAAATTATCCAAAAAGGTTCAAAATCCACGGGTTCCTTTTAAATTAACTAGATGTGGCTGACTAAGGTAATCACCCCCAAACACTCGAAGAGATAAACAGATTCTCTGATTGCTCTGACAGGAAGCGTTTCCACTCTTGCCTGTGCTGGGGATGCACATAACACAAAAACCTTACTAAGAGGAAAAGCATGAGCTTGGGAAAACACAGCAACAAGTCAACAACATCTTCAAGTGAGTAATAAGTCAAATATTTACTCCCACAACACTTCACACAAGAATCCTGTTCCTCAGCTCTCACACAAGCATGGACAGCCTGTGGAGAAGCATCTCATACTTTTGTGGGTAGAAAAATCACTGGGTCCAGGGCTGTGCCCGGGAAGTTCACTTCCCAGCCCTTGGAGGAACTTGTTCTTCCTTCACATGATCTGTCCTCCAGCATCTCCTCCATGCTGTCCTCACACCATGGCCAGGCCAAGTGAGGTGTGATGTCCCCTGCTCTGGGGGAGCTGCTGTAGGTCCCTGTGGGATGTCACACTCAGGAGTTAATGGCAGAGCTGTCATTGGCACCATACCTGCCTGGCTGGTCATTAGCTAGCGGACTACTGCCAGGGTTGGCACTTTCAGGTACCTTTTCAGGATTCAGAGCGTAGATGTGTTGCACTCAAGTTCTGGAGGACTGCAGACCACCAGGGTGTTCTAACAGCGAGGACATCAGTAAGTTTTAAATAAATTACTCAAAATGTTTCCTGTGCAATAACCTTAGAAATCCAGGGTGGATTTTCTTCCCTCCTCAAAGAGATGGTGGGAAAGAGCCCCTTCTCTCAAACCTGAGAAGGTCAGAGGGGGGTGGCGTGGGGCTTTTAGAGAAATGCCATGTAAAGTAGAGCTATGAGACTGACACAGTGATGGGATAATGGTATTTCTACTCTGCCTTTTAGAAAATTTCTTCAGAAACCAGTAGGTTTAGTTCCTTTCAAGGATGGATCAAGGTGGAGGTCAGGTTGGATGGGGCTTGGAGGAACCCAATATAGTGAAAGGTGTCCCTGCCCGTGGCAGAACAAGATGAGCTTTAAGGTCCCGTCCAACCCAAACCAGTCTGTGATTCCATGATTCCAAATCATATTAGACCTGCCATTATTCTCAGCCACACACAGCAGCTGGCTGGGGCTGCTGCTGAGGGTCTGCTCATCCCTGCAGCCCCACACCCACCCAGGGGTCCCCATCCTGCCTGGGGCAGGGCTTAGCACCCAAAAGGCAGATCCGTGAGAGCTGGGGAATGTCTCCTGGAGTGAGCAGGGAGTGTTCACTCCATTGCCAGTAGAAGGCAACTTAAGGAATATGCCTTGAGTTTCAAGATCTTGGATGTTTCAGACCTGTGTTTTCTTTCATAGTCTTTCATTTTACATTATTTTTCGTTATTTTCACATTGTTCCACAACATGTCAAAACATCAGAGTGATTCATTACCATACAAACAGGAGACACTTTGATGTAGGGAAAAAAAGATGTTTTAATGGGTGCTAAGTAGCAACTGCCCTCAGGGGTTGAAAAATAAAAATAGAAGCAGCACAAAATAATATTTTAACCATTATATCCCAGTATCATCCAAATATAGAAAGCAGCGTTGCACACAGAACAGTGCAGGCAATAACTTTATTTTTTGCATTCATTCTGAAAACAGAATTTTGAATTCTCATCCATTTTTGGTGAGTTTTCCACCACTTCTTTGGAGAGGAGAAAGTTGTAAAGAAAAAAATCCCAAACTTTTCCAGGAGTATTTTCTAGTAGGGCTCATGAGAGCGTGTGGTTTTGTCACAGGAGTGGTCCCCAGAGAAAATGCAAACGTGAGCTTCTGACCCCCCCAGCCAATGCCAAATAGGCCTGGTCAGAACATGGTGGGTTTGGGGGGGGGGGCTGGGAGGGGGGGATTATGGAAAATGATGGAAAATATAGAAGCCTGTACCCCCCTGTACCCCCCAGGTGTTCTTCTCTTTACTAGCAGAGGTCAGCTATGTTTTCACTGAAGAATGCAAAGGCATTTCAATACATTTTTCAATAAAGCCATTTCTCCGTGCAGAGATTTCCTACCCTCTGGAGCCTGCAATGCCCCAGAGCACTTTCCATGTGTCCTCTAGGATCTCAGGTGTCTGGAGCAGATGGTGCCAGCTCAGAGGGATCTTTCCTGTGTGACTGGGTTCTCCTGAAGGACTTGTCTCCTTTGTGCTTCAATCCTTGTCCTGGGCGCAAGCCTTTTTTCTCCGCACCCATGTCCAGTGCCGAGACAGACTCTCAGTGACACGGGGCAGGGGAGAGGGAATACCTTCTTTAGGCTCACAAGCCTGTGAGATTTACAGGACTGAAGAGTAAAGTAACTTGTCTTTATTCTTCTGGTTTTCCTCCTTAGTCTCCCATTTTACCTGTCTGCCTCTTCCATTTAGTCTCAGGAGTCCCAAGAGCTGAGCTGTGTCCTGGCTGTACACACTGACAAAAAATAGCCCCTTCTGCTTCACCCAAGACCACCCAGCACCCCAGGAGACACTGATCGGGATTGCTTTGCTCGATAGAGGATGTGCCCCATCTATTTCACTACTTTTAGCCGTGCCAGCTTTTAATTCAGCCTCATCTTCCCCATAGTTGTAATGACCAACTTGTGCTCCCTTGCTCACCTGGACACAGCTCTCGGTTTGGAAGAGCAGGGTAGTTTTCTTCATGTGCAGCTGCTCCTGAGGGCAGAGGTGCAGCTGCCAGGTATGAGATCTCAGAAACATGCCTGTTTCTTCCAGTTACTGACTTGTGTATTGAACCACTCACTGCAGACTTTGCTTCTCTCACAGCGAGATGAGGACAGCTCTGCGTGGGCGGCTCACGGTGATTCTGGAATGTGCAAAGGCTGAAGACTCAGCACCTCCTCAGACCTTTTGTGTCACAGCACAGTCTCCTCCTGGAGGGTCTATCAGACCCTCAGCAGAGGAGATGAGCCTTCAGCTGGAGCTGGCAGAGAATGAGACAAGCACAACCAGCCAGATTTCTCTCACCCCCTAAAATCAGTTTATCACTCAGCCAACCTCCACCCCTCATACCTGGTAGTCTCTCGTTTTTCAAGTGTAGAGCTGGCCAGTTCAATGGGATCTACCCCTTCTCCCATGAGTTGCTGTCTCCTCAAAAGCAGCTGGGCAGCTCCACATGCTGGAAAAGCTCCCTGTGGGGGCTGGCATGACCAGTGGTGACAGAAAGATGGGCCCAAGGACATGCTGTCCTGCTCCAGCGTCACGAGGCTTCCTATTCACGCTCCAAAAATTGTGAGACAGCAATCCTGCTTGTGTGGTTGGGAAATGTCTGACTTGCCCAATAACTTCGAGAGGCTCAAGCAGACCACCCTGAAGGAGCCGGCTCTTTCCAGCTCCTCCTGTCCATCCCTCTATAGGCAGAGCCTGGGCTGCGATCAGAGGTTAACGCTGAAATGCTGCTCCCAGGGGCTTCTCTCCTTCCCTCACAGCAGAGAGGGGACACCAAGCCTGGCACTGAAGTTTATTCTGTGCAAACCACCGTGTGACTGATCAGAGATTTCTGTCTTTCTCCCCTGCCAGAGACCTGAGCATGAACAACATCAGCTGGCTGCAGCCCCGCGCGCTCCGGCCCCTGCGCTTCCTGGAGGAGCTGTGAGTACCCACGGCCACGAGGGCAGAGCGTGCTCGGGGTGGCAGGGGGACATTGCTCAGGGTCCTGTAGCATTCCTCACAACCCCCAGAGCTGTCACTGCAGCTCCAGGCCCTGCATGCTCGGACGGGGTTTATTTGTTGCTCTAGGCTTGGGGTTTCAGTGAGGTCAGCACCTTCAGGCTGAGACGATGCATGTGCCAGAAGCCAAAATAAAAGAGGACCTAATGCCCTAAGCAAATTCAACGCTCTGCTCTGGAGCAGAGCCATCCAGTGGAGAGCTTCATTCACTCTCCTCCAGACAGGGTCCCCTCACATCCTCCTGCAGCCCAGAGACAAATCAGCCCCTGGGCACTTTGCAGTTCAGATGGGAATGAGCCTGGGCAAGTAAAGTTCAAAAAATCTCCTCTGGAGTCTGAGGTGTCCCACCACACACCAGTGTGCACTGCAGTCTGAGCAGGCACACTCAGGCACGGCAGCAATCTCAGTCCTGGGCAGCAGCATGTGGCTGTGTGTCAGTGAAGGAGTGGCCCCACTTCTGAAAGTGTGAAAATTAACCACCATCACAAGAAACCACTGGAATCCTTTGCAAGCCCCAAAAATGGGAGCCTGGGAGGCAGAATATTGAGGTTGGCCATTTCTGCCTGAGTAAATTGCACCTGTATGGTCTTACTCCATTTGACCATGAGAAATACCTCCAGGTGTTATTCTCATGCTGTTGCTACTTTCAACACAACATCTTCTGCTGGAAAACACAGTTTCTTCAAAACACTGTTATTGCATTGCATGAAAAACTAATATAAATGGTGCATTTGATGTGTGTTGCAAACTTACTGTGTATATAACAGTTACTACAGTTTCATCTGTCTAAATGGAACACTTTCACTTCATTTAATCAGATCTTGTCACCACCATCAGACACAACATTGACATTTCAAAAATGGTATTTTCCGAAATGTCACAATCACAGACTGGTTTGGGTTGGAAAGGGCATTAAAGATCATTTCATTCCAGCCCTCTGCCATGGGCAGGGACACCTTCCACTGTCCCAGGTTGCTTCAAGCCCTGTCCAACCTGGCCTTGGACACTCCCAGGGATGGGGCAGCCACAGCTTCTCTGGGCACCCTGTGCCAGGGCCTCCCCACCCTCACAGGGAAATAATTATTCAGCCTGGAGAAGAGAAGGCTTCAGGGTGACCTAATTGTGGCCTCCCAGTACATGAAGGGAGACTATGAAGAAGATGGGGAGAGGCCATTTACAGGAGCCTGGAACAACAGGACAAGGAGGAATGGATGCCTGTTGTCAGGGGACGGGGTTGGGTGGGATATTGGGAAGAAATTCTTCCTTGTGAGGGTGGCCCTGGCACAGGTTTCCCAGAGAAGCTGTGTCTACCCCATCCCTGGAAGTGCCCAAGGCCGGGTTGGATGGGGGCTGGAGTCACCTGGGATCGTGGAAGGTGTCCCTGCCCATGGCAAGAACTTCAAACTAAATGATCTTTAAGATCCCTTCCAACCTAAATTATTTTATTATTCTTTGATTTTATATTAGAGGGTTTTTACTTGAAATGGTCTTGCAACTCATCATCATCTGCCTGTAGTTTAAATTCACCAGAGTTGTAATGACCCCAGTTGCCTAAAATCCCTCCCCAGCAGGCCTCTCCGCAATGAGCAGGAGGCATTTTTTATCATCTTTTAGCTTTGGAGGCAGATCTGCCCACAGAAGGTGGGTTTTCACCACTTTGCCTCCATCTTTTCATTTTGTCAATATCTGTTTCAAAATGTGCACAGCAGCTTTTGCTAGGGCTGGTGAAGCTTTTCACACACAGAGCCCAGACTCTGCTGTGTACAATTAACAGTTGTCCTGCTGCAAGCAACCGTGTCCTGATTACATCATGAACAAACAGAGCAGTCTCAACCATCAGTGAATAAATATTCATAGACTCCAGAAGAGGCAGCTTCCCACAGCCAAAAATAACCCTGAATGAAACAGGCGAAGGGGAAAAAATTAAACAGGAAAATCTGAAAAATAATTGGAAGTTGTTAGATAACGTTTTACTAGAGGGTCAAAATGCCACACGTCCTCTTTCAGGAAGGAAAGGAATTCTGACCAGGGGAAAAACACCACAGTGAGGGGAAGAAATGCAAAGTGCAGCATCATATATCTATGATGATATATATCTATGATATATATCAAAATCTCACAGCAAAGTGTCTGTGAGATTTTGATAGCACTGAGACAGGACAGTAATCCTGGTTATGGAAATCAAGTATTTGATATGAAATCAAACAAGGGAGGATTTTATATACTATAAGGAATTAAAAATTATTCTTTCAGTAACAACAGCTAGACAAGGACAGTGTGTAGAGTGTTCATAGGGTTGTCATCACCCAGCAATGCCACTTGCCTGGCATCTCCCCTGCTCTTTTCAGTTGTGTCTTTACCAAATTTTCATCCCAAAACATTATATCAGGACCTTGACATTCAGGCTGGGATCACCCTCTGTGCCAGGACACATACCAGAATCAAGCAAACAAATCCTCCCCGGTTAGACATCCTCAAGGGAAGTTTGTTCAGGTTTCCCAGCTCAGGTCTCTGCTGGTTTCCTCCACCCAGGACATTCCCCTTGGGTGTGCCAGGGTGAGCTGCAGCACAGACCAACCTTCTGTCTGCATCCCCCTGGCAGAACTGCCCGTGCTGGCACATGCCAAGTGAGTGAAGAGCAGAAACCCCTGCCGGGCACTGAGGGACGTTCCGAGTGTCACAAATCCAGCACTCCCAGTGTTGGTGTCTCCTGGGGAGGAGGATCTTCCTGCCTGCCCTCCTGTGAAAGTGCTGACAGTGAAGAAAACTCCTGCAGCCCATCCCTGCTGCAAGTGCCTGTGTTCAGCAGGTGTCTCATCCCTGGGGATTTGGGGTGACTCTTGTGGCCCCAATCTACCTCCTACATTCTTCTGTTCCCTGTTGCATCCTTGATAAACTTGGGGGGGTTAACAGGGTGGAGCAACTGAAGGCAAAATTTGCAACATGCAGTTGGAGGTGAAACAAAATGAATGTTCTGGGGCTCTGATCAACCCCAAAAATTTCTTTTAACATGATAGAGAAAAAGTCTTTTCATCTTCAGGTTATTTTTTTAACATTTCTTCATTAATTTTGCATCAAACCTGTAAAGAAAATGGAATTTGAAATTGTACTTGCTTTATTGCAAAGATACCTTAGAAAAGATGCTTAATCCTTCTGAAAAGATTCAGCAGTTCTCCAGCAGAAAATATTTATCAAATTCAACCCAGATTTTAAAATCTCCTTTTCAAGGTCCCATAGAAGCTCCTGTATTTTAGGGGTACTTTAACCTTGGTCTAGTGCTCAAAAACACCCCAGGAACTCTTGATGTCTCTGGTACTTGGTCTACAACCCTTATCTTCTCTGAGAGTCAGAGAAAGGCCAAGTTCCTCTGCCTCCTCCTCAGGGTTCTGCCCTTCTGCTCGCACTCAGCAGCTCTGGGAGACGTCCCATGGTGAGGGGGATCTTTAAGTCTCATTCCAACCCATCGGCCTTCTATGATTCTGTGATTCTATTTTGTCTCTCATTAGATTTAGCCTGAGTGGCCCAGGGTGTCTTGGAGAAGAGCTGGTGTTTCACTCCCTTCATGATTCCTCCTCTTCCCATGTCTCTATTTTAGCTCCATCTCAGTCTCCTCCTGAAAGTGAAGTTCACAAAATGTAGAAATCAGCTGGACTCCTGGCTGGACATGGAGCTGAGGAACAGGAATGGTGGGAAGGGGGAAGATAACTGCAAAAATGGGTGGATGAAGCACATGTCCCATGCAGACTGAAGACAAATGTGCCTTGTTTCACAGCTGTGAATCCAGGTGGCTGGATCCACCTGAGCCCTGAGTATCAGAAATTACTGTGCCACAGAATATTCTGAGTTGGAAGGGACCCACAACATATCATTGAGTCCAACTCTTAAGTGAATGGCCCATACAGGGGTCCAACCCACAACCTCAATGTTCTTAGCACCAGTCTCTGACCAGCTGAGCTAATCCCAGTGCTCTGCACACACCCACACTGGGGGACGGGGCATGCGAGGAAAAAACAGGAGCAGGGCAGCACGTGAGGGTCCTTAGGACAGCAAAGCAATCACCCAAACCACACGGTGACACGCAGCCAAGCTGTGTCCTACGGGACATTTCCACATTGGCTCATCTCCCCTGTGAACACCAGACATGTTCCCCCAGGGACCGGAGGGGATGCTGTGGTTGGGCACAGATGATGGCACCAGGACTGCTCCAGCTCAAACTGCTCACTCACTGTGTGGTCTGGGTAAAGTAATTTTCCCTGCCAGTGCCTCATCCGTTCAGCAGTGAGAGTGGGCCCCTCAGGTGTGCCAGGACCTGTTAGTCATCCGTTTTTGTGGTGAGCTGCTCAGGAAAGGTGTTGCAGATGCAATTAGCACTCATGCTCAGAGGATGCCCAGAGACCAGACTCTCCAGTCTCAGCTGCCTTTGCAGAGGCAATGCAAGAGGGTCCTGAGTGCCTGTCCGTCAGTCTGTGCTCTCCTCTGTCCCACCAGCCTCCAACTCCACAGGCAGGAGAGGCTGCGTGTCAGCAGGCACAGCCCCAGCCCAGTGTTTCCCTCCAAAGAAAACCTGTAAAGAGGTGCTCAGAGCTGGGCCTCACACAGGCAGGGAGCAGCCCAGAGTTCAGTGTGTCTCCTCTTTGTTTCTTTCTTTTTTTTTTCCTTCTTCTTTTCTTTCTCTCTTTTTTGGCAGCAGGAATATTGTTTAAAGTTGCTAATAAATTCCAGTTAATGAAGCCTGAAAAGCCAGAGCTGGGAGCCAAGAGAAACAAGAGCAATCAGTACAGAAGGAATAGAAAGAGGATCTTGAAAGCCGGCCTGGGAATAATAACATGTTGAAATGTGTTCGCCGGCGAGGGCTTTGTTACTGCGCTTTGAATCCAAGCACAAGCACTCAGTGCCAAGAAGAGAAACTGCAGCCAAAGGCAGGTGTTCATTGCCATTCACCTCTGGCTTCGGGGCACAGCGGCAAGATCAGACCCCTTCCCAGCCACTGGCTCTTTCACCTGCCTCTGCTCAGGCCCCGAGGGCAGAGGGACTCACCATCACGGGAGTGCAGCAGGCTCAGGACACACGGCTCGGCACCCACACTCAGCACCACACCTTGGGTCCCACAGCTCAGGACCCACAGCTCAGGACTCACAGCTCAGGACTCACAGCTCAGGACCCACAGCTCAGGACTCACAGCTCAGGACTCACAGCTCAGGACTCACACACTCAGGACCCACAGCTCAGGATTCACAGCTCAGGACTCACACACTCAGCACCACACCTTGGGTCCCACAGCTCAGGACTCACAGCTCAGGACCCACAGCTCAGGATTCACACACTCAGGACCCACAGCTCAGGACCCACAGCTCAGGATCCATGCCGTGGCCTCCACTCATGGGCTGTTCACTTTCCTGGGCAGCTCTTGCAACTCAAGAGACCAGAGGCCAAGGAACAGCATAAAAGCAAAATGAAATAAAATGCAGACATGTATGCTGAGAATGTGAATGCAGCAACCCTTTTCTCCTCCCTAGCACCTGTGAGGGAACCATCTTCCCCCTCCTCTCCCCATGTGGGTGCAGGGACCAGTGGAGCCATCATGGGTTACCAAACACCACCAACATACTCCCGCCCGGTGTTGGAGAACCCCCCACTGCTCCCATCAGCATCCAGAGATCTGGAACATCCACCTGTGGGGAGATTGTCCAGCACAGGGTCTCCCTTCAAGGCAGCCTCGTTTCTGTAGGAGGTAGCACTGCAGTAGTACTGGCTGTGGGGCGTGACTCCTTCAGGAGTGACAGCTCTGCTGTGGAAGGGGGTGCTGGCATTTCTGGGCAATGCCCACGTGCACTGGCACCATAGTGAGAAGATGCTCCTGGAGCAGTGCAGTAACATTTCTGGAGTAGGGCACTCCTAGGACAGTGGCTTTGGCAGGTTTCCATGACAGGCTGCAGAGATCTCTTGTGAAGACAAAAGTGCTTGTATGGCCATGACCTTGCTTGCCGTGCTGAGATTTGGAGGCACAATCACAGCTCGCTTGGTGTCCCCCTTGCCTTGCAGAGCCCTCCATTTCCAGGTGGCCACAGCTGCGGCTCTGAATTCTTGGGCACTGGGGTTCCCACAGGATGCTGCGCAGCTCCTGTGTCTGAGAAGGCACCAGGGTGCAACTTGTTGGCAAAAAGGAGACTAACTGGTTCATCCAGGACTTTCTGTCCTCCTGGTTGGCACCAGTCCTTGCCAGAGTGTGATGCCAGTCTGCTGGTCATCAATGCAGTGGGTGAGCAAAAGCACAGAGAGTTACAGAGTAATTCCTCTGATGAATCACTGCAAAGGTCATCCCTGTCTGGCATGGCATAGGGACAGATGCTGGCTCAAGTAAAGCTGGGGACAGGAGAGAAGAGCTTCTAAGGGTTTATCTATCATGAACACTGAAAAATTAAGCCAGGTTATTGATGGAGTATAAATCGAATTCAAAATGTTTTGAAAAATTTGATATTTCAGTTCTATTCCTGCTCCATTTAGCCTGTGAGAGTGTTCAGCAACAGTTGGGATAACTGGCTGCAATTTCTCTGAAAACTGTTTTACATACAACTGACTGTTCTGTGGTACCCCAAGTGGGCAGCCAGAGCAGAGTCAAAAGTCAAAACTGCTCTGAAAGTTTGGAAGGAACAAACTGAAAACCTTGACCATTTGTAATACAAAGAGATGGAATGAAGGTGTTCAGTGTCCTGTATTGGGCTGTTCATTAGGGAGTTGGGTTTTATTAAACCTTACCTGGCAAATGAACCCAAACTGGCTTGCACATGAACATACATGTGGGTTTGAACACGGGCTTGGGGATCATAAACAAAAGAACAAATGCCATCAATCTATTGTGTTAGAGCAGGCATTCAGGGGGTAGTACAGTGAGCAGAGTTAGAAACAGGCACAGAGTGAGGCAGCAAAGACATGAGAGGCACTTCCAGGTGATACCAGACCGGGACCAGCTGCAGATTCCTGTGTTGGGAAGGAAGAGTCCAAGCCTGGCTCTTTTCTTCAATGTACCATGTTTTCACTTGCATGAATTAATTGGCTTCGTTCCTGTTTTGCACCAGCACAAGAACAAACTCAGGCATGACATGGGGCCCGTGGTCCCCTGAGTGCCCGGGGGGAGACACAGGCTTGGCGTGATGACACTGTTTAGGCAGGAGCATGGAGTGTCTGGGCACTCTGCCTTGACAGGGTGAGTGCTTGGGAAACCAAGCGGAGCAGGAGATCAAAGGGGGTGGCCGACACCCTCAGTAAGGATCTGGCAAGGGGAAAATTCCACTGGGATACGGACACACATGTTTGTCCTGTCCTGCCAATGGGCAATGTTCCTGCCTCCTAATGTGAGTGATAAGAGCATCCCCTGAGCACATGACATGAGCCGTCATGCCCAGCACAGCCCTGGGGCGTGCCATGGAAGTTGTAGCATGACCAAGAAGCCCGAGATACAGGAGGGGGTGGGAGCCTGTGGTAACTGAACAGCAGCAGCCATGAGGTGGTAAACCATGAGACTGTTCCAAGTTGGAGTGTATTGGGAATGCAGATCAAAGCCTGGAGGAATGTTCCCAGAAATCACGGGAGTGGTGGAAGAGAGGGGGGAGCAGAAATCCACCATGAGCTCCCTGAAGGAAGCCAGTCACATCCAGCTCTCAGCCTCCCCTTTCTCCTGCCCCTTCCCTGCCTCCTCCATGAGTCACTTTAAATCCAGACCTTTCTCTTTCTCCCAACCCTGTGTCACAGTGTAAACTCAGGGCAGCAGGGCACACTGCTGAATCAAGCCTGTCCTAAAAAGAGTCCCAAGCCGGCCTGGAGCTGAGACCTGACATTCACCCCTGCAAGAGCAGCTCCTCTTCCCCCTGTGCTTAGGGCAAAGGCAGTGCCATCTCTCAATCCTTCTTGGTGGGTTTATTTGCTTCAGTCTTCTCCACAGAAGGAGCAAATTAAGAGCTGTCTCAGGGGATGTCACACTGGCAGCATCACTTCAAATGTTATTGTTCCATTTTATAGAAAGAACCATTTCACTGCATTTCCTGTGGCAGCTGAATTCTGGAGATATATTCAATGAGTGCCTGTGTGTCAGGCAGGGAGATTTCTGAGGAGTGTGAGTGAGAGGGACAGAGGGAACCAAGCACTGCCAAGTGATCATGGAGAGAGGGAGGGTCTCACACAGGGAGCATTTTTTGTCTTTGAGCTCTTATATGAACTGGGACAGGAGCTAATGGTGTGGAGGCAAAGGATGGCCTGGAGCACCTCTGCTCTGGAGGCAGGCTGGGAGCTGGAGTTGCTCAGCTTGGAGAAGAGAAGGCTCTGGGGAAATCTTAGAACCCCTTCCAGTGCCTAAAAGGGCTCCTAGATCTGGAGAGGGACTTTAGATAAAGAACATGGAATGACAGGACAATGGCTTCCCACTGCCAGAGGGCGGAGTTAAATGGGATATTGGCAAGAAATTCTTCCCTGTGAGGGTGGGGAGACCCTGGAACAGGTTGCTCAGAGAAGCTGTGGCTGTTCCATCCCTGGAAGTGTTTGGAGCCAGGTTGGACAGGACTTGGAGCAAGCTGGGCTAGTGGAAGGTGTCTCTGCCCATGGCAGGGTGTTGAATTAGATGATCTTTAAGGCCCCTTCCAACCAAAACCCATTCTTATCTGCTCCCAGAGGGATGGGACAGCCATGGTCCCCTGCCTGGAGCAGCTGGGTACCACTCCCAGCATCAGGTATCCTCTGTCCTGGGAGGTCTGGCAAACCTCCAAAGCCCACACCTCCAGACCCTGTGTGCACGTACCAGCCATGCACCCCAGTCTGTGGGCACAAGCACAGACATACCCCACCTCCCAGTTCCTACATGCAGACAAGGGAGCAGAGCCCATTTTGGACATTAGTGACACTGTTAATTGCCCAGGAGGTGAATAGGGATGGTTGTGGTTGGTGCCTCCCTTTGTGCCCCCAGATCCTACATCCTGGGGAGAGGAGCTGGGCTTCGCTGACAGCAGGGATGAGATAAAGGTGTAGACAGAAGAGCTAGAGGCCAGAGGTGAGCCAGGGACAAAGCACAGACTCAGTGTGGCGCAGTCAAGGACAGAAACAGGAGCAACCAAGATTCACAATGCCTTTTCTGGGGCTGGGGGATCCTTTGGGATTCATTTGTCTGAGATGCTACCCAGCAAAACCAGGGCATCTACAGCAGACTTAATTTTCCCCTTATGTTCAGTGTCACCCCTGGTGCTGAGATGCCACAGGCTGGCTCTGCATGTCTCCCACCAGTGTCTGAGGCCACTCTATTCTGAGGCCAGCAGCCCCAGTCTGGGCTCCATCCAAGCTCCACACTCCTCTCCTGTTAATCCTGGAGGTCCCAGATCCTTTTGGGGACCTGGCAAACACCCAAACACACCCAGGAAAGTGAACAGAAAGGTGCAGAGCTGCCAGGAAGCAAGCGGAGAGGCACACCTGAGTACGTGGAGGTTGCTGGAAGTGGAGGCTGGGGCAGCCAGAACCTCCGGAGAGGTGAGGACAGACAGCCCCCCACGGAGCCAGGCAGGACGGATGAAGGGAGCTGCCTGAGGATGCCGTGCAGGAACACCTCCCCTCCAGGCGAGCACTCCAGCCTCCCGGACAACATTCCCTCCCATGTGGAAATCAGCAATCAAAAGGAGCAATTACCCCAAATCACAGCCCCCAAGTGACAAATAGCCCAGCCTGCCAGGCAGCTCCTCTGCTGCAAGAGACAGGTTACAACCTGCTCACACACATTAAAGAGACGACCCTGTGCTGTTTATGGTGTTGGAGGCCTAATTATGGGAGCAATTTTCTCCTGATTCCCGAGGGGAGAGCCAGAAAGGGAGAGCACTTGGGCGCTCACAGAGAGGGAGAGCAGTGTCTGCGCTGTCACCTGTGAGTGTGGTCACCCAAAACAGCTCCAGGCCTCCCCCGACCTTTGCAGAGCCCTGGTCACAGTGCGCTCTGCTTCCTGCTGGGGTTGCACTGCTCACCCTCTACACGTCTCCTTCCCAGACAAAATGCCTAAAAAGAAATGAGCTTTGTCAAAGTTCAATTAATATCTTTGCCAGGGTCTGTGCCCAACCTCTTGGGCCTGGTTTGGACTTTCTATGAAAGTGAAGATGAGCCTGGTTATAAATGATGTTCACTCACTCTGTTTTGGAGGAGCAATATTGCACTCCTAGTCAAGTTGACAAGAAGTTTCTTACCTAAGTACACTAACAATTTAGGGTCTTAATCAGGTTGTTGAACCTGTCTTAATGATTTCTGGCTGATGGGCACTGGGACTTGGTCCATGTTTGTCCTCATGGGTGAAACAGAAGGAGAAGGGGAAGATTCACCTCTCCTTCAGGTCAAGTCCAGGCTCCAGAGTCTCCACTCCTGGCTCTACCACAGGCCCTCACCATGGTCCTGATAACAGTTCTGCAGTTTCTAATGTCAGTTGAAAATCCAAATACGTACCCTTTAATACCCCAGCCTGCTTTGGCCTTGCCAAAATTGGAGTGGACTGGTCAGGTGATGCTGTACTGGTTGCCTTTCACCCTCATTCAGCCTTCCCAGGCTGTGCTGTCCCTATCCTCATTTTCCCCTCCCACACTTTTCTCCAGCCATAACTCATTCAAGAACCACTTTCGACCTTTCTGTCCTGCTTTTGGAAATCACACTCAGATGACCTGGCTCTACTGTGGCACTTACATGGTACTCCCCTTCTCCAACCCCTTCCCTGGGTCCCCTCACAGCAGTGGTTCCAAACCCCAGTGTGCTGAGGGAGTTGTGCTGTAGCTGGGATCACACAGGGGAAAGCAGGGCTGGAAGTGAAGGAGTGCAAGAAAATCAAATGGCATCAAGCTTTGATGCACAGGACAAAAGAGAACCTGGAGGGTGCAGAAACAAGCCACATGCAGGAAAAAAAAAAGGACAGGTAAGGGGACAGAGTTTAGGGACAGTTGTCCTTCTCCATGAACAGAAATAGCCCTCCCCTGCTCCACTCTCTCTGCCAGGGCCTGGCATTAAGCAGGGTCTGTAGGCTGGTCAGTGCTCGTGCTGTGATTTCTCTGGAGAGGGGTGCTCTGCATGTACCAAGGGAATGGCTTAGCCAGGAGCTGTCTCAGGATGCTGAAAACTCTGGATTCAGGTCTGGCAAGAGCAATGATTTTCTTTGCCCATCCCACAGGTTGTATGAGGGGATGATATGGTGAGGCTGCCAAGCCCAGGGTCATGGTTCAGCTTGCAGGTGCCTCAGCCTCTCCTTGAGGACACAGTGGCAGGAGGGATGAGTTGTTAAACCTCTGCAGACAAGGGCCTGTCATTACAAGGATGCTGACACATCACTGGCTCTTCTTTTCACTGCAGACGCCTCTCTGGAAACCAGATCTCCAGGATCCCAGGGGAAGCATTCTCTGGTCTCTACAGTCTGAAGATTCTGTAAGTATCTGGCTCTCCTCCACAGAGCCACCCCTGTCACCATCTCCCCTGGTGCCTTGGCACTGGCCATGCCCAGGGACTTGCAGCCATCTGAAGAGGATGCAAAGCTACAAGGAGATGTGGCGTCAGATGTTAAACCCACAATGGCCAACATGCTCCTTGGTGACTGGGGAGCTGTGTCACACCCCACAGGCCACCCACTCCCCTGCTTCCTGCAGCGAACCATGAGCAGGGCCCCCACCCAGGGCACAGCCCCTCACCGTACGATGTGCCCCAGGAAAACCTGCAGAGGTTCACATTTTGCATAAAACTCTCCAAATTCTCTGCCATGGTGTGCCCCAGCTATGGTGTCCAGACTCCAAACTGGCCACCATCTGCTTTGCTGCCGTGTTTGTGCTGGGTTGGAGCAGCCCTAAGGTCCAGATACCTGAACTCTCACAAGCACCAAGGAAAGGCCCTGCCCAGCTCAGCCTGTCCTTGCCACAAACCTCTGCATGGCCCAGGAGGGCTCTGCAAGGCTCTGCAGTGACCTGCCCCTGGGAAGGGTCGGGTCCTTGGGCCTCAGCTGAAGCCCAGCCTGCCCACAGGGATGATGGGGACAGTTGGATCCGGGAGCATTGCAGCCATCAGGCCTTGCCTTGGGTCTGCTAACCCTGCTTAATGAAGGCCATTGTGGGCAAGCCACCCACTGCTGCTGTCCATGGGGAAGGTCTAAGTGGCAAAGTTCCTCTGGAGGCTTTGCAAACCATACTCAGACAAGCTCCCTCTACTGTGGCACCTACAGCTGCACCTTCCTACAGCCCAGAGTGTCTCACTGCGTGTGGAGCCACATTGCTTTTTGTACCCGTGTGACAGTCAGTCCTACAAGGTCTGTGAAGGATGTTGAGGTGGGAGTCTCTTTTTCTCTTTCAGGAACCACCTCAAAAATCTGTAATAAACATTTCATCCCCAAGGGGATGTTTTGAACTCAGCCACAATATGAAATTGTTGTAGCTGGTCCAGTTTACACAGAGCGAGCAGGTACAAGCCTGCACCCAGGATTAGAGAGTATAAGGCTGTTTACTACGTCTTCTGAAGATGTAAAGTATGAATCCTGCCCTAAATCTCAGGGCTTAGAGATTTATCCATCCCCTGCATTAGGCAACAAATCAAAGGAACTGAGGAAAAACCGCAGCTCTCCCACCCAATTTCAACAAGAGGAACCTTCTACTCCGGGGACACGGGAGCTTTTAAAGGTGCTTTTGATCAATTCCTGTGTGTGTCAGGCCCAGGGAGATACTGAGGCAGCACATGGAGCGATGCTCCCACGGCGTGCAGAAGGAAGAGGAGTGTGCTTTCCTCCCAGGGGCTCACTGACACACAGCTCCAGCACAGAGAGCGCCAGGAGGGACACAGTCACCAGTGAGCCCAGTGTAAGGAAGGGCTTGAAGGATCAGAGCACTTCCATCCGGGAAATGGTTGCACTGGGAAGCTTTCTCCAGGCTGCCTTGTGAGATCCTCACAGAATCACAGAATTAATAAGGCTGGAAAAGACCACAGAGATCATCGAGTCCAACCTACTACCTATTACCTAACCTAACTTATTGCCAACCCCATCCCATTATCTAGGTCATGTCACTAAGTACATCATCCAATCTTGTCTTAAACTCCTCCAGGGACAGCAACTCCACCACCTCCTTGGGCAGACCATTCCACTGAGAAATCACTCTTTCTGTGAAAAAGTTCTGCCTAATATCTGGTCTAAACCTCCCCTAGTGTAGCTGTTCTGTCTTGTTCTGCCACCAGCAGCCCGAGAGAAGAGATCTACACCCACCTGACTACAACCTCCCTTCAGGTAGTTGTAACCAGCAATGAGGTCACCTCTGAGCCTCCTCTTTTCCAGCCTGAACACCCCCAGCTCCCTCAGTCACTCCCCACAGGGCTTGTGCTCCAGTGCCTTCACCATCCTCATCACCCTTCTCTGAACAACTCAACATCTTCCTTTAACTGAGGGGCCCAGAACTGGACACAGCACTCACACTGCAGGACGACCTGCCTTGTTCCTGACTGGGCTGTGTGCAGTGACCCAGGGTGGCACGTGGGCTCTCACATTCCTCTGGCTGCAGCTAAACCATAATGGTGAACCTGGCAGTGTTGGGTTAATGTTTGGACTCAATGATCTTAGACGGCTTTTCCAACCTTAATGATCCTTCGATTATATGAAACCTGCTCTGGTCACCCCAACCTGTCCCATGGGGTTTGCAGAGCATTAGCCCAGCTACAAGACCAGGGAAAGAAGGGGGAATGCTCACAGTGACTGGCCTGTCCAGGTGAAGAGGGTATCTGGAGAGGGGAATCTGAAAAGCCCATGAGGCAGGAAAGATCAGAGAGATCCTGGGATGTCAGGTATTAAAAGACAAGAAGAGGAGGAAAAGTCCTGTCTCCTTGCTGTAGACAGAGGCAAAGCACTGAGTTTATACTTAACCATTCTGGTTCTGCTGAAAATCAAGAGAGAAGAGAACTCAAGGAAGGCAACTCATCCTTCAGGATTTACACTGAGCTTCCCTGAGGGTGCTGGGCTCCTGCAGACAGCAAAGGCTACAGGACAGGCTGCCAGGCTCACCTGCAGTGAGACACCAACTGTGATGCCTCTGCTCCTCTTCATGCTGGGCAGGCTTTGGCCAGGCCCTGCTGACCCAGCTGGGACCTGCTCTGCAGAACACAGGGGAGCAGCCTGATGGCAATGGGGAGAAGGATAAGGAAATGACAGGTAGGACGAATCCTACCTGTGGGCAACCTAGAATAGAATTATGGATGTGGCAGAAGAATGCAATTGAAGTGGCTCCCTTCATCCCACCTCCTCCTCCTGTGCCTGCTCTGTGCACAGCTGGTCCCTGGGCAGCAATAGGGGCCCCAGGTGTCCTGGTGCACACAGGGGACAGCCCCAGCCTTTGGCACTCAGACAGTCTCAGATCCCTGCCCCATCAGCTCCTAATTTTCCTCTGTGTTACCCCACTCAGACCTCCCTGCCATCCTCAAAATAATTCCCCTAGTTACCTTCCCGGGTGATCCTCTCACCTCCTGCTCTGTGGGGTGACGGGCCAAGTGCAGGGACCACTGAGCACCCTGGGCTTCCCCACTGTGCCCCCAGAGCCTGTTCCTGCAGGGTTCACACTGCAAGGCTGGTGGGACCTGTCTGAGATGAGTATCATCCACGTAGGACGTGTGGCTGCTGTGACTGTGCCCTGATAAATCCATCCTTATCATCCCTGGTTCTCCTTCCATGCTGTGAAAGGGTAAAGGAAGCCCAAGTGATGGATCCTGTGGGTGTTGTCTGCAGCCCACTGCGATGGGAAACCTCAACACACGAGGACCAGCACAACTCCTGGGGCTTCTGGTCCTGCACACAGGTTTGTTTCTGCAGCCAAAGTGTGCTGCTGAGATAAAACACTGGGTCCTGCAGCCCAGTGAGAAGGATCAGGAGTGGTGAACTAGAGGGACAAAGTGACAACTGAGCTTACTTAACCTGGAGGAGAGGGGAATGAGGATGGACACGAATTGTCAAGGACAAGCAGCTGCTTCAATAAGGAAGGAAATGCATATTTTCCATATATGAAGACAGGAATAGCAGTTTTGGAGCAGATGGCACCAGGAACATTCAGGACGTGTTGTGTCTATAGATGTGGATGCTCTGTCACAGGTTGGCTGAGGTTTAACAGGTGACAGGTATGGCTGTAGCTGGGAATGGCTGTAGCTGGAAATGGCTGAAGCCTGTGTGGGTGTTCAGGAGATGACTCACAGCAGGGTCAGAGATCTTACCTCTGCTGGCAGAGGTGTCCTCCAAGGAGACAGGCTGATGGCTAGGTATGGAAACCATTTTCCCATTTTAATTTTAGTGTGCCAGAGCCTTAGGGCTAATGCAGGTCCACAAATATTTTCTCACAGGCATCTTCAGCTGTCAAGGGGTCTGGTGCTTTCCCAGTTTTTCCAGAGAATTAGTTCATGTTTAAAAAAGGATGGGAAACACCCTGGGAATTCCTCCACAAACCTGCCTGTGCAGATGGTCCTCTCCCTGCCCTCGGAGTGAATCCCAGAGGTACTGGAAGCAAGACCAGATTCTTGGCTCTGCCTCGTCCGGCTGCTTCACTGCACAGAAACCACCTGGAAAGTGGCCATGAAGATCGGCTTGTGCAGAAACCATGCAGGAAAACACCCAGGGAGGCAGGTGTTGAGAGATTTGGAAGAGAGCAAGTGAAGAGCCAGGCTGCCCCACTACAACAAAATATGGTGCCACAGGTGAATGTGCTGAGATCTTCATGTGAGGAGCCTTCAGACAGCCCCCAGCCAAAGGCAAGGTGAGATGGGGCCTCCTCAGCTCCCCTCACACAAGTGCAGACTGACAGGGGTGGATGCTCAGCAGCAGCAGGTCTGGGGTCCTTTCCACTGGCAGGTGCATCCCCAAGAGACTTTGGGAGAACACCTTTCCCAGGGACTCTGCTCTGCACCTTGGCCCACTCATATCCTTCCCACAGAGCCTGGTGCTCCTCAGTACCAGGGTCATAAGAACCAGCTCTACAGGCTGCTGTGTCCCCTCTGCAAGCTCCTTCCCTTGGAGAATTAACTCTTTGGTCCATGATCTCCCAGCCTTTAGGCTTTCTAGAGTGGCAGAATATGCTGCTTAATCAGAGTATCTGGAAAACTGGAAACTTCTCCATCCTTGCAGACCTCTTCAGCTGCCTGGGTGCCCCACGCCTCTGAGTGTCCCGTCTGGAACTCCATCAGCCAGGAATCATCCATTGCAGCTGGCCATGGGACTGAGCTTGTGCTGCCACGGCTTCACACAACATCCCACCCTCACATATGGATCCTGCCCCAAATGCTCTGCTGCACAGCCAGGATTGCCAGCCCTCTGACTTGCCTGGCTGAACATGCTGCAGCAACAGCAGCACTTACTAGCCAAGGAGAAATCCCACACCAAACTCCATAGGGAAAGACTCCAAGTAAAACCACAACCTCACCCCAAAATGTGGAGGCCAAAATGCCTGGGTGCATCCTCTTGGCTGCAGACCCTGTACCCACAGCAGCCGGCTGGGGTGGCCTACCCTGCCACTCCATTCCTCAGCAAGCCTCAACCAGCCTGTGTGAGGGTGCAGACCCCGCACTGCCCACACCTGCCTGCCCACACCTGCCTGCCCAGCCCCTGGTGTGAGCACTGCCCAGGACTGTCCTGCACAAACATGTTGACCCAGCACTGCCTGAACCCTCTGCCACCCATGCACTGCCCCAGCACTGCCCATGGTTCATCTCCATCAACAGGTTGGCTGGAAGGAGCCTGACAGGAGTGGCCTTGCTGAGCACATGCCACATCTCCTGGCTGGATGGACACTACTCAATGGCCACCTCACCAGGCTCTCCCTCTCTCCACCCGAACTGCAACAGCAGCACCTCCTGTGGTCCAGGACAGATGCTGACTACCCTGGCTTATGAACACATGTCAAAAAACATCATCAAAGAGCCATGTTGCCCCAGGATGGCAGGTTTGGAGGTGGTTTGGGACACTTCAGGAATCCCCAGACAGACAAGGGACAATGCCAGCCTGTGCAGAACAGAAATGGGTTTGAGGCAAAGGGGGTGGTGTAGCATATCCAAGAGACGCTCCCATGGGGAGGGAAGGGGAAGGTGCAGAGGTTGGAATGCCTTTAATCCCCATCATGGGCTCCAGGCACAGTTGCCTCCAGCAATAACAGCCCTTTGACTGTGCTGGCTGAGTCACTTCAGCCTCCCAAGATGGGGACATTTTATTGTGCACAGGCCTGTACCTCTGAGGGCTCTGTGTCTGCTGGGAGTCTCTTGTGCAAGGATCCTGCTGTGATGGGACCTGATCCCAGTGTTTTTCTCGTCGTTCAGGCATGGTCTCTGCCAATAAACAATCCTCCTACTTCTGAAAATGAAACCTGACCTCTGAAGAGTTGTGATTTATTAAGGTTCCAGTCAGACTACTGTGGGCAGCAGGTTGTGTGCCCATGTCTGCCAGTGTCTGCAAGCTCAGTGTCACACGGACAGTGCCAGCCAAGGTGACAGTGCTCCATCCAGACTTGGGTTTGAGCACTTGCTGAACAATCTTTGCTTGTCATGTTCATCAGTGTCCTCATCTTGTCCAGAAGTTGGCTCATCAACCAGCACAACCACAAAATCACTGAATTACAGAATGATTTGGGTTAGAAGGGAGCTCAAGCACCATCTCATTCCAACCTCCTGCCATTGGCAGGAACACCTTCCACGAGACCAGGGTGCTCAGAGCCCCATCCAACCTGACTTTGAACACTTTCAGGGATGGAAAGCCCACAGCTTCTGTGGACAACCTGGGCCAGGCTCTCACCATCCTTAGTAAGTGCTGTAAGACTTTAGTCATTGATGCAGCCACTTGAAGGCAGGAAACTGGACTTAGCAACTGAGAAATTACAAAATCCGGAGTGGGATTGCTCTATGGACACAAGAATTTAAGATCTGACTAAGATTGTCTCCAGGCTACTGGAGGTGAAGAAGCATCTTGCTGTAGGAAAGCAAACGAAGTCCAGGGATTTTGTAGGAATTGAAGGCAATGGTGGAGAGGCAGGAACAGACAGATGCAAGGAACAAAGGCTGAGGCCAGTGTCATCTTGGATGTCAGGGTTTCTGAACTTTGTTTTGTAGCAGTGCTTGATCACCTCAGTATGGGGCAGCCCCAGGAACCTGATGGCACAGAGAGGAGAGGAAATGTGGTCCTGCTACTGTGTAGGGATCTCCTTGACATCAGCTCCCAGGTTTTGGTACAATTATTCAAACTCATGCCAAAATCATGCTGAGTGTTATTGAAAATTACCTTTATTAAATACCAAATAATATGCGAGAATAGTTCAATGTGATACTGTGACTGCAGTGAGCAGGGCCTGATGGGGGCTTCCTTAATAGCAGACTGTAAGAAAAGCCATCCTTGGACACCCAGCGATAGATGCAGCATGTCTTTTCCTGTTCAAACCTGAGCTCCCAGTGAGCAAAGATGAGCTTTCTTGAGCTTGAGGCTGAATGAAGAACTTCTTGTTTAATACCAGGGTGGCCTTGTCCCTAGAAAATTACCTAACCCCATTTGGATCTGGGTTTTGGCCTCTCTGTATCATGCTCTGATGATGAGTTATTTGATTTATTACATGCCATGTGAAGAAGCTTTGGTTCTTGTCCCAGTCCCAGCATCTGAAACTGTCTGTAGCTGCCCCACTGCTGTGAAAAACTGCACTGCCCAGCACTCCAGTGGTTTTAGAGGTCTCTGAAGCATCTTCCTTAAATGTTGCTTGTCTGTGCCAAAATGGCTTCATTTTGGAACCAGTCTGTGCTGCTGGTGGTCTGGAAATTCTCTCAGTCTGTTCTACTGATTGGAGAAGGAACTTGTAATAAATGGTAGGGAGCAGGATCCACCAGGAGTGTGACAATGGGCTTTGCTTTGGTACCAACTCCAGACACTTCCAATGGTCAACCCTGAATGCTGAGCTCAGATTTCACACAGACACTGAGATCCAATATATGTCCCACCAAAACCCCAACAGCACCTTCTGAAGCCCCACTCTGTATCCTTCTGTGTTCCACTCTGCACCTTCTTGTTTGTTAAAAGATAGGAATCTACTTCTATTTCTTCTACTTCACTGCAGGACCCAGTGTTTTATCTCAGCAGCACACTTTGGCTGCAGAAACAAACCTGTGTGCAGGACCAGAAGCCCCAGGAGTTGTGCTGGTCCTCGTGTGTTGAGGTTTCCCATCGCAGTGGGCTGCAGACAACACCCACAGGATCCATCACCTGGGCTTCCTTTACCCTTTCACAGCATGGAAGGAGAACCAGGGATGATAAGGATGGATTTATCAGGGCACAGTCACAGCAGCCACACGTCCTACGTGGATGATACTCATCTCAGACAGGTCCCACCAGCCTTGCAGTGTGAACCCTGCAGGAACAGGCTCTGGGGGCACAGTGGGGCAGCCCAGGGTGCTCAATGGTCCCTGCACTTGGCCCACAACTCCTGAATCCTTGCCAATAAAGTTGGCAGTTCCAGCAACAGGGAAGTTTGTTGCTCACAGCAGTGCTCTCTGGGCTGCCCCTCACCACTACAGCCATGCCCTGCCCCTTTGACAATGTAAATGTAACAAAGTAAATTATGGCAGTACCTTGAGCACCATTTCCTTTTTATGCCATCTCCAAGCGCTCTTCAAACGTTTTGGAAAGAGAAACCTCAGATGTGTAAAGCATTTCATTTTTAGGCACTTTTACCAGCCCAGCTACTACACTGGGATGTCTCTCTTATCCACAGGAACAGGGATGTCCCAGTTCTGGAGGGAACAGTTCAGGACAGAGGGTGGTTCACAGTAAAAAACTGAGCCTTTCTAGAGATGCAGAGTTGATAACACCAGTAGACTCAGATGAGTGGTAGTCCAGCAGGTCAGTGAGAGTGGCTGTCCCAGTCTGAAACACACCTGGGGGTTGGATCCTCACCCTGCCTCAGTCACTAGAGCTGGTCAGATACTCACCCCTGGAGTAGCAGCGCTGCCATCTGTCTCTCCTTTCCCATCACTTGTGTAGGTACCTCCATGGCCCCTCTCCACACCCTGTGCTCACTTCCATCTCTGAGGAGTCTTCCTGATTCCTGCCCATTCAGACCAACATGTCCAGGGTCCTGCTGTCTCTGGAGTCCCTGACCTGGTTTGGTTTTTCCACATCTCTTCAGTTACTGCTGCAAGTGGTGCCAAGGCTGTGAAGCCCTTCAGCAAAGAGCTGTGGAGCAGCTCCTCACCAACTGTGTCTGCAGCCGGCCCACAGTGGGATAGGAAACCTGCCCACGGGCTGCTTTCCGTCTCCCTGCAGAGGAAACAACTGCTGAAACATGGGAGGAGAAGGATGTCTTGCTCCAGGATAAACATGGGACAAGTTGCCTGAGAGCGCTGGTGTTACTCTGGTCTGCAGAGCAGAGGCCCCTTTGGGACCACATCCTCCAAATGGACCCACATCACAACACCAAACTCACCCCTGGGCCCCTCTGCTGCAGGTCCTGAGCCAGCCTGGGCTGCAGCTCACCTGCCAGCAGCCTGACACTTGCTTAAGAGCCCTGGTTGGCCAACATGGTACTTTCCAACGCCTCCAGCTTTCCAGCAAGAGCACAGGACAGCTTCAGAAACACACAGCTACATCCTCCATTTAGTGTCAGGATTTCTTTTTTCTTTTAACAAAGTTTTCTTTTTTCTAATTATAGGATGTTGCAGAACAATCAGCTGAGTCGCATCCCTGCAGAGGCATTGAGAGATCTTCCAAACCTCCAATCTCTGTAAGTCATTAAAAATCAAAGCTGCAAGCTGCACAGTCCCCTGGGGGGCCCAGGCATCCCACCACTTGAGTCATTAGTTCCTTTGTCAAGGATGTTCTGTCCCTTCTTCCTTTTCTTTTCCAATTTATGCAAAGATTACTGTCACTTAGAGTCGAAGGAAGGAAAGGGCAGTTTTCAAGGAAGAAACACTGTCTTGGTAGAGGATGTTGAAATTACAGCTCCCCATGTGTGCATCGTGATGAAAAGGCCAGCAGTGCCAACTCATATTTCAAGGAACATTGGAAAATATCCACCCAAAGAGTCTCTGTCCTCTCCACTGTGGCCCACAATGGGGAATGGACCTGCCAAAGAGCACAGGGGACACTCTGGTCTATCAACATGTGACTTGGGCTCTTTTACCCAAATGGAGGCTGTCAGGGTAGAAATGCTTTAAAACACTTTTAACAATTCAGCCCTGAGGAAAAGCTGCTTTTCTTTGTGCTTTTCCATTAAAGTAACTCTATCCACAACAGGTTTCTGCTACTGTGTTCACTAAAAATCACCCAGCTCTGAAATACTCTCAGTTTTACTGAGTATGGACACAGTCAGAAATAGACCTTGGTAGGGAAGGTCTGTTTGGGAATCACCCATCCAGTTTTGGCAGCACTGCTGAAGCTTGTAAGAGTGTTCTGAGTTGGGCTGAACCACTGAAAAACCGACCCCATCCCTAATCTTTAACTTCAGTCCTAGTCTTACAGGACCCTTTCATCACAGGAATGTTGGTTGGGAGTGGTTTTTGGGAGTCCTCAGGCCAGGCTCCTGCTTGGAGCAGGAATATCCCAAATACTCAGTGGGGCAGTTGCAGCTTTGTCTGTCCCAGCAGAGAGATTCCCCTTCTCTGCTGGCCTGGCCTGGGGCTGTTCTTCTTGAGGAAGAAACTTTCTCTCAAGCCCAACCTAAAACTCCTGGAAGGCAATTTGTGGCCATTACTCTTTGTTTGCTCACCTGGAACTGCCCTGAGGAGCTTGACTGTGCCATGTTGGGTTGTGGGTCTCCTGTTTGCCTCTTCTCTGCTGAGTGAAACCAGCCCAGCTCTTCCCACCTCTGCTCTGGGACCCTGACTCAGCCACCAGCCCTCGACTGGACCTGTCTGGTTCCTCTCCATCCTTCTTACACTGTGCAACTTAAAACTGGGCACAGTTCTCCATGTGTGGCCCTCCCAGCACCAAGTAGGAGTTTCTGTAAATATTAATTTAAATATTAATTTTCAAAGGGGTGTTGGCTGTGCAGGATATGAATGTTCTTTCTGCCAGGAGAGATTTGAAACATTTGTTGTTGAAACATCATTGACACATGGTTGTGGTTATTATTAAATTATGTTGACACTACCACTGGTGCCAGAGTCGAGACCCCCATTCCAGGGACTTTGAGATTAGATTGTTTGATTGTTTTCCAAGTGACTTCCATTTCAAAAGAAGCATGACATGGAAGGTCACTGTGAGGGGGCTGCCCCAGGAACACCCCTGTCCCCCTGTGTCTCAGCCTGTCTCCTTTGCCCATGGAAGTGTGTGACAACCAGTGCCTGTGCCTGGAGGGATCCAGCCTTTGTTTCTGAAGGTTCAGGTGCCTGCACAGCCACCCCTGCAGCCTGACCCACCTGTCCTGGGGCACTCGCCACTGAGGGGTGTCACCTTGGCCGATGCTCTGAGGCCCATGGGCTCCTCAGCCCACAACCCTCACCAAACACTGCATGGCACGTGAGAAATGCCAAACACTTCGAGAAACTGCTCACAGTCCTTTGGGTTCATTTAAGGTCCAGGGTGGGAGGACAGCTTGTCATGAATTAGCACAGAGGCACCTGCTCCGAGTACATTTTGAGGCCACCTCATCCAGTGTGAGGTCTCAAGTGTCTCTAAAGTCGGGTGAGGGAGAGGTAAGGCCAGCTGGGATCTGATATTTTTCCTGCAGAAAATGGACAATAAAAGCACATTTAAGGACAAAATAGGCTACTTTAGACCACCTGAGGGAGTGTAGGCTCAGAATAAAATCAGAGAGCTGAGTGTCAGGGCCTGTCTGGCTCGGATATGCCTAATGCTGTCATATTAGGGCTGGTTCCAAGACCCACAGCAGCAGTGAGCAGAGGCTGCTGTAGCCAGCTGTGTCCTGTTTGCCTCCTGAGTGTGCTGCCCAGGCTGGTAGGTTCCCTCCCAGGGTCTGAGGTGACCGAGCAGGGACCTCCTGCCGTTCCCCAGCAGCCTTGTCCCTTTGGACCAACCTGTCTGGGCTGTTATTCCCCTGTCAGAGCTTCCCTCAGCCACTCACCTCTGCAGTTCAGTCAGGTCTTTCTTCCCAGCAGAGCACAAGCACTCGTGCCTGGTCCCTCTGGGCTCCTTCACTGCTCCTCTCCTCATCATCCTTTTTCAGGATACCTGTCCTCATTCCCCCGTAACAGAGTCACATCTTCTGTGCCTTCCCCAGCTTCTCCACTGAGACTCAGGTTCCCTTCCCAGCCTCTCATTGTACCTGAATCCTGCCCCAGATACAAACTGAGCACAGGAGGGACTGACAAGACCTGAGATCGGGATGGGAGAGGGGGCAGTACCTTCTGACCCTCAGGACTGCTCCATCCAATGCTCTTAACCAAAGCAGCCAGATCCAGAGCTTGTGCAGCAGCCACCAGTGGGAGGAAATGAGTCCGAAAGAAAACTCCTGCTGTGAAAATAAGCTTTTTGTACAGTGGACTTTAAAGAACTCCTCCAGCCAAGACAAAGGACTTTATGGTGCCCAGGACTTCTGGACCATCTTTAGAATCATAGAATAGAATCAGAGTATCTGGTTGGAAAAGCCCTCCAGGATCATTGCATACAACCTCTGACCCATCACCACCTTATCAGTTAGACCTGAGTGCCATCTCCAGTCATTTCTTGAACACTTCCAGGAATGGTGACTCCACCATCTACCTGGGCAGCCCCGTTCAATGCCTGACAATCCTTTCAGTGAACAAATTCTTCCTAATTTCCAACCCAAACCTCCCCTAGTACATCTTGAGGCTATCTTCTCCTGTCCTGTCAGAGTTACAGGGGTGACTAATTAAACATCCTTTTGGGGAGGCCCATTTAGTAACTGGCAGAGAGTATCAGAAAATAAAGAAATGTGCACAATCCCTTGTAGCAGATTTGCTGTTGGCAACAGCTCTCTCCCTGAGCCAGGTATCCCACTCACTTGCTCAGGAAGGTGAGACTTGCTGCAGTTGGGCTGGATCTTCTCCATTACATCTCCCCTGATCAGAAAAACTGGAAAGGGATTAGTTAAGTCCCAAGTAGCAAATTAGTGGGAATTGGTAGACCAAGAAAACTGTGAGGCAAGCTGCTGTGTGATCTTTCCCCATGTGCCCCTGCACACATTTGTCTCTGGCTGCACACTCAGAGGTGCTTTCCAGAAGGTTCCTCAGTGCCAGGGCTTGCTCTGCTCTGCCCAGAATGGCACAAGCATGGGAAGGCAAAGTGATCATCCTGAGGGCAAGAGCAAGGTCAGGAGTGTCCTGAGTGTCCTGGACTCACTTGCCACATGCAGGTGTTTCTTCATTGGAGACTCTGCAATGGCACAAAGGGAATGTGGACACCAGGAGAGGAAGTATTTGGGACAGAATTTGTGAAAGATCATAGAATTAAAGAACTGTTTTGGTTGGAAGGGACATTAAAGTCCATGTCATTCAAATGCCCTGCCATGGACACTTTGCACTAGAACAGGTTTCTCCAGGTCCTGTCCAACCTGGCCTTAAACACTTCCAGGGACGGGGCAGCCACAGCTTCTCTGGGTAACCTGTGCCAGTAAGATGAAGAGCTCCAGGAAAGAGGTTTCTGTAATGAAAAACAAGCAGCAAAGCACTAGTAACTCCTGTTGGTCTCACATCAGTGAACCCACCTCACCCATCCTGTTCTGTCTGTGCTTAGAAGAATTCTGGGTAAGGCCATAAGAGATCAGTGAAGTTCACAGGTTTACAGGTTATTCTGAGTTGCAAGGGACCCACAGGATCATCGAGTCCAACTCCCAAGCAAATGTCCACCCAGGGATCAGGCCCACAAGTGTGGGACCACGGGCACCACACTCCATCCATCCAAACCTCCCACCATGTAGACCATGAAGTCCCCAGCTGCCACTGCTTCCATGCTTGCTCTTGAGGCTGGGTCCATCTCTTCTGCTGGGTCAGGAACAGCGTCTTCTGGAAGCAAAAGTTTGAGAAGTGTTCCATGCAATGGAGAACTCTGCCCTGATTAAAAGATGGGCAGAAGGTGCCTCTCAGAAAGACCCTGATCACAAAGAGAACCTAGGTTGCAGTGAAACCTGCTCTCACAGTGAAGAGTGCAGGTGGGATTTTTTTCTCTGGGGTGGGTGTTCCCAGGATGATTATTCTCTGAGAGGACAGGCAGAAGCCAGCTCTGCCTCACATTAGCACACACCTTTCTGTGCCTTGAGCCTGACCACTTGAAAGCATGGAGAGCATATGCAGACAAAGATGATGATTTGCCCTGTCACTGAATCACAGAATCATCAAGGTTGGAAGAGAACCTTCAAGATAAACCTGTCCAAGCATCACCTCAGCACCACCATAATGACCCCTACACCACATCCCCAAGTGCCACATCCAGATGCTTCTTGAACACCTCCAGACATGGTGACTTCACTGCCTCACTGGGCAACTTGTTCCAATGCCACTCTCTCAGTGAAAAAAAATTCTAATATCTAATCTGAACCTCTCTCTGGTGCCATTTAAGGCCATTTCTTCTCATGGCAGAAGACACTGACCCTCACCTCACTACAGCCTCCTTTCAGGCAGCTGTAGAGACCAACTTCCTCCTCTTCCCACAGAAGCTGCACAGCAGAGAACCTGGGGCTGGGTGAAGGCCCAAGAACCACGTCTGACGACTGAGCCTGGCATGGCTGAGAGAAACAGCCCTGCTCTGGGTGGATGGGGACATTCTGAAGGCCCTCAGTGTGTTATGAGATTGTACCACTGGTGGAAGCATGACCTGAAAAACACCCTGGATTTAGTACTTGCAGAGTCCCGCAGTTCTCCTTCTAACTCATGTTCAGAGATGCTCCTCTGTAGCCACCCCCGAACAGGAGCAGCACAGCATGGACTGAACTGTGTCTTAAGGCAAATACAGAGCTGAGGTGCTGCCATGGCTTTTCCAAATGTAGCTACTCACCTCAGACCAAGAGGCTCCATGAAGGTCTGCATTAGGGGAAGTTTTTTCCCTCTCTTTTTCAAATATCTGAGTCATTTTCCACAAGTTTATGAGACTCCTGTGTATTCATTGCCAAGAGATCAGTCAACCTGGAACACCTACAGGTCACCCACAGCTCAGTTTCCAAACATGACTAGTCAGACTATCTGAGACTCAGTGTATTTGTGCTGCCCAGAAACTACTTTTTTCCTTTCAGAACGGGAAGTGGCTTTATGGCACATCGTGACAGCCTATGAGTTACTGGACTGGAACAACTTTGGGCAACATTAACTCCCTGCCTGCAAGTTGGCAACACATTCTAAACTGGGAAGGGAGTGAAAATTTAAAATCCACTTTAGTGCAGTGGTGAGTGTCCCCTCCTCTGACACAGGAGACTGGGGTTCCATTCCCCGCCGGGGAGGCAGTGGTCCCATTTAAGAGTTGGGCTCAATGATCCTTTTGGTCCCTTCCAACTCAGAAGATTCTGTGAAATCCTGTGAAAAATGGGAGTCGACAGGAGTGGGGTGGAACAGCAGTACCAGACAGAAAAGGATTGTGTGGTGGTTATTTTCTTGCTCTTTCATATATTTGCATTTGACATGTTTGTCATGCTGCATTTCAGGCAGGATTTGAAGGGAAAGTTTGTATCCCTCAGGGACAAACTGACACAGCAGAAGAAAGGTAGACTTCTCAATGCACCACTCTTTCCTCAGGGCTACAACAGAAACACCCAAACTAAGTGGAGGCTGAGAACAATGGTTTTGTGCACAGCTCTACCAGAAGAACTTAGCAAGCAACTCCAGGGATGAGGTGGCCACACAAGTGGGACAGAAAGGGACATTCTAGGACTGTGAGAGAGAGAGAAGTTGGCATTTACTGCCTGCAAAGCACAAAGTTAAGCTGAAATGTAGCAAAAAAATGACAGTGGAGTCTCTACAATAGTAAAGAAAAAAATAATGATTATTCAGCTCCTGTTTTCTCCAAATGTGGCAGCTGAATTGACTTCTGGGCATTCAGAGAGGAAGAGATAAGACACATGCACCAAGACTTGGTGGCGCTTGGAGTTGAACTTCCCTTTGCTGCACTGTTGGGGTCCAAGTTTGGCTCCCATCCCATAAGGATCCCATGTTCAGACCTGCACTGAAGTTCCTCAGTACCGGTTTCTGACTGGGAGTGCTGGATAACACAGGCAGCAGACACGCCCCAGGCTCTGCAGGATGTGTGCTGGGAGGTGTGGGACCAACTGGAAGTCTGCAGCGAGTTTGGGAGTCTCTGACAGCAGGAGATCAACTTCACGTACATGCTCAAGGAGAGGGAAGTCCAGGCAGGAAGAAATTCCAATAAATTATGTCACTCAGAGAAGCAGAAGGGAAGTCGTTCTTCCTTTTTATGAGGTGATGATGCACGTGGAAGCAGGAGTGCCCTGTCCAGAGTGATCAGTGTAGTGGCATGGTCAGGGCATGAACTCTCTGCTCCAGTGTGCCTTGATTCCAGGAAACCCTCTTCCACACTGGAGCCCTCGTGCATTGCATGTGCACCCTACGTGCCTGTGGCACAGCTGCCTCTGTGGCAGCCCAAACCAACTCTGTGTACCACAGCCTGGGTCCTGCTCTCACATCAGCCTCTAGAAGACCAAACAAGAAGCACAGGTGTCACAAAGACCTGCTTATACTGCTCTGCTTCTGGGGGCCCCTTCCTGTTCCTGCCTTCTGATGAGGGCCTGTCTTCAGCCAAGGAGCTTTCTCAGAGCTGCCAACCCGTGAGCCTGAGGTGTGCAGAAATCTTCATGGCAGGCGTGGTGTCACCCACAAAAGACGTGGAATGACAACTTCGAAATGTTCCATTTTGGAACCAGCAATGGGAGAACACTAATCTTAACTACTCTGGATAAGACACGCTGGTTCTCAGGAAACCCAGTCAAGATCCAGTCCTTCACTGGACAGACAGCATACCAAAAAAATTTATTCAGGCAAGTTTAGGTAAGATGTGGGGATCAGGATGTTCCTCTGTGGATTCTCTCCCATATCTTTTCTAACCAAGGAAGATGCAGTCTTGAGTTTTAGCAAATAATATTTCAGAGGAACATGGATTCCTTCTGCAAACTCTCACACATGATAGGGAGACTGGCCAACCAGGAGGGGGTGTCCAGTCATTGAACATAACTCTGTGCCCAGGGCATTCCTGGGTCTGGGATGCCCAGTGCCTGTCACCTCGTGTGCTCACCCAAAACTTGGCTGCTCCAGGTTGGATCTCTGTGTATCACCAACCATCGCTCATCAGGGACTTCCTGTGGTTTCTGCCTCCCCTCCTCAGAGGGAGGCACCCGCAGGGGGTGGGTTCAGCTTTTCCTGACCATAGGTGTCTAGGGTTCACTCTGCCCCATGGATTATAGTCAGCCTGAGGAGCCGAGTGTCAAATCCACCCAAACACAGCCATCCACATCAGACACCCCTGTCTTTACAAACACCCCTCCCCACAGGTCCTCTTAAGCTGCAGCCATGCCTGTGGGGCCAGAACCAGACCTGCCCTGCTCCCTTGTCAGCTACAGGATGTGGAGGCACCAGTGCCTGGAGCTCAAGCTGTCAGGAAGGAGACCTTGGCAGGGATCACTAGATGAATACAAAAAGGAATTTGGATTTCAAAAGAAGAGAAAGCAAAGCTCTGGAGACTGAACTTCCTACCAAGTGTAAGGGAGCTTCTTCCCAGCAGGTTTGATTTATCTGGGAAACATGTTGGGAAGCCCAGTGGGGAGGATTAGAAAGAACACGCACACCTCATGGCAATGCTCTGAGCCCTGCAAGGGGTGCCAAGGCTTGACGTCATGCTCAGATCCAGTTGTGATCCTCTGGCAGAGTATCTGGTTGCTGGTGGTTTATAGGTGCAGTAACAACATACCCTGTGTATTCTGGAAGAGTCGTGTGTCAGTCTAATTAACGACTTTGTGGTTTGTGAGCACTTACCTGAAGCAGATGGGCACTGTGTCTGTTCCTCTGCCAGGCAGAAGGAGTTCAAGGTATTTCAAAGTGAGCAGGTGCTATAAATTATAATTACCATGCTTGCCGAGGTAGAGAAAGCAGAGAAAAAAAAAACCTTATGGATTAAGAGATCAAGATGATAAACTCTCGGTTTTTCTTTTTCAAGTATCTATGAAAGCCCTTTTGGGAGTTTCTCGCAGATCAGCACTTTAGGAAGGTGCTCAGCGTGTGTCAGTCTCATCCCAGTGGGTGTTGCCTTCATCGTCTTGGGGGGAAGGGGAAATGAATGCCAGCCAGAAGAATGTCAGAGCTTATCCAGTATGGGGGGCTGTGTGGTGGTCTCTGGGCTGGCATCACAGTTCTCTGACCCAGCTTTGAGGCCAGAGGCTCTGGGAGGATAAGGAGGATAAGATTTCTTAGTGACCCAGTGCTGGTTTCCCAAGGTTCTGACTGTAGTTCTGGTCCATAGGACTAGCTGTGCTTTCAGCATGGTGATCTGATTTCCAGCCAATGGCCAGGAATCCCAGAGCTCTACATTTCCCTGGGATTCCCTCTTCAACACTGGGGAGGAACTGCACTAAGAGCTAGTTGCTGGGATTTTGAGAGACTTTGCACATCTCCAGGACAGTCACAGGTTTTCTGACCCTGTAAGAACACCAAAATATGCACAAAACTTCTTCCTGATGGAGAGTCACATTTCTCCAGGATGGACAGAGGCATCCACTCATTTACCTGCTGCCATATGTAGCTCATTCCTCCTCCCACAGACTTGTGGCTGCATGTCTCCTTGTGTAGACACCAGACCCCAACACTATGGACAAAGCTGGCAGGGAGATGCTGATCTTCACCCATCAACAGTGTGGAAGGCTCAATTTGAGCTCATCTCCTATGTCTGAGTAGCATCCACTGGTAAAGAGAGAGAAGTAGATGCACTGAAAGGGAAACTCATCTCTGAAGCAGGAGTTCAGAGATGGATCACTCACAGCAGTGCCTGGTCCTCTCCATCGCAGCTGGAGAGGGACACAGTTCAAAAGGACATCTGAGTGAAGATGAGATGAGGTGAGGAACCAGTTGATTCTCTCTTTGATATCCACCTGTGTATCAAAATTAATGTCCTCGCCTTGGGTCATGATTTAACCCCAGCTGGCAGCTGGCACCACACAGCCAGTCCCTCCCAAGCCACACTCCAGTGGGAAGAAGAATCAGAAAGGAAAGGCAAACCTTGTAGAATGAGACAAGAACAGTCTACTAACTTTACCAAAATAAAATATTACAATAATACTAATGACAATTGTAGTGAAAAGAGGAATGAAACCTAAGAGAAACAAGTGATGCGTAATATAATTACTCACTATCCACTGACCAATGCTCAGCAGTGATGGGCAGCCCCCAGGCAACCTCCCCCACCCCCAGTTTCCACACAAGATGTGCTGTTCTATGATATGGAACATCCCTTTGGCCACCTCAGTCAGTTGTTCTGGCTGTGTTCCCTCACAGACTCTTGTGCTCCCACTCACTGACGAAGCTTTGGAAACAGAAAAGTCTTAGGGTGACAACTGCTCAGCAACAACCATCACATCCATGTGGCATCAACGTTATTCTCACACTGAATCCAAAATACAGCCCTGTACCAGCTACTGGGAAGAAAATTAACTCTATCCCACGCCTGGCACATGACGTGAGTCAGGGAGTCGCCCACATCTCCAGCCCATCCCCTGACCTGCGCATGCAGGAATTTGTCCTCTGGTAACCCCACTCCAGAGGAAAAGCATGTGAATCGTCATCCATCAATACTAAACTCTGGGGTAAGAGGGAACCAGAAGAGGGTAAGAGGGAACACCAGCAGTCTGGTGTCTTGGCTAAGCCCATACAATTTAATGAAGTAGCTTTAGGCTATTTCTGCCACATCCTCGTGACCAGTGACAGTCAGGGCCTTGGACCAGTTGTGACTGTGAGATTTCCCCACAGCTCTTCCTGCCCCAGCAGCCTCCAGCACTTGTGCTTGCAAACACAGAAACCAACTGTGGCACATGAAACCTGCAGAATGATTCCCAGACACTTTTTAACAAACCTCCCCATTGCACTCACCTCCTCCTGTGCCATCGGTCTCTCCCATCCCTCAGTCACACTCCAGTCCCTGCTCTGCCCCCAGGAGAATCAGCAGCACTTCTCTTCATGAGGAGTGAAGCCTCAAGATCCTGCACCATGAGCAGACTCGTCTTGCCTCCATTCCACACTGCACTTGGAGTTTTCTCTTGTCTCCATGTCAGGATGCTCCATACTGCTGGCAAACGCTGGCTGCAAGGTCTGTTGGCAGTTCCTTGGCTCTGCATCCCAAAAGGATTGACTGTCTTGCTGCTGGGCTAGATGGCATCCAGGGAAATGACCTGTGGCTGTGTCTCCACCCATCTTCTCTTTCTTGGCAACTCCTCCCATGAGCAGCATGTCAGGGATGTAAGTGATCCCTCCATGTCAGCAACACAGTCACTGGGAGACAACCCCTTCCTGCCCTCTTGTGCCTGGTGCACCCAGTGCCACCCTACACAGATGGCGGGCAACAGCCCAAGGGATCCTGTTCCCTGGCATCCTGTTGTTGCTGTCATTTTAGTTCCCCTTTCTCCCTCACAGTCTTTGTTCTCTGCATCCCTCTGGAATATTTGTGGGATTTTCTCACCACTCTGTCACAAAGCTGCTGTTCCCAGCTGGAATCAGCCACAGTCCCCCTGAGGACTCTGGTCCCATCAGCACCGTTCCCACTAACAGCACCTTCATTTCAGATGCTGTTCTCATCACATCTGTCCTGCACAAGGATTTGATGTCTTCACAAGCTGATGGGATGCAAACTGAAGGACAAACGGCATCATAAACATTATTCTTAAAAATATTGAAAGCATTTTCATGTTTGTGTAATTTCCCTTTATATTCTGCTTTCATTCCAGCTGTACTTGACTCATAATCTGCAGGCTCTAAATCAGCCTGACATGTAATTCCCTGCATACAGGTTAATTGTGCCTCTAACTAAACCAATCCACATCCTCCATCCCAACTGCTTGCCACTGCTCTGATATATTTAGCAGGAACTCTTTGTGAGTCCCTTCCAATTCAGAATATCCTGTGAACCTGTGAACTCTTTGGACTCCTGTGGAAATGCAAGGAAACCTCCTTCTTCATCCCCTGTCCCTCAAGGCAGGTAGTTATTTTTGTATATATGGCCAGAGTTTAAAACACAAAAAATTACTTATAGGAATTTGAGAACATGAGGACTTTGATGTTGACAAAGGAGGGAAGCTTTTCCCACCTGATCAGATTCTGACAAGCATATAAATTCTTATGACAGAAGGAAGACAAAAATTCCTTTGGAATCAACATGGCCTGAAGAGCTCAATTGGTTCATTCCTCATTTCACTTCTTTGATCTGTTTGAGATTTGACAGTCTGCTGTTCACAGCAATATTCTTCTCTATAAATCACACATGATGCAGTGAGGGTTAGGGAAGGTGTTGTTGTTCAGAGGATAAAATCTATTATAAAACCAGACATCTATAAAGTCAACATATCATGGCAGTGACTTACCAGGAGCTGTCTTGGCTCAAGACCGCCTCAGACCTGATTCACTGGCTACAGGATCTTTCTGGAACACAAGGAAAAGGAGGTGAATGAAGGGCAGTGAGGAAGCTCTAATGATTTACCTGAAGATACACTGAAGCAAAGCAACTGCAAATATTTCATTGGTGATTGGCGCTGCTGAGAGCACAGGACCTCAGATTTCACCTTTTAAAGACTCCTTTGCAGCAGAAAGTGTGTGTGCAGCTGGGAAAGGAGCCCAATACAAGTATCACAGTGCAGGCAGAGTGCTAAAGAAGATCCTTCCACTACAGACAACACTTGCTGCTTGGCCCATTTCTGAAACCTCCTTTTCTCTGAGGCTGCTCTTCCCAGCATCCAGCTCTGGAAAGCAGTGCAGCTCATTCAGTGGAGTTTTCTTCCCATTCCTGTTTCCAAAACTTTGGTCTCCATGTCAAGGGTTTAAGTACTTCTACAAAGAAGAGTCCAAGAGCAGACATCTACCACATTCAGGTGAGCACTGCAGGCAGATGTGCCACACATCTGGATGTATTGCAGGTACCTTTCATGCAGTGATGCAGCCCCGTGTGGTGAGTCCTTGCTGAGTTCTGGGTGCTGTTTGTATTCCTCACTGGCCATATGGGAGCAGGAGCCTCTCTGGCTCCACTGCCATGGCCCTTCCTCACAGGTGTGGTTTGCACAACCTGAGATTCACCTCAGAATGGCACGATGGTCCCTGTGCAGTCCCACCATTGTACAGAGAGGGAAGAGATGATACAGTTTGGATTCAGGTGGGCTGGCGTCCCTGGAATGCACTGAGACTCTCCTGCTGAGGCCACTTCTCATAGTTTGGTTCGGGGATGATAAGCCAAACTCAGAGAAGTTACTGGGTTTGGGCACAGACTTTGAGCAGAAAAGATCTTTCTGGTTCTGTGAACCACAGCTGTAATCCAACTTGCCTCTCTCTGCTCTGCCCCCAGCTGCACCCAGTCTGAGCTGTCACTGTATCGAAGTGTATGGCTGGACTTTATTTGATATTCCAGCAGCTTGCACTGCCATCCAACTCTCCAACATCCAACATCTCCCCGTGTTGTTTAGAGTGTGTTACCCAGGAGCTCTGAAGAACACTGGCATTTTTACTGCCATGATGAGCAACAATAAATTTGAAAAAGCTATTGGTAAATCCACTCGGTAGAACATCCATCACTCTCTTTTGTAGGGGCAAAAACTGTGGCTTGGTCACTGTGTTCTTGATACAACCCAAAAAGCAGCTTCACTGCCTTCCCCTCTGCAGCCCCCAGACCAGAGCACTAGGATCAGGATTTGTCATGGATCAGCCATGGTGGCATTTGTCATCTCAACAGAGCAGCCTGGGCCAGGTTTGTAGTTGGGATGTTGAGTGGCTGGGACCAGGGACCTGGTGACTTTGTGTCTGTGCTGTGACTGGGGTGCTAAATCCTTCCCTCATGGTGGGAATTCTTAAAATACCACCAGGGAGGAGATCAAATTCTTCTGAGTCACCTCCACATCCTTACTACACAACATTTCCTCACTTTGGGTAAGTTTCTGCTGTGCCCACGTCTCCCTCAGGCAGACCAGGTGGATTTGTCTCCTCTAACTGTAGCTGTCGAGATATTACTCACCTCACCTCATCAACAGTGGAAAATTATCAGCATCTCCAGAGGCTGAATCATCTTTCTTATCTCAGAGCCCTGTCTGGGAGATGAATCATTCTCTGGAGGACTCTGGTTTTCTTTTCTGGCTATGGAAAGACCCTATAATTGGTTTCAAGTTCTGTGTGAATAAGGCTGGGTGAGTTGTGGGTTTCCTACCTGTGGAGAGGAAAGGGAAAAAAAAGTCCCTCTCCCCATCCCTCACTTTTATCCAGCAAAAACAGCCCCCCAGACTGACACACACCTTCAGAACATGGGTACCAAAGCAGAGCTGGGCATCTCTCCTGCCCCCCGTGCACATGACCCAGCACACACTTGAGTAGCCCTCAGGGAAGCACATCAGAGGTCTTGAGTGCTGCGTCCAGTTCTGGGCTCCCCAGTTTCAGAAGGAGGTTGAGCTGCTGGAGAGGGTCCAGAGAAGGGCGACAAGGATGGTGAAAGGACTGGAGGACAAGCCCTGTGGGGAGGGACTGCGGGAGCTGGGGTTGTTCAGCCTGGAGAAGAGGAGGCTCAGAGGTGACCTCAGTGCTGGTTACAACTCCCTGAGGGGAGGTTGCAGTCGGGTGGGGGTGAATCTCTTCTCTCAGGCTGATGACACCAGAACAAGAGGACATGGCCTTCAGCTGCACCAAGGGAGGTTTAGGCTGGATGTCAGGAAGAGGTTTTTCCCAGAGAGAGTGATCCCTCAGTGGAATGGGCTGCCCAGGGAGGTGGTGGAGTCGCCATCCCTGGAGGTGTTTCAGAATCGGCTGGATGAGGCAATTAGTGCCATGGTTTAGACAATGAGTTGGTGTTGGGTCACAGGTTGGACTCGATGATCTCCAAGGTCTCTTCCAACCTTGCTAATACTGTGATACTGTGAAAAAGTGCAAGTTCTCCTGGCTCACCTTCTAACCAGGCAGGAATTTCTCTGTGCCCCAGAGCTGGAGGGATTTGAATTTGTAACCACTGTTGTGGGGACAAGTCAGAAATGAGATGTAGCTACTGGGTACATCATAGACATGGCTTTTTCCTGTCAGTAGGAGGAATTCAGCTGGTCACATTAGAGCCTTTTCTCCTTAGGAGTCAAAAAGCATGAAATGCAATGTGGTTATCCCACTACAATGACCTCAAATATTTCTTTGAGAGGAAGATTTTGAGACCACACACAAGCTGTTGAATGTATCATTGCCAAGGAACAGTTCTCTTCAGCAGTGTACCAGTAAATCCTTGCCTGCATTTGTCCTTCACCCATTATTTGCTGCCTTTGAGAAACGAGCTAATGTGAAGTTTGTGTAAAGGCAATGTCCATATGTCTCATGCTTGTGAGTGTCCCTGCTGAGGAGATTCATCTCCCAGGAAGACAGAAGTGCTGTGTTGGTTATCAGACTGATGGCTGAAAGTCCAGCCAACTTCAGTCACTTCAGAACTGGAAATTAATCCAGGGAAATAGGTGACTATGAATTGCTCGCTCCTCCCAGGAATGGTGTGTGTACATACAAGACATGGTAACTAACCCAACTGTATCAGATGCCTCATCTGTGCACTCAGTGTGCGAAAAACAGCAGATTCATCTTTTTACAGCTTTTGAAATTCTTTCCTGCAATGTAGTAGGTCATTCAACTTCAAATGACCATGTTAGTGATAATCCCCTGAGTCAATTCCTCTCTTGAGACTTCACTCTCTAATCTTCCCATTCATGGAGCTGGTGGTTGGTAACACTTGGAAGGGGGTGATGATGAGGACCCTCTTGCCATGCCCGAGCACCCTCAGAATTCACCAGTTGTGCTGCCAAGTGAAGCAGTGGCAGCACAGGTGGGTGGTTTGAGCTGTGTTTGTCCAGCAGCTCAGCAGTGGTTGCACCTCCCTGGCCATGCCCAGCAGGTGCTGTGGTCACCTCCAAACATCTCTGGATTGACTGGAGCAAGTGGAGGCACCAGGAGCTCTGTTTGGATAAACACTTAAGACGTCACTTGCTCTCAGCTGCAGCTGGTGGTCGTATATAGATATATCGGTATATCGGTATATCATATATCAATGTAGGTTCTTCCTGCCTTTCTCTGCCCACACTGCAGTGACTGCAGGACCCACCTTTCAACAAGCAAATGTCCCTCAGAAGAGACTCTGACAAGCACTGAAACTTAATTCCTGTCTCATACGAGTTGTCACTGCCCATCTCAGGCTGTAAGAACTTTCAGGAGGAGATCACTTGCTGCTTGCCTGCCCTCAGTGTGTGTTCTAGGTACGTTCTAGGCACTAAGGACATTGTAATCAGAGCCCACAGCCACAGTCCACACACACACTCTTGCTTTATAGAGTCATACAATATTGTCCCAATGTGTTTTCCACTGACTTTGTTATGGGGACTCATGAACCCGAACTCACTGGTTTATCCATACAAGGACTTGGAATATGCTGCACGTCCCTGGGGGTGAGTCAACACACACGATGGACAAGAGCTCCCAGATGTTCCATACAGTAGATGTGTGAGTGCAAAAGGGAGATGGGTCCCAGATGTACATGGGGATGTGTGAGCACTCCTGATGAACCACAGAGAAGCTTCAGGTGAACTGGGTATAGGAAGGCCAGCAAGGGATGAAGAGCATGTATAAACAGGCAATATCTATCACAGAATCATGGGAGCATGGAATGATTTCAGTTGGAAGCTCATCTCATTCCACTCCTCTGCCATGGGCAGGGACACCTTCCACTATCCCAGGTTGCTGCAAGCCCTGTCCAACCTGGCCTTGTGCATTTCCAGGGATGGGGCAGCCACAGCTTCTATGGGCAACCTATGCCAGGGCCTCACCACCCTGATAGGAAAGAATTTCTTCCCAATATCCCATCTCACTGTGCCCTCTGTCAGTGTGAAGCCATTCTTCCTTGTCCTGTCCCTCCAGACCCTTTTCCAAAGTCTTTTCCATCTCTCTTGGAGCCCCTTTAGACACCAGAAGGAGCTCTAAGGCGTCCCCAGAGCCTTCTCGTCCCCAGGCTGAACGGCCCCAGCTCTCCCAGTCTGACTCCAGAGCAAAGGGTTGGAGCATCTCCGTCCCTTCCTCTGGACCCACTGAAATAGTCCCATGTGCTCAGGGCCTCAGAGATGGACACACTGCTCCAGTGCATGCCTGGCCCTGGAGATGTCTCAGTGTCATGATCTGTTCAGAGCCACCCTTCCCAGAGGACAGTGTGTCCTGTTCCTTCTGTCCCCAAGGGTTGTTCTCTTTCCCCGCTGGCTTGTTTGCTTGACAAACACCGTGTCTCCCAGCAGGCCCTGCAGTGCTTGGTGGGCTTTTTGGGCTGCTCTGCTCAGACTCTGGCTGCTCCCTGTGCCTTTTCCATCTCCCTGTGCCTGGCACTGTGGCCAAGGGGGGCAATGCCAGGCGCCCAGGGAGAGGGCTGGTTGGGGAACTGGCACAGCTGCCCAGCTGTCAGCAGTTTCTGTAGCTGCACAGAGATTTGGCAATCCTTCCTGCACCGTTATGACCTGAGGGGTTTTGGAGGTGTTTGCAACTGGGGATAACAAAGCCCTGTTGTCTACACTAAAGGCACTTTGTGTGGAGTGTAGGTATTGCACTGATTTAATTTCCTGAGCATCCCTGGTGGAGGGCTTCCCAGAGAAACATGGCACATTAAGTCAGGAGTGAAGACTCTTTGCTGTCTGGAGCCCTGCAAACTTTTCCACCGGGGTCTGTTCCGCAGCCAACTGCAAACATGTTTGTGTCTTGGACTCCGTTCACGTCCTGGGATGGTTTTCACAAGAGTTTTCAGCTTGGAAATGGAACTTGGTGACAATTGGGAGTTTTGTTTGTGGGCTGTGAGGTCTTCTGCAACAGGGGCAGAGAGATCAGGTATAGGAGCCAGCCCATAAGTCAATAATGTGTCATTTGTAGAACCATAGAATGCTTTGGGTGGGCAGGAACCTCTAAAGGTCATCTAGTCCAACCCCCTGCAATGAGCAGGGACATCTTCAACCAGATGAGATTGCCCAGAGCCCCGTCCAACCTGGCCTGGAATGTTTCCAGGGAAGGGACATCCACCATCTTCCTGGGCAACCTGTGTTTGTTTTTCACTACACTTCTCATTTCCTCCTTATATCTAGTCTGGATCTCTTTTAGTGTAAAACCACCACCCCTTGTCCTGTTGCTACAGATCCTACTCAAAAATTTGTCCCTATCTTTCATATAGGCCCCCTTCAGCTATGGGAACTGACTCTAAGGTCTCCCTGGATCCTTCTCTTCTCCAGTCTGAACAGCCCCAGCTCTCCCAGTCTGTCTCCGGAGCAGAGGGGCTCCAGTCCCCAGAGTGGCCTCCTCTGGACTCCCTCCAGCAGGTGGACACACTGTCACTGTGTCTACAGTACTTAACAACAGCAAGGACATAACAGGCAGAGCAGAAACTGAGCCCAGAATCCCCTTTCCATGGCAGCACTGCAGTCCCTGGCTGCCTTCTGGGCAGGCTCGGGGACCCAGAAGCTCCTACCTCAGTGTGTTCAGGCCTCACCAGGTGCTGTGCCAGGCAGAAGGAGCAGCACGTGGAGCTGGCTTGGAGGGGAGTGTGACAGAAGGGGACAGAGTGCCCTCAAGCACCTCCAGAGCCGTCCTCCCTCCCTGTGCCCTCAGCTCTTTGCAGGGCAAGCTCACCAGCCAGGTACTGACTCAGTGTGTCTGGGAGTTTTGCCTGAGAAAGGAGCTGAGGTGTTGGCCCCAGTCATTAGTAAGTTATCGGGGAAATTTAGCTGCAGTGACATCATTTCCTTCTTATGATACTACAAGGAACTCAGATCCTATTATGGGAGAGGAGGTAACTCAATCAAGCCTTTCAAGATAAACTCAGACAGGAAGAGAGACATGATTGCCTGAAGGCACCAATTAGACAGTTGTGGTGAGATCAGCTCTGTTCAGCTGACACACGTGCACGCTGGGGCCAGGGAGACAGCCAGCACCTCACTCCAGAGGAGAGTGTCTCAGGGAGGGGTGGGCAACCAGCTTGTCCTCCCACTGCTGCCAGGTCAGTTTTCACTCCTTCAACAGCCACAGCTTTGCTTCCAGAATGTCCTTTCTTTATGTCCTGTGCTCTGCTGTGGACAGAGAATCACAACACAGAGGGACTCCCTGGTCTGGAGAGAGAACAGCCCAGCCCAGCCCCACTCAGTGCTGCATATGATCTGTGGTGGGAAGTCTCCTCCAACTTTACCAAGGGAAATAAAAGTCCAGTAAATTGCAGAACTTACCGTGAGGATGGGCTGCAGTTCAAGGTCCCACTGCCCTGTGGGACTGAGCTGCGGGGAGCAGTGTAGTCTGTGCTGCAGGCCAGTTACTGCACATAACTGGTCTGCTCTTACTGGCTCTGCTCTGTGTGAGGAAGGAAAAACAGCATCAAAATCTGGGATATTTCCTGACAGCATGGCACTGAGTATTGCTATTGCTTTCCAGGCTGCAGCTCCCACTGCAAATGCTTCACAGCCAGATGGAAATGGAAAGTTGTTTCTGTCAGGCCTGGGCTGAGATTTGTGCCACATCTGTTAGGGAACAGAGGGATGGGTTTGGGTTGTCCCCTGGGTATTCTGGTTATCCTGCCAGTCATTTTATCAATAGTTTGAAGCTTTTGCTTACACTTGTCTAGGAAATGGTGAGTGTGTGACACAGAAAACTAAAGATCTCAGATTATAGCTCAACTTGTCAGAATTGACACAAACCTTGAGATACACTCACTGCACTGATCCCATCACCAGCAGGTCCTCATCACTTCAGCCTCTAGTGGGATTGGATTGTCTTCAGCACACTGCAAAGGAGAAATTTCCCACTCTTGACCTTTTCTCCTTAGAAAAGGGCTTCCCTACCTGCCTTGTTCCTTTTAGGAATGTTCTTGACCCTGACATCCTCTCGACTGCTCCTGGCATGTTGTGCCCTGAGCCCTGAATCCACATGAGGGTGACACTGTCCTGCCCAAGGAAATCCTTCCCTTCCAGGCAGCCCCCTCTCTCCCCATTCCTGTAGTCCTTAAAACAGAAAATGGAGTAAAGTGTGAGGTGGCTGCAGGCACTTTTAGGACTTTTGACTCTGTGTCATATTGAAGTCTTATAAATGTTCCCTAACTCTCAGCAGTAGCTGCAGCTCTAAAGCAGAAGCTGAGACTTTCCAGCAACTGATGATTTTCATGAGCCATTGTTCTTGAATCTCCCACTTAAAATCAGCTCCTTCTGAATGTAATGGACAAGGATGATGCTCTTCAGGGCCTTGTTTGAGCCTGTGAAGTCACTTGAAAATATAAAGTCCCACTCCTAAGGCATCCAGCAGCTCCATTAAAGAGGCATCTGTGAGCAACCAACGGGTTAATGCTTGCAAGGAAAGCCAACTGAGTGATTTGGTGAAATAAAGATTAAAACATCTCCGTAGAAGGTGGGGAGCCAGCCCCAGCCTGTGCTGTCCCATTTACCCACTAATCAGCCCAATTATCTCAGGTATAAATCATAACACAAAACACTTACAGAGCCAGAGTCACACACTGAAGAAAGGAGAGAACTGTTGGGTTGGTTTTTGTTTAGTATAATTGATATAATTACTAACAACTCTGTGCCAAGAACTTCAGCTTTTCTGCTTCCAGGAGAGAGTAGAGAGCTGTCTGAAAGCCACAGCAATTAGCAATCCCCACATGCACAGCTTTTATTAGAAAGAATGCACCTCTATTCCAGAAAGAGCCAGCAGCTCCTTGAGGAGCAATGAAACATCCCAGAGAACATTTGGTGCCAGGAATGCAGGTGTCACTGAGTCCACATCCCCTCGTCAATGCTGCAGAGGCATCTAAGGAGTCGTGCCCATCACACTGCATGTGAAGTGTCTTCTCCTGGGCACGTCCTTGTTCCTGATTTTAACTTTGCTGGCTCCAGGCAGGTACATCTTGCTGTGCTGTGGTCCCAGCAGGCTGCTCTTGCTGAGGCTGCTCGGATCCAGCTCATTGCAACCAGCAGAAACTCTCCCTGTGTCTCCCCTGAGGAATCTGGTCCCCATGTTCTGGAGCAGATAAATTACGTGGCTGCAGCTCCCCAGCACCTCCCAAGCCTGTGACTACAGAGAGTGTCTCATGGACAGTGGCCACATGTTCACAACTTGCTCCCTTGGCACCAGGCAGCCCCTGCCGAGCTGAGGAGTGGAGAGATGTGAGTCTTGCCGAGATGACGTCCCCCTGCCAGCGAGGTGTGGAGAGGGAGCAGAGCCTGGCTGGGACTTGCATTTCCGAGGCCAGGGGCTGTCCAGGAGCATTAACAAACTCCTCAGATGGATCCAAATTATGGCCCCTGTACCAACCATAGGGGTCTGCAAAGACAGGCAGGTGTCTGAGTACCTCAGCAAAATCCCCCGGGGCCCCAGTGCTGCCTCACTGGCACTTCTCCTACCCGTGGATCAGGGGGAAAAGGGCCTTTCCTGAGCGTGTGCTGAGCAACCACGGAGCAAATCTGTCATCATTAATGGCTTCCCCAACTGCTGGGACACCACATGGAAACCAAACTCCCTTGTGGGTCACGTCTGCAGCTTCTCCCAGGAGTTCATGGACAAAGTGGGACATAAAGGAACAACCCCATGGCCTGCGCCCCACCTTGCTCCCCTGTTCCTGTCCATGTCCCAGCTCAGCCTGGGGCACCAGCCCCTGACTCTGTTTTAGCATCTCTATTTCTGAAAGCTTAATTTGGTTTTGAGAAATTATAACTATCCTCTACGAGTATTTTCATTGTCTGTTCTTTAATTAATTAAACTTGAAACTGAGCAGTCACTTTAAAACCATTTTCAGTAAACATAAAGGGTTTTGGATGAAAGAATGTCTCTGAGAAAAGTAAGTAATACTTTTTTTTCAAACAGGTTATGATGCCAAAAAGTAACAGAATTCTTATGCTGAGGAAGGCATTGGAAGAAACAAGGATAGGTTAACATTTCCCACACAAGTTTTAATCTTGGTCAAAAAGTTCTTATTTGTCCCAAGATATTTTTTGAGCATCATTGATTTGATGGCTGGACCGTGACATCTCTGTTCTTCTGTCATGCTTTGATAAGAGATGAAGTGCTTTCTCTTTTCAATTTGAATTACGAGATCTTTCCTTTAGATAGCTTGGAAAAGTAAAATTATCTCTGTTGGCTGATGAAAATTAAAATTTGCTTTTTCCTTGGTAGTATAATGCTGTCCTGGTCTTTCAACCACATTTGAAGTGTTTTCCGGTTATATTTTGGTTTTAAAACCTACAGATCACACTTTGTATCCTGCTCACCATTGTTGCAACAAGACGTCTTTAGAGAGATGGTTTCCAAACCTAATTTTTAAACACTTTTTTGTAGTAAGTTTAATGGTTTTTTGGCTCCTCATTCTATTTTGAAGGAAAAACAAGTCTTCAAAATTAAGCTTTCTCACCAAATTAAACCTCAAATTCAACTGCCTCAGGGTTTCCATCATGATTTTTAGAAAAGCATTTGGCAAATGAAGGGGGAAGAAAGGCCCAAGAACATGGGCTTAACTCCTGTGCCTGACACAGGGCCTGACTCCTCCCCAGTGCCCTGCCAGGTACCTCTGGGTGGTGGGGTCACATGCAGGACCCCAAGCAGGGCTGTCGCATTTCTCACATTTCCAGACAAACCCTTTTCTCCTGGAATGCGTCTCTGGTGGCAGGGCTTGTCTGGCCTGCACAGCCCGTGGGTGGGAGTGGGCTGTGGGCACCCCAGGCTGGGCAGTGCCTCCACAGGCTGCTCAGGCACATCCATGGCAAGCCCAGCCCCAGGGGATGCAGCTTTGGTGCTGGGTTTTAGGGCAGGTGGCTGCGAGTCACATCTGGCCAGTGCCAGAGTCCCAGCTGGCCAGTGCCAGAGTCCCAGCTGGCCAGTGCCAGTGCCAGTGCCCGTCTGTGTTTCAGCAGCTGCCATCAGCTGGCAGGACCAAATGACCATCAAGAAAGGATGACCCTTGGCAGTGGTCAGAGGTCTCCAAACACAGACAGGAGCCTCATACTGATGCCTTCTTTTGTTATTCACTATTTACAGCCTAATCCACTCTCGCTGGCCATCAATCCACCCCACCTCAGCATCACCAGCAGGTAAAGCAATGAGATCGTCTCTCACTGATCCCCACCCTGTTTGTTTCCCACTCAGACGCCTGGATGCAAACCTCATCTCCGTGGTGCCCGAGCAGAGCTTTGAGGGGCTGCTGTCCCTGCGTCACCTGTGGCTGGATGACAACGCCCTGACGGAGATCCCTGTCCGAGCCCTGAACCACCTGCCAGCGCTCCAAGCCATGACCTTGGCCCTCAACCAGATCTGGCACATCCCTGATTACGCCTTCCAGAACCTCAGCAGCCTCGTGGTGCTGTAAGACTTCTCCACTTCTTACTCCCTCACAGCCACAGCGTCCCGGGGCTGGGACAAGGTGCTGCCCACGCTTGGCACCGGGTCCTCCTCCTGGGGGAACACCTGGGAGTCACTCCCCACAAGCAGCTTTTTGCTGCCAGGGGCAGAGGTTTTATTCAAAGAGTTATGGAATCCCCACCATTTGATATGAAATGCTAAATTTGCCTCTTTCAATTTTTCTCATGGTTTCCACAGTTTTCACTGAAGAGCTAAAAAGCTCCCTGGTACAATTAAATAAATGCTTTGTATAGAAAAAAAAAAATCAGTATCTGGAAACGAAAACCAGATTTTTTTCCCCCTGAAGATTCAAGAAACCAAAAGTTTCTCATTTGTTTTCCACCCTCCAATCCCTATGTTAAAACAACAGGAATTTCTAACATGAAAAAAAATTAAATTGCAACAACTTGCAGTCGGGTCAAAAGAGCAATATTCCTTGGAAAACATGCCAAAACCGACCCTCTTTTTTACCAAATACAATTTTAACCTCAACACCTTGTCCAAGCTCGTGCCCTCTTACTTGCATGATTGTGTTCCATCTGCAGGTCAGATGTTTTTTCATTGATTGCTGCCCAATTTCCATTATAAGCATTTTCCTGACGGCGTTTGCAGTGATGGGGAGAGAAGTGCTGCTCCAGGACACCCGGTCAGGGAGGGAAACATTCACTCTGTGGGCAGAGAGACACTAAATCACTCACAACCTGCAATCAGAACAAGAATTGATCCCTCTGGAAGCTGCTCGGGAGGGGCATCCTTTCTATCAACAGAAGCTTGTAGATTATCTTGTTTTAAAAGGAAGTTTATGTGTTCAAATTAACTACTTACTACATCTTTGGTGTTGATTAGCAAGTTCAGGTGTGATTGCCAACTGCTTTAGAGCTCCTCTTTCCAAAGGAAATGCCACCTCTGGTTTGGTAATTTGTGCTGATACCAGGCTGTTCAGTAACCTCAGAGTGTAGGGCTTTAGTGAAAGTTTAGTGATTATGTATTTCCCTTTCCAAATTTAAAGTGTTTACTGAAGCCATCCAGCATAGAAAGTGCTTGGACAAAGCACAGTTCAGCATTTTATTAAGCAGAGTCTCCAGCTGTTTAGACAAAGCATAAAGGCTTATTTAGGAGAAATGTGAAAAGCAACTTGAGAAAAGTCAAAAAAGTAGTTTTCACCCCACAAGAGTGCTCGTTCTGCAAGGCAACCCCTGGCCACCATAATGCAACCACTTCAGTCAGCTTTAATAGCTCACCCAGTGGGTGAGCTGACATTTGGGGTTTTATTTCAGCCTCCAAAGCATGCTGCTTTCATTTGGCCTTATCCCATACTCTGGGTGAAAAGCAACTTCTTAATTAAACAGGCAGGCTCGAGAAATAAAAGTCATTGACCATTAGGTCAGAAGGGAGTGAATAATGTCCCACCACATACAATTGGAAGGGAACACATGTGTGATCCTGCCAGGCTCTGTGGGACACAATGTGACATTTTTGTGGGATCACAAGTGTTTGGCAGAACTGGCCCCATAAATCTCTCCCAGGCTTCCATGCAAATCCATGTCAGCGTGTCACCAGTGGAAAGTCACCCAGTGTTCCTCCTGTGTCCCTGCTCCACCCTCACCCACCAAACTGACAGGCAAATGTTCCCAAAATTCAGCCAAGCTAGAGAGGAGGTTTTCCCTGCTAGGATGCAGATGATACAGATGTTCATTCCTCTGCAAATGTCTGAGTTTGTCAGTAGATGGAGAAGTGCTGGCTGCTGCCACCACAAACACTGGACACGTGCAGCTGTAGAGGAATTAAAATGAACCCTGGGGGAGAAGAGCTGAGGGCAGATGTGGATGCACATGAGGGAATCTTTCCTGTACAACCTGGTCAACACTCAGACACGGCTGAACAGGAGCCCCCAGGAGCAGAGATGTGCTGCTCCTCCTCCACACACCTTGGGCCTTCGGGAGAGATGTGGCTGCCCATTCTGCACTGCCACAAGGCACCAACATCAGACCATCCCAGCTTTAATCTGGAATATTTCAAGGGTTTGATCTCTGCTAATAAATTACACCCTTGTTGGGGAAATCCCTGGTGTTATTTCCACCAATTGGTAATGCAAGTTTTGAAGCAGGGCTGCAGGGCAGAGCCTCAGGTAAATCACTCATCATGAAATCCATAAGTCTTGGTAACCGGCACCATCCTTTAGTAGCAAGGCTCTGTGTGCTGGGATGTCTCTGTGTCACTGTGCTCTGATGGCTGAAGGGAGATGGATATTGGATCAGAGCAGCTCATGGGAATAGAATGTAGAACATGTTACCTCCCAGTCTGATCTACTCAGAACCAAATGTGTCTTAGTATCTGCAAGCAGAAATTGTCTTGAATACTTTTCAGCTAGTACTTTGTATGAAGCAAAGGTGGTTTTACAAAAAGCATCCTATTTCTTGGGCATAAAAGATTATTCATTTAGCAGTCAGCATCTGAAACCCCCCTGCTGCTGTGCTGACAGGCCGATAAAATGCATGGCATCAGTTCCCATTAGTGTCCCTCAACTCCTCTGTCAGCTGAATTCAGCAGAAAGTCAAGTCTTAAGCCAGGAATCACAGCACCTCTTTCAGTCCCACTCCCCAGAGGAGTCCACAAGTAAAATCTTACATGGATGAATTTGGGATGCATTGCCCAGAAATTCCCCAGGTTGCAGATGTGTCCCTGCTGCCACGTCTCTGCAATGGGCTGCAGGTCCCTCCTTTCCTGGTGCCACCAAAGGAGCTCCCAGCAGAGATGTTGGGATGTGAATGGGACACGGAGGTGGAGTGAGCTCTCCAAAACAGGCCAAGCAGCCGAGAGTTTTGCCCTGTAATGAGGGACCTGTTTGGAGAAAGTCTTAGGGTAGTTTTATTTTCATCACATAGCAGTTGGAGCAAATTAGGTCAAAATCCAGACCCTTCACTGTTTGGGTCCACAGGGAGCCTTAGCTCCTGGGAATCACCCTGATGTGAAGGACCTTCAGTGTCCCATAATCCATAAGAGATGCTCCACCTCTAATCTGGCCCTGACCCTCATTTACCTGCTCACGTCTTTCCAAAACAAGGGCTCTGGAAAAAGTTGTTTTCATGCCACTACCAATAAGTTTTGCTTAACACCCTCTAATTCTTGAGCTCTGTATTCACCTTCTCTGCGCCATCACTGTATTTGTTGCTGTCTGTTGTACCCTTCCCTCATCTCAGCTCTTCCAGTCCCCATCACANAGAATGGTTTGGGTTGGAAGGGACCTTGTTCCGACCTCCTGCCATGGGCAGGGACACCTTCCACCATCCCAGGTGGCTCCAGCTTGGCCTTGGACACTTCCAGGGATGGGGCAGCCACAGCTTCTCTGGGCACCCTGTGCCAGGGCCTCCCCCACCCTCCCAGGCAAGAATTTGTTCCTAACATCTATTCTAAATCTACCCTCTTTCCGTTTCAACCCTTTCCCCCTCCCATCGCTATCTGTGTAAAATCAGAAGGTGCTCACATATGACACTTGTTTGTTCAAGTTCATCCTTCAGACAGAGAGATCAGACCTGACTCTGCATCAAAGACAAAAATTAATTCCGGTTTATACAATGGCACAATGATATTCTGTGCCTATTTTCCCTTTTCTAGTCATCCCTGTCATTTGATTTGCTTTTCTGACAGCTACTAAACACCAAGACCTCCTTCCTGGAGACATTTAAAAGCCTGTGAGTGTGTGATGCTCATGTAACATCGATTCCCCCCACTACAGCACTCGACTTTCACACAACCTGAATTCCAGCTGATGTTTCATTTTCAAGGACAAGACACACACCTGCATCAGCACCTTCCAGCTCAATGTGCAAAGACAGTAAATGAAGGATCTTCAGTAGAATTCCTCTTTCTTACAGTTTTTATCATTTAAAGACACGATGCAGTTCTCTCTCTAACAGCTTGGTTAGTAACTGGAAGAGAAAACCAGTTTCCACCATTCCTGTCTTCCCATTCCCATTTTGGTCCTTGTTCTGGTGTAATCAAAGCCAAAATTTTCCAAAGGGATCACTGCTTTTCAGTGAGAGCAAACATCAAACATCTCATGCCTGTTTGCAGGGACATTGAGCACCAGCCTTGTCTGCTGACATGTGTTTGTGTCCCAGAGATTCCCAGCACCACAAAGGCCACTTTGGGAGCTTGGAGTGCCAGGATGAGCCCTCACCTCTGCAAGGGAGTCACCAGTCCCTCCCTGAGAAGTTCTTGAGAGTCTCAGAGTTGATGGGGAGTGCCAGGCATATGCAATTCATTATAACTAAGAACAATATTGCCTGGAACATCTGGGTCCCATTCATGAGCCTTTTAATTTGCAGAAGTGCCTTTTCTCTCAGAGGACCAAACTCGCTGCCATGGCAAAGTGAATTTCCTTCTCCAGCACTTGAGGAAGGAGCAAATCATGCTCTAATGCACTCTGAGAATGTCACTTCTGATCAAACTTTATTCTTCACCAGACAAGTCTCATGCTGGTCCTTCACTGCCAGAAACAATCCATGGAATTTGCACCATTTATGATTTAGGTTTCTCTACTTACCCATGGCCAAGTTGGGGGAAAGGACAAGTCGGCCAAAATAGAGATGGAAGTTCATAATGGCAATGGCTGGTCCAGTGGGAGAACTCATATCATGCCGGATTTCAGCTTGGTTCAAATCATCTAATGCAAATAACTGATGGAAATGTTTGCATTTGTCCTTTTTCAGAATTAAAACTGAAGTCATTAAAAATGAAAGCAATGGCGAATCCACCACTTCTCTTTGAAGTCTGTTCCAGTGGTTAATCATCCTTAGTGTTAAAAAAAAAAGCTCATATTTCCCATTTGAATTTTCTTTGGCTTTGACTTCAGACATTTGTTCTTATTATTCTTTTCTCCACTAAATCACAGAACCATTTTAGTAACCAGTCTCTAAGCAGGAAGAGTCCTATACATTACCCTGCATTCATCTCCTTGATCTTATTTTTAATAAGCTAAAGTGATTGAGTTCTCTAAGTCTCTATTCTAGTTTTTTTCCAGCCCTTGGATCAGTTTTATTGTTCTTCTCTGCACCCAATTCCTATAGTCAACATCCAGTTCCCAGTGCAGGTACCAGGATTATGTTTCACCAGTGCCCAGTGCAGGTGTTTACACAACTTCACTGTCCTTGTTCAGACAGACGAGCACCTTCATTAAAGCAGAATTTAGGCATTAATAACCCACCTCCCTTGTGTGTGAGACAAATGTTCTGTGCCCTTGGAGGTGGCAATGCCAGAGCTGGAGCTAATCCCTGTGTTGGGCTGTCTCTCAGCTCAGTACAAGGCTGTTCTCCAGGATTTTTTGAGCCACTGGAAAAACAAATGGGAAAGGAAGTAACATGAAAACTAAACAAATTCCTCTGGAGTGTTGCATGATTGATGAGGAAACATCATATTTATGCCCAATTTCTGATAAGAAATTGCTGGCAAAGACAGAAAACCTTCCTTCTAGAATCCGTTCTGCACTTCTGGTCAGTCAGAAATTAATCTCATAGGGTTGGATTTTTTCTGCTTTGTTTCTAAATTCTCATCACCTGAGGCACCAGGCAAGCTGCAGCATCTGTCCCCCAGACTGGCTGCAGCGTTCTGCAACCACTGTCATTTCAGGTGGTTTCAGCAAGACACAACGTGGGTTCACCTGGCACAGCAGAGGAGCTCCCCTGTCCTGCATCACTTGTGCTGCTGCAGGAGCACCTGGGCCAGTGTCCCACCCTGCCAGAGTGTGACAGCTGCTATTGCAGAGAGTCCTGTGCGCCAGCTGAGGGGCAGAGCTGAGAGCATCTGCAGGCCAGCCCACACAGCAGCAGTGACTGTCCTCTGCCTTGGCCTAAGTCTCTTCCATGGGTGATTCCCCAAACCCATCTTCCCTCCGTGGTGCTCACCTGCAAAGGAAGAGACACAGATCCTCAAGGTCATTGTCTTTGCCAAGAACAGTGGTGGGTCCCAGCACCAATAGCAAGGCCTTAAAGCCTTCCCATGTTTTTGCATCCTGAAGGTTGTTTATAGCCCATGGCCAAGTACCTCAAGGTGTTACCAAACCAGCTCTAATTTACAGGCAGAATATAACGTCCAGTGGGCTGAGCTCAAATTGACCAGCACTGGAGATGTTGCAATTCCACTTGTTAAAATTTGTTTACAGGGGAGAAATAAAAGGCAGGATGGAAGACAGGAATGTCTTCTCAAGTGTTTACCTTTCCAGCTCTCCTGTTTCTATTATTGCCATGTGGTTGGGTAACTCTAGAGTTCAGCAGATTTTTTTATAACTCCCTTTTTTGGTTACTCATAATTTTCTCACCAACAAAGAACTTCCTTCGGATGATTTTCATTACTCTGCCTCCAAACAAAGCATTTTAGAGCCAAATATAAACACAGCAGGTGATTGCTTTGCTCTGCTGTCTCCTGGCCTGGCTGCAGTGATAGCAGTGTCTGAGCTCACACCTTCCCTGGCAGTCACCATTCCCTTCTCCTCACGCCATCAGACAGGGGGATGGGGCACAGGGTTCCCATGGTACCTCAGTTCCAGAGCAACTCCTGACCTAAATCCTCTCTTTGCCAAATGCAGTCTCCAGTGTTCAAAGGGAACCAGAATGGTTGGCACCAACAAGTGAAGAAAGAGCAGCTGAGGTTGTAACACTTGAAAGACAAATCAATCTGGGGTCAAACTTCTCTTCTTGTGACAATGAGAAATTTCTCTTGTAAGATTCTCATTTTGGTTTCAAGCTCCTTTTCTGCTCTAACAGTCACAATCTAAGTTTTCTTGCAGGCCACATTCTCTTCTATTTTCCCATTTCCCAAAGAAGCAAACATATTTTATCACACATCTTTTCCCTCCCTTCCCCTTCCTCTGAAATGTTTGTATGTTCTCATCCCAATGACAAACATCCATCCCAGGCTGGTTTCTGTTTTGCAAGCCCCTACCAAACTGCCCGAGAGCCTGGCTGCTCCTCCACTCCCAGCTCCCTCCTGCTTTACCCTGGAATATTTGGCAGTGGGAGCTGCCTGTGCTCATACTTGAATCCAGGTGGAGTGAGAGAATTTTCAAGCTGAGACACATTTAGATCAAGCAGCAAATAACGAAAAAGTCATTGATCCACCTGCCAGCAGGAAGCCTCCCTCAGGCTCTTGGAAGGAGGCAGCAGCATTGGACAAAGGCTGGAGGTCACAAGGGTAAGGGACAGAAGGACCACAAAGGCGAGTGCTGTGCAGGAGATTCACCACATGAACTCGGTGTTAAAAGTGAATCTGAACTGGGAGACCTGCCCTAAGAGAGAGCAAATGTAGTGTTCTGTGCAGAGGACCTGACCCCTCAGTGGCCATTTATCCACACGCACCAGGACAGAGCAACCTCAGGCATCATTAAGGGAGTTGAGTCCAGACTGGTACAAGTGCAGGCTGGGCAGCAGTGGGTTGTCTTCTGTTTTTCAGCTGACTTTCCTCAAACTGATCACAACAAATCTCTCTGTGGACTTGGAGGTGCCCCTGAGTGGTGTTTCAGAGGGAGGTGCACAGTTAACTCCCACCAGCTGTAAATGAAGTCGGATGGCACAAGGACTCAGCTGTGCACACACACACAGAGACTGACAGTGAGAGAAGAAGAATCCAGGGATTAAAGCCTTGGGTTTGCCAATAGACTGAGCCATGGGAATGATGGCCCCATTGAAACAGAGAACTCAGGACTCCGGGAACTCATCGCCAGCAGAACGTCCAAGGCAGAATTACCCCAAGTGGCTTTGCAGGGCCCCGAGCATGTGGTTCTCCAATGCCAGTGTTAAGGCTGGGAGCTCCAGAACCTTTAGGCATTAGGTATTCATGGCATGTAGCACCAAGATGAGGGAGAACAAGGAAATACACTGTAATTGCTCCTGTAGTGCAGAGAATCTGCCTGTGGCATGGCCCTGGCTCTTCAGCCAGGCACTCTGAAGCATTAAACTGAAAGCAACACTCATTGCAACCAAACTGGAGCCAGTCCAGGAACTGTCAGCATTTTAAATTTTTTTTGCAAGTAAAGGTAATAAACTGTGACTAACAGGATGGTTCTGAACTCAAAACCTTCTTGCTGCTACTGAGGCTCCAAGGAGTCCAAGTATGATTGTGTCCTTAGGTAGCTCCCAGTGCCCATGAACAGCTGTTGAAGCCACATGGTGGGCTGGCCCCAGGGTATGAGGAGCTCTAGAGTGTTTCTTGAGGTTTCTTGCTTAAGCATGTTCATCCACAGTCACCTGGCAGCTGTGAAGGTGGAGATCTCAGGGAAGCTCCTACATCAGCCTGGAATTCCTGAGAGCAATGAGAGCTCTGTAGCTGCTCTGCAAGCACCATTGCACACAGCACGTCTCATGGGGCAAGAGAGGGAACCCTCTAAGCCCTCTCGGCATCCCAGCCCAGGCTGTGCTCAGCTTGCAGAATGTCCTGGACCAAAGCTCAGACCACAGGAAAAGGTCAGCTTGCACCTCCACTGACCATTTCTGTTTCATCCACAGGCACCTGCACAACAACCGGATCCAAAGCCTGGGAGCCAATGGCTTTGATGGGCTGCACAGCCTGGAGACCCTGTGAGTCACTCTTTTATTATCTGTCCTAAACAGCTGGTGTGTGCTCACCCCCCCAGCACAGCCTGCAGGGGAGGGCAGGCAGCCTCACTGCCAGTCACTGGTCACCGTGCTCTGAGGGCAGCAGCACAAAGAGTGCCCAGGCATGATGTTCACAAGGGAGTGAGAGACTGGTCTGTCTCCCCAAAGCTGTGCTGCTGCTGCAGGAGGATCTGTGCATGTGGGCAGAATGGTTGCAGGGGGATCCTCTGAGGTCCTGGACTCAGTCCAGGTTCAATCCTGAGAGTTTGTTCAGGGAGTGGGTCCCCTTCCTCACCACATATGCCTGATCCCAAAGTCTCCTCAACACCTGACCACCAAAACAAGGGGCTGGCTTAAGTCTGGGGCCAGTAAAGTCCTCAGGAGTCTGTGTGGTATCTCTGAGATGGTCTCATGTCCCCTGGCATCACCCATAGCCAGCTGACTTCATCTTGCACCATGTCTGTGGCATGGCTGGGGAGCAGGAATGAACTCTCCTCCAGGACACATCTTCAGAAAGGTAGATTGAGGTTGGATATTAAGAAGAAATTTATTCAGAGGGTGGTGAGGCCCTGTCACAGGGAGCTGTGTCTGCCTCATCTCTGGAAGTGTTGAAGGCCAGGTCGGATGGGACTTGGAGCAGCCTGGTCTAGTGGAAGGTGTAGCATGTAGCAGGGTGGAAAGAGATGATCTTTGAGGTCCCTTCCAACCCAGACTGTTCCATGACTCTGTGATTAGCAGCAGGAAGCTCGAACTCAAGGGGAGTTAAATCTAACAGCCTGGTCACACATCCCCTGCTGCATGAATGGCCTGGGCCTTGTGCACTGTGGTGTTGGCCCAGGAGGAAACATAAACAAGCAAGCAAATAAATCGAGGCTCTGAAAGACTGGAAGAGGTGCCTGATGCTTTCAATTGTGCAGAAACATGTCTCTTCATGGAGGCTTGGGGTCAGAGTCAGGCCCTCGCTCCTTGCCAGAGAGAACTAGGGGGTCTGGGTTATGGCAGAAGGAGGTGCTGCTTCCCAGCATTCAAGTGCCACTCAAGGAAACAGGGCCCCTCTGTGCCCAGCATGGTGCCAACAGCAGCTATCGAGGCAGAGTGGCAGCAGCAGGCAAGTCCTTGGTTCCCAGACACAGTCCTCAGGGCAGGAGCACGACATGTATTGTCTCTTCCTCTCAGACTGGCAGTTCCTGGGGCCACCCAGAAGAGCTCAGCTGGGGAGAGATTGAACTGTGCCAGGGGTGGGAAACTGATGGATGGTCTCCTCTGGTGACCCACGGGTCCCTCGTCCCTGTGCCAGCTTGGGTTTCTCCCCAGTGATTTCTGGTGGGCACAGGCCACTATGTGAGGGCAGAGCCATGGCACTCAGGCAGCACAAAGGCAGACAAGCTACAGGAAGAAGCAGAGGACTCACTGGTGCAAGAAAACCTTGTTTGAGCTACAACCCTGGCAGACAATGTGGCAACATCACAGCCCACATCAGGGCAGCCTTACTCTGCAGTCAAGGTGGTTAAAGCCATCCTGCCCTGCTGCCCATCCCAGGATGGGGGGAGGTAAAACTGGCCCCTTCTTTGTTGTGGGAAAGACTAAAGGGTTTCATTACTCTGGGAGATAATTCTGTTTCCATAAACGTTGGTGCTGAAAGTTCATTTTCCCTCTCCTCCCCTCTGGTCCCCTTCTAGCACTTTCTTTGCCTTTTCTTGCCCCCATGAGATGCCACCCAGCCCTTGGGGAGCTCAGTGTGTACTGCTCTTGTTCCTGCCACTGTGCTGCAGGAACGTGGCTCTCTGGAGGGCAGTGGCACTGCAAGTCCTGTCTCTGCCAATGCTGATCAGGAAGCCCTGGGAGTGTCCAGCTCCCACGATTATCCCCTTGGAGCAGGGAAACACTTGGGTGAGTGTCCCACAGCTCCATCCTCCACAGCTGCCTGAAGCTGTGGATAAGAACCCCAGGCTCTCTGAACTCTCCTCCACATCTGATTGCTCTGAAGGAGTGTCCAAAGGCAATGAGCTGCCCTCTGCTCCTCCTGGCCTGCACACCCAGTTCTCACCTCAGCCAGCACTCCAAGTCACTGACCCTTCAGGAATGCGTGTTCATCAAGAGGAGCCGCCCCCCTTGCATTAATCCTTAGCACTCACCTGCCTGTGTAACCAAAGCTGGACAAGGTTTGGGCCAAAATCTGCCAAGTTTTGGCTGTACCATCCCAGCCAAGCTGCCAGACCTGCATCCACCTACCACCTCTCAGCTCCTGTGCATGTGGAGACAATTACACATATACCCTTTAACTCAAATTGTGATTACATTCTGTTGACAGCACTTAGCAGATTTTCTTGGCTTGTGGAGGCCAAACTGTGCTTTCAGTTACCCCGTGGGTGTTACCTCCTGGAAGGCAGCAGGATGGTAAGGGTTGGTGAAGACAGACATTTCTCCAGGGTTCCTAAAATGAGTATTTGTGGCCAGATGCTGAATATAAGCCAGGCACAATAGTTGAAGAACTGTAGAAGTTGAGAGGAAAAATATTGTTTCAGGTTTTTCAGAAGAGTCTGGGAAGTTTTAGGTGCAGAAACCTCTGTTCCCCCAGGGGAAATATTTCTTCTCATATTCAACTAGACGGGAAAAGTTCTATTTTATCAAATGCAGCCAAAACTATAAGAGAAACAGCAGTCAAAACTTTAAGGGAAACAGCAGCCACTGCTCCTCACAGGTCTCAGCAGTGTGCAAGCTGCCCAAGTGCAACCACACTGCACACCTATCTCAGGTCCTAGCACTTGTGCAAAAACAGACCCCAGTGGAACATCTCTGTTCTTGGAGAGGGCTTGGCCTGTTCCAGGAGGGCAGAAAATCTAGGAAGGGGTGAAGCCAGATGAATGACTTCATGTTTCCTCTGCATTGACCTGCAGCTTCTCTGCACAAGTCAACTCTGCCAAGTACAAAGCAAGAGCAGCTCTGCCTTCCCCCCACTGTGGGGGGGACAGGCAGGTATGCAACACCCACCTCTGCCGGGGCAAGACCTGGCTGCTCACAGCTCCTCCCCCACCTCGCCCCAGCCTCTTCTTCTCGGGAAGGAAAGCTGGCAGGTAGGCTGGAAGCAAGTCAGAGCTGCCCCAGCCAGATTCCCAAAAGGGTTTCGAAACAGACTTGAAACCCGGTGAGATTCCCTCCCCAGTTCCCATCAATGTGAGACATGACACAGAGCAGCCCTGCGGGGTGTGGGAAGGAGACCCAGGAATGGCTGAGCCATGAAATCACGTATTAGATGATTGGAGTGTGGGCAGCTTGGCATTTTTTAGCCCTTTCCCAAAGACATGGAGTAAATAAGAGTGCAAGTGTCCTGATGTGACACATTCTTCCTCTGGCCCCTTTGTGTGATGGACTCAATCCTTTACACAAGGTGTAACGTCAGTGGGTGCCCACAGGAGATGCAGGGAAGAGCCAGTGCTGCCCAGTGAGTCAGGCAGGCCCAGCTTGGCATGGAGACTTTAAATACCAAAGGAAGGACAACCATAACCCATTGGCATGGCCAGAGAGGATGGCCTGTGACCAACAGGAATGTTTGGACCACAGCAAAAGGCACAGGAGAGTGGGGGACTCCCAGGAGTGTGAGGAGTAGGAGGGTAAAATGAAAGAGAAGAGTCTCAGAGAAGTGCCATCTTTTGCAAGAAGTAAGAGTGAGGTGCCAAAAGTTGGGACTCCAGATGCAGAGCCCTCCATATCACTTCCCTCTTGCTGCTTTTCCCTGTAAAACCTGCCCCATGATCTGTTGTCCTTGGGGCTGTATAATTCATGCTGTAAGACATTGGACAGTGGAATCTGCTCCTGCCATTTGCATGGAAGGGTCTTAACTTCTGCATTCCTTCTTTATTTTAGACTGAATTTCTCAGTCTTTAACACTGCAGGAAGATCAGACACTTCCTGGTGGAAGGTGTCCCAGCCCATGGCAGGGACTTGAAATGAGATTCACAGATTCAGAGAATATTATGAGGTGGCATCTAGTCCAACTCACCATCTAAGGTTCCTTCCAACCAAACCATTCCATTATTCTGTGATTAAACTTGCTGAACATAAGCCTGTGAGTAGGACTGCTTATGGGAAAGCTGCTGTAAAGAGCAGTCAGCTGCAGCCAGAAGCATTGCTGCAATGGCAGAGGGTGATTCTTGGAAACGCTCCGACATTGTGTTCAGGACTGGAGGCACAGGGAGGATGTGGCTGTGCTTTCAGAGGAATAGCAAGGGAAAATTCCCCCCCAAAGGCCTGCATGGTGGGAGCACAGCTGTGTGAGGAAATGGGGAGATGCCTGTGACATGAATTTCCACAGGGAGGCTGGTCTCATGCCTAAGTTTCCTCCTCACCCCTCTCACCCAGAAGCTGAGCAGTGTCCTGTGGTCCCTGAGCTTTGCAGTCAGACTGAACACAAACTAAAGGCTGATGAGTAATTGTTTCATGCCTTGTAGTGCTTGACTTCGGTAGGTTGTGATAACACTGAATTTATCCCTCTGTGTCCCTGAAATACGAACATTTCATGGATCAGAGAGGGAGGGGAATGCATGAAGTCACTCCACACAATCAATCTCCAGGTCAATGCTCTGTGCAGGGTGATGGGATGGGAAGGATAGGTGACCTGAAACTATGGAGTCAAATATGCACATAAGTACATGAGTGAGTGTGTGTGTGTGTAGTACCTCACAGATTGCCATGGCAAGGCTGTCTAATAATGGAAGCTGAATTTCAGAGCTGGCCCCCCAAGGTTCTAACTCCAAACAGCAGCAAACATAAACCACCACACAGCATTTCCACCTTGCCTGCTGTCAGGGAGCCCTGAGCCCCCATGGCAGAGCAGAGCACAGCCCAGACAGCAAGTGAAGAGCAGCTGAAGGAGTGGAGAGGCTCCTCATGGACCTTCCCACATCTTTTACCAAAACAGTGGTGGAAGTGACTCATTGAAAATGCCCCTGGGATGGGATCTCTGCTTTGAAGAAAAGGAGAAAGCATTTTTTTCTCCCATCAGGAGTGTTTTGTCAAAGCAGAGAGAGGTGTTGTGGCCCTGAGGGCTGGCTGCCACACACACATAAGTGAGGAAACCTGTTGAGGCCACTCCCTGGGGCCTCTGATATGAGGGAGGTGGGAGCCAGCAGCACCTCTGACAGGTCTGTGCTCTCTGTGACTCTGGTGGGCTGGCAGTGCTAAGCAGCACCCTGGCATGGGGACGTGTAGGGTCCCCCATCACGAAAGGCACCACATTTTCCCCAACACCTGCTCAGGGCTCGATGTGGAGCTGCTGAGGCAAAGGGGAGAATGCACAAGTAAGAGCTGTGGCCCTGCCAGTGCTCCTGTCCACGGACAGGGTCGGGTCCCATGGACCATGGGCTGGACCAAAAGCAGGGGCCAGGGCTCCTCCCTGCCCTGGCACACACAGACAGACAGACCCTGACATTGTCCGGGAGCACAAACATGTCCTGGCAGTGTCCTGCCTCCCCAGCCCACAGCACGGCCAAGTGGCTCCTGGGGAGAGGCAGGAATGGGAAATGAATGGCTGTTCCCCAGGACCTGCTCAGAATGCTGAGGGCCTCTAGGCTACAGCCAAATGAGTGATGATCTGTCCCGAAAGTGCTGCTCTTCTGATTGTTCAGGCACGTCCAGCCCATCTCCTACACTGGTGTGATGGGGAACCAGTTCAGAGAGGCCACACAGCCCTTGCCCATCCCCTCCACCTGAGATGACCCCGTTGTCTCCTATCTTCCTGGCTTCTCCCTCCCCATCCCCAACCCTGCCAGCTCCTCCACCCGTCAGACAGAGATAAATCACTTGGAAAGAGCAAATCTCCATTCATTTAAAAACCTTTTAATTTAGTTTTAAAAAATAGCACTAATAAATTTCAAACGTCTCCCAGAAGGGTTGAATCCAAACCCCTCTGGCTCCAGGCATTTTATCTGCCTAACCTTGCCTCACAGGAAATGCCCTTACCACAGTGCCTGCCCCATTATCCGGGTAATTAGTCGAGTCTGTAAATGCAGATCTGGAACCTACAAACTCCTCCAGAGAGTTGGATTTTCTATGGGAAAGAAGAAAAAAAAAAGAAAATTAATATAAAGTGCACCTCAGGCAATGAAGGCAGGAAGAAGGAAATGGGAAATATCTCCAGCACAGGCAGGTTTTGCTGTTCTCCTGGAAAACTGTCTGCCAAGTGCTGCTCCTCAAGTGGACTTCTCTCCATCAGCGTGTTTTATTTGAAACCCTTTGTGCTGTCACTTGATGCTAATCCCAGTCTGTGCAATTCCCAAAGCAGCTGATGGGTTTGACTCCTCAAGGATTCCCTGTTTGCTGTGCTGAGCTGCTCTGGAACTTCCCCAGCATTCTGATGCTCCAGCCCTGGGGTGTAAGTGTGGACCCCTGGGCAGCTCATCAGAGGCATCCTGGTTCACAGGGTCACAGGTTATTCCGAGTTGGAAGGGACCCTCAGGATCATCGCGTCCAACTCCCCACCATCCAGACCATGGCACTGAGCTCCTCATCCAGTCTGACCTTAAACACCTCCAGGGATGGTGACTCCACCCCCTCCCTGGGCAGCCCATTCCACTGAGGAATCACTCTCTCTGGGGAAAACCTCTTCCTGACATCCAGCCTTAACCCCCCCTGATGCAGTTTAAGGCCATGTCCTCTTGTTCTGGTGTCGTCAGCCTGAGAGAAGAGATTCACCCCCACCCGACTGCAACCTCCCCTCAGGGAGTTGTAACCAGCACTGAGGTCACCTCTGAGCCTCTTCTCCAGGCTGAACAACTCCCAATCCCAACCTGTCCTGCCAGAGGATGGAAGGGACTTTAAGAGAGAATTTGATACCAAAACTGGGTGCATGAAGAAAGAAAGACAGGTGGCTTTTTGGAAAGAGGGACCACAGCTCGGGCCCTGGTTGCAGAGGTTGCTGTGTCTGGCCCAAGATCAGAGCAGTACAGTTTGTTGCCTGCTCTGATCATTGCCTAAATGGAAAGTGACTTTCCCCAAAAGAGAAAGTCACCTGTAAAACTGAATTGGCAAATACACATGGCACTGACTGAGAGCATGGAGACCAGACACATCCTTCCTGCAGTTTCCTTGGCCCTGCTCCCAGTTTGCTGCAGCTTCTTCCCCAAGAACAGGAGCCTGGACAACCATAAATGTTCCCTCACTGGTGCGGCTCAGCTTCGATCCAGTCAGGTACCTTCTGACCAGGCTGAGCTTGGCAGAACACAACACTGGTCAGACATGGTATTTCACAAGATTATGAAGAAAAAATACAGAAAGTGAAAGCAGTTCAGGTGAAAAGGTAGCTCTGGAGCCACTGAACTTTTCCCTGGGTTATGGCTGCACTGTAAGGCTCATCTCTTTCACCTGTTCTCTCTTTGCCCACCAAATCCTCACATCCCCCTCTCAGACCCTGCCAACCCCCCAGCCTGGACATACTGATCTTGCAGTGACCAACAGCACTGAGGCTCCCCTGAGCTCCAGCCCCTGGATCTCCAGACATGCTGTGACCTGTGAAGGGTCCTCAGCTCCTCTGGCCCCTTGTGTTTCCTTTTGCCTGAAGCCTTTCCCTCATTCATAGAGCCTTTTACGGAGCAGCTGCTTGTGCCTCTGCCTCCCAAAACGTGTGAGCATGAGGTGTTGCTTGTGCAAAGGAGTAGCAGACATTGCAGGCAGCAGAGGCAGCTACAGGTATGTTTTCACTGTGGATGTGCTGAGGCTGCCTCCATCCCACACTCCCTCCTTCCAGCTGCAGGGCTCCAAGGACTGACCACCAGCAATTTGTGCACCTTGGGGAGTGGGTAGAAATCCCCAGCTCTCTTCCTTCAGTTGGTAACACTCTGCTGTAGACCAGACTTTCTCCTCCCTGCCTCCCCTGAGCCTGCCCTGCCTTAGTCATCAGCTCTGTGGCCATTGTGTGTCCCAGCACAAAGGTCCTGCTGCTCCTCTCTGTGCCTTTGTGTCTGTGCTCCCTGGGAGAGCCCATCCTCAAAGCCTCATTTCAACCTCGTTAAATAAATCAAATGGAATTGCAAACATTTAATCCATTACCTTCATCAGTCAGAGCATGGACAGGAGTGCTGAGAGGAGCAGCCACTCACTGGGCTGAGCTGTGATTTCAAATGGGGCCCAGAGCTGTGCTGGGAGGGTGCAGGGGTACAAGGCACAACCTACAGACAGGTCCCCCTGACCCAACCATAGATGGTCAGTGCCACATACACCCTGAAAATGGTGCAGCACCGTGTCACTGAGCAGGTAGGACATTTCCAGGCCAGGCTGTCAGAATGAATCCTTGGACAGAAATTGCTGATTGCTCCTGACAGGAATCACACACCGTAAGTACCTGACAACCTTCCCACAGTGGGGGGCTTGTCTTTGCTCCTTTGGGACACCCAGGCTCTCTGTCACACTCCATCACAGCCTGGCTTCTCCTAACTTGCAAAAAAAAAAGGCTTTTTCTAGGACATGATGAATTTCCCAAATGAAAACACTGACCTTAGCAGATGAATGACTCATTTCTGTTTCCTGTGCACACCTGAGCATCCTCCCTTTTGCATGGCTCCATTTAAGGGATGGACACTGGACTGGATTTATAGAAGTGCTCTGGATCCTTTCACATCCTTCTTCCTCCTTTCACTTGTTACAGGCATTTGCTGCATCTCACCCTCAGGTGGATGTGGGCAAAGGCACATATTCATCTCACACTGCTACCAGGAGAGCAGGGTTTGGGCTGATGCTACACAACAAAAAGTATTGGAAGTGTTCAAAAAACATATAGATATGGTGCTTAGGACATGGTTTAGTGTGGGGTTAAAGTTTGGACTCAATGATCTTCAAGGACTTTTCCCACCTTAGTGATTCTGCAATTCTATAAAACATGGCACCTGACTCTGCACTTGCTTTTCACGTTCTGGACTCCTCTGGCCGCTCTTCCCAGCTCAAAGTCAGCCACCAGCCATGAGGTGTCTGGGCAAAGTTGTGTGGGGAGGAAGTCAAACTACATGGTCATGACACCCCCCTTGGGCTTCCAAACTACCAATTAAATCATTTCCAGTACTTGATTTGGCCACAGTGATCAGCAGGACTGGCAGCTGCAGTAATTACATTTACTGGCAGCTTGCTGAGGTGCCAGCACAGGAGAGGTGGAAATGCAGCTCCTGAGGGGAGGCTGCACAAAGACCTCTCCAGGCACCAAGGTAACATCTCCAAATCCACTGGGACTGAAATAGTCAGCAAATATCCCATCTCCAGCTTCTAATCTCACTGTATCTTCAGGTTTATTAGCTGCAAATTTGTGGTGTTTTGTGGCTTATGGAAGAATTTATAGTACTATATAATTTTCTTTTTTTTTTGGCTTCCTGTGTGGAACCACTAATAGTCTCTAACAGGCAGAAAATTGACCCGAGACTCTTTACCCTCCTTCCCTCCTTTTGGCCCAACTAAAGATATTAATAGTTTCAGGCTGCATGTTGTCAGTTTGAAATCACCCTGGCAGTTAAAGCCCAAAATAACTGGGCCTTTGATGTCAATTTTCTTTTATTTCTAAATAAACAACAGGGTTGGTTAAGATCTTCCAAATATGAAGCTATAGGCTCCCTCTAGCAATAACAATAATGGAAAGCCAGCCAGTTCCTTGTGTCTTGGGCAGACTGGGTGACCTCTCAGGGGTCAGACAAGGCTCCTCTTGCCATGCTACTGTCATGTTAGAGCTGGTGACTTCAAGCCCAAACGAGGAAAGTGATTATTTATAGTCATTGCTCTTGCACACCAGCTCTGAACCACTTGGCTGGGTGATTGTGCTTTCAAAAGCCTTTGATAATGGGGAAAACTCCCTGTTGCCATGGCCATTTTTTCTATTTTTTTGTTATGTTTCCCTATTGTTTGGCGTAGCCAAGGCCATGGCATGTTGCCATTCTTATCCCAGATAATGCTGTCATTGGCTCTGCTCTGTGCCAAAAAGGGCAGCATCCCCCAGCCAGGAAACCCCATACAATAGGATGAAAATCTTGGAGCAGACCCCAGGGCTGGGGCAACTGAGAGCCCAGCAGTGCCAAGTCCACTCCCTTGGGCCGAGAGGCCTCCTTGGCATACCAGCCCATGTGCCACAGCAGTGCGGTGGGGACAGGGCAGGGCCTTTTTGCCACTTTCTCCACATTGTCCCAAATCTGGGAGCAGTGAGGACATGTGGCAGTGCGGAGCTGGGAGCAGCAAAGCATTGCCCAAGCGCCTCAGACAAGGCAAGGAGATAAAGGGGACCCTTGGAGCTGTTGGATACAGCAGGTCCATTTCCTTTATCTACCAACCCCTGGAAAGGGCTCATGAAAAATGGACAATTCACTGACAAGCTCAGTGGAGGAAATTTTGTTGCCACTGGAGTCAAAAAGCAAAATGATTCCCAACCCAACTTCTCTTCTGCATTGGCCCTACACTGGGAAAGAAGCTTGGGAGCCCCAGCACTGGGCACACAGGCTGGGCCAAATTCACCACTGGAGAGGGGCAATGTCTGGGCTGGATGGAGCTCTGCTGGTACCAGTGGAAAGGCCCAAGGACTACATTTCACCAAATGAGCAGAAACTTCCCCACTGACAGGGACACCGTGGTGGAGGTCGGACACTGTTTCTAAGTCACTGCTTGGACCAGAGCCTGACCAAAATTCTGACTAAAAGGAAAGGGAAGCACCTTTGTGTCCTGCTTTGGGTCTGGGCTTTGGGAAGACTGGCCACACTGCAGGGAAGAGCTGACACCACCAGCTGAACCCCCAGGAACTCGGCAGGGCCGGGCAGGGCAGCACTGGAGACGAGTCCAGGCGGCGCAAGCGGCACCCGATCCACAGCAGTGGCTGCAAGAGCTGCTCCCCAGAACAGCTGGGTTTGTGCTCCAGGAGGGAGGCTCACCTCCCTGAAACCCAGGAAGCACTGGCAGGAAAGAGCACGGGTACATTGTCTCTGCTGGCAGCCAGGCTGGAGCAGCATGACTACACCTGGTTGCAATTTCCACTTTCCAACAAGCACAGTGTCTGCCAGGATTCCAAGATGGGCTTTTACCCAGCAGGAACTGCTGAACACAATGAATGCTCTTTGTATCTGTCAAGTGCAGAGGGGAGGGAGGCCCCGAGATGCTGCCAGGGCTGGGAACGGTGTATGTTCACTCAGGAAGAACGGGTCCTGTATGCACTTGCACACACACAGAGGTACAAAGAGAACCTTCCTCTGCTGATGAAAGACCAGCCTGCCTGGAAGAGATGTGGGCTGGAAAGGAAACACATTTTTAGAGAAAGACAGGAGCAAATATTACAGCACAGTGAATTATTCCTTGTAAATAATACCAGTTGCAGATCTGAGATCCCTTGTTCTGTTAGTGAATCACAGGTGAGCAAACCTCGTCTCTGTTGGGCAATATTTTCCATCTGTCAGCAGCTCACGGGTACTCGGGTGTCACTGGGGAGAAACTCAGCCTTGGGCCATCACACAAAACCTCCCCCAGCAGCAGTGCCACAGCTGCCAAGGGGTTTATAGGTCAGTGTCCCCCTGGGATGGGCTCACAGTGCCTCTCCTCCAGGGACCAGCCCTTGGCACCCAGTCTCTCTGTGGTGCAAGGCAGGGAAGTGGTGCAGGCAGACACCCAACCTTGACTGACCTCTGCAGTTTCCTGCTCCCTGTGGAATGTCCCTGTAACTTCAGGGAATCAGTGCAGGGTGAGACTTTTTAAAGGATACACAGAGATTTGGGTCTGTCAGTCAAGTTACTCTGCTAAAGCCTCTGTTTTCACCTAGATGTGACTTTGAAAATGCTCAGTGGTGTGTCCTGCTTGCACTTCTTGCTTGTTCTCTTTGGAAATCCACTCCTGTACACTCCTGAGCTGCAGAGAAGGGATGTGCATCATTACCAGTCCTGCTCCCAGGAAACCAGGACTGTGCAGTGTGAGCCAGGCCAGGCTGGAGCCCAGCAGGTGCCATCCACAGACACTGGCCAAGAGCATCCAAGCAGCTGATAATGAGCTCCAAGCAAAGAGTGAGGCTATGAGCAGTCATGTGTTGGGCTATTTATTCTTAAACAGACAATTTTGGGCTCAAGCAGAGGAGACTGAGGAAAATCACTGACCTGCTTGGACCCAGATGAGAACTGAGTATGTTTGCGTGACCTCCCTGGGAGAGTCAGAGCTCTCGTATTTGAGATGTGAGCTGGTGTGAGGTGGGGACACATTGCTCTTGCTCCAGTGCTGGGTTCTGGGAACAGGCACAGCAGCTTCAGGTGTGCCTGGATGCCACCACCACACTGCAGAGTGCACACAGAGGGCAGGCAGAGGTCATGGTCTCATCACAAGTCCCGTGCTCCTTCCCTGCTGGTCGCCTGCACCACCAGTTATTAGACACTGTGAACCCTTTCCAGGTCCTACAGGAGCAGAATTCACTTTATGATTACGATCTATGATCTACATCTATGATGTAGATGTTAGGTTAGTTGGATTATAGGTTGGACTAGATGATCTTCAAGGTCCTTTCCAGCCTTATCTACCCTGTGATACTGTGATACTTGCTCAAATCCATGCCTGTAATACCAGCAGGCAGATCCCTCTGTAACTGGAGGAGAGAAAACTGTCCTTGGTGTCAGGGGACAAATCCTGCCAGATCAGGACCCACCACATCCCCTGGGCTTCAACAATTTTGTCAACAAGACAAAATCCACACAAGAGAACCTCATCCCGTATTTTTCTTCCAGTTTTGTGCCCTAAATTGTCATTCCCTGATAAATGTTTCCTAAGACATAAGTCATATAAGCCGGGAGTCCTGGAAGGACCAATTTGGAGAAACATTCTGGATTGATTTCCTGTGTAAACAACTTCAGAGCAAAGCCAAGGTGGTGCCATAGAGTCGTTCCCAAACAGGGGCACTGGTAGCAAGAGGAGATGTAAGAGAGAAGGGGGCCAAGAGAGATCATGACATAATGACCAGACCCAGACCCAGAGGATGAGAATTACAGGATAATTGGGCAGTAGCTCATTGCTGTGTAAATGCTTGGTTATTTCTGTTCCATAAACCACAATCCAGGTTACATGGTAATTACTTTGAGGTTCATTAAGTGTAATTATACAGTAATCTCCAGGAGCCAGTAATTACCTTCATGTTCCAAAGTATCTCCCTCTTACAACTCAGTGAGTGCCATGCAGATGGGAGGCAGTTGTGTGGTGTTCAGCCTGCAGGGAATTGATAAGTGGGATGGGCAGAACAGGGTCAAACGTTACTGTAGCAACTGGAATTGCTTTCCAAGGAGAGCTTTGGGCATTCTAAAGGAGAAGTGCTGCACATCCAAAGACCAGCCAGTCTCCATGGGCCAACAGTAGGATCTGCTGCTCCTCTCAGATTGCCAGCTGTGCCCTGTAGCTCAAACAAATTCTTTTCTAGAGGTGAAGCCCATCCTTGGAGAACAAATACAACCCCTGAGGTTTCATTCAGACTCAAACATGTCTCCTGCTTACCAAGCTGGGGCAGTTCAATTCTACTTGTCATTGCAACCAACATATTATATTTTATTATATTTTCCTGCAAATAAGACTTAACACTCATCAGTGTCAGTTCCTCTCGCACATCATTTCCACCTTTAGTTCACAGATTCTAAAGTGATGTTGATCCCAACCATCAGAAGAAGACCTAAATCTTCCCTCAGCCAGCTCTTCCTACTAGTCCCAGTCACAGCACATCCTAGTGGCAGGGAGATCCAGTGTCCCCAGGACAGCCACTGAGGGAATGGTCCCCTCATCCCCTCTGCACCACAGGGCAAGGGGCCCAGAGGAAACCTTCATGGACCTCACAAGCTGCTGTTGTGTTTCTTGGCTTTCAAAGAATCTCACTTGGTCCTGGAAAGGCAGGAAAACTTCCTCAGAGCCAGAGTCCCCCCAGACAAGCTCCTGGGAGAAGGGGACAGGGCACTCTGGAGAGGTGACCCAGCAGCACTGCCCAGTGTCAGGGCACTTGGGGAGAAGGAGGCCCAACAGCAGCAGCCATGGTTTGGACTGGCTTCCACCTGACAAGCAGAGAATATTCCTGCTGCAGGAATGTGTGAGATTGCATTTCCAGGCAGTGGCTGGATCACCACAGTAGGAAAAACCTGCCTGCCATGCTTAAGGACCAAGTTTCCTTGGCTTCAAAGGACAGATACATATGATTGAGTTCCTAGAGCAACATTAATCAATGTTTTTCCCTTCTCTGTCTTTCAGGGATCTAAACTACAACGAGCTGCTGGAATTCCCTGGGGCTATCAGGACACTGGGGCGACTGCAGGAGCTGTGAGATTTTCTATTTATTCATTTCCAAACCATACCCAGATGCAGAGTGACCAACACAGCATCTGTGTGCTCTGACTTCAGGAGAGCACTCAGTCCAAGCCTTTGCTTTCCTTCACAGCCCTCTCCACCACACACATCAAAGCAGTTTATCCCCTTGATCTCCATCAGCTCTGGTCACCTCCCCATCAGCCTCCACACCAGGTCTGGTGGAGGGTGGTGGGAGATCCCCATCAGCCTTGGAGCAGGTTCTTCCTGCAGCTCTTCAGTCTCCTGGGGCATCTCAGGGACTCAAACTCCATCTGTTCTCTGGCTACTCCTGATCTCCATTCCCAGCTTAGGATCACAATCACACACTGGAGTTATTGGTGTTATTGTGAGGCCACACCTTCCACACCTTCTCCAGGCCCTGTGCCACTGCCTCTCGTGCAGAAACTGTTTTATCTCCCTTAGGATAAACTTATGATGGAGAATTATGAGAGTTTATGACCTTCTTTAGTGGATATCTCTTCCTCCTCTAACTGGTCAGCCTGGGAGACACTGAAAATGAGAAACAATCCCCCTTATCACCCACAAAGGGGGGAGTCAAGTCTAGTTGATGTGGATCCACAGTTGTGTCACACTGGGCCAGGCTGGGGGGAGACAGAAGCAGCTTCTGTTGTGTTTCCAGGAGCCTTGGAGTAAAAATCTCACACTACTTGTTTCTTTACTGGAAGAATTCTCACAAGATCTTCCTGTTCAGCCCAGATATCATAATTAATCCTGCCTTCAAAATGAGAATAAATCCTTAATCCACTTTGAGATGGCTTTTGAAATACCCGTCACTAAAAAAGAGGCAAATTTCAAGCAGTCATCAAATAATCCCCTCCTCAGACTCCTCTGGGATTAAACAACCCGGGCATTACTCCGGGCCTGGTCTTAGTCCTGGCCACAGGAACCTGTGTTTGTCTTTAGTGTGCAGGAGGTCAGAATGTGGCCACTTTCTGCTGCAAAAGTTTGCTGACAGTGATTTTCTGAAGCTTAACCAAAAATATCCCAATCACAAATCCTTTAAAGTCATGTGGGCCGATAATTCCTCCTGCACTCTGGTCAGCACTGATAGAGCTGCTGTGGGGGCCGTCCATAAAAATTGTAATTCCTGGAGGGCAGAAAATATTGTATTTTGTTTGTTCCTGTTTGCTGAACTGTAAAGTGTTAAACCTTAAGTCTTTGTATCCTCAGTGGGTTCAGTGGAGTCCCATATGGTGCACTCAGCCACAGGCAGAGTAAATGCAGCAGAGGGTTTGTCCTGCCAAACCACAGACCTTGTTCACCTGCTGCAATGATGCTACAGCTACACCTCCTGGTTTGTGTGTATTTTGAAGGCTCTCTTCTTTTCAAAGTGTTGAGGAAAGAAGGTTAATTTCATTTATTTATATAAAGATGCGTATTTGTTTCTCCCAACAGCGGTTTTCATAACAACAACATCAAAGCTATTCCAGAGAACGCATTTGTTGGGAATCCCCTCCTCCAAACAATGTAAGAAAATTGAATCATGTTTCCTACATCTTTATATTACCCAGATAGGGGCATTTCCTGATGTCTTTGTTGGCATTTCTGACAGTGGTCAGCATGACCACAATCTGACATTTGTCATCTCTAGGATGAAATAGCTCCTTCTTGGGTATGCCCCAGGTTTTCCCTGTGTGTTCTCCTTTCTCTGTAGCTGAACTTCGCTGCAGCACAGGCTGATAGCAATGAAGGAACATGGAAACCATCTCAGCTCTGGTTGACATCTGCCAGTGTTTATTGCCTGTGTTTAGAAAAGCTGCTGGCCAGCCACAGCAGCAACTGTGTGTGTCAAGGAGCTGGGACACCAAATCCTTGGGTGTCTGCCCCAGGCCCGTGGACACAACGTCCTGCAGATAAATACACACAGTTGTCAGCTTGTTTCCCCTCTGACCCAGAGTGATTTCTTGATAGTTCTTCTCTGAACCACATGGATATTGATACTGTTGAGGTGTTGAGTGATATGTTCTAGATGTAGATGTTGGGTTAGTTGGATTATAGGTTGGACTAGACGATCTTCAAGGTCCTTTCCAGCCTTATCTATACTGTGATACTGTGATACTGATATTGAAAATCATGGCAAGCAACAAAACCTCTGCTTGTCCAGTCTGGGCTTGGATTATAAAATACCAATGTCTGGAGAGCCGTGGTGCCACTGGGTGAAACCATTCCGTGCTCCAGTCAAAAAACCTGCCTCATTCCCATCTCCCTTGGGCACATCCCAGAGTGATGATGGAGGCACATACATCCAGAATATTCATCTCTCCATTGGATCTGCCCATCTAAAGCCTTTGTTAGTTGGTGGGGGGAAACGCTTCTTGTAGGAGGTGGCTCAACTCCTCCCAAAGCTTGACTGTGACAAGTAGCAGAGATGCTGCTGCTGTGGGTATGTGGGTGTCCTCCAGAGAAGGTGTCCTCTGGTATAAGGTGTTTGCTAAAAAGGTTGAAGGAGGACTTTACATCTTTTTAGCCTGCCTGGTTCAGCAGGACCCCAAAGGGCCCATCTAGAGTTGTACTGATGTCCAGCCAAAACAGGCTCGTGGGAGAGCCTGGGGTTATTTGGGAACAAGGTTTCCTCACAGGACAGCCAGTGCCTCCCACGTAGGTTACTGCTGGTACCTTCAAGGCTCTTGACCTGTAATAGCATCTTGTCTTCACGCACAGCAGACTCTGACCAGTTCCTCTTTCCCATTGCAGCCATTTTTATGACAACCCCATCCAGTTTGTTGGACAATCTGCTTTCCAGTATTTGCCAAAGCTCCACACTCTGTAAGTTCACCAAGCACATTGGCAAAGATGTGACACAGTCAAGCTCCAACCCCGTTGGACAGGGCACCTTTGTGGCCTCCTTCCTTCCTCTTTTCAAGGGCCCCTGTGCCAACAGAGCACTATGAAGCCATTCTGTTGGCCATCCCCGAAGGCACTGATCCAAGGATTAGGCACTGCAGATGTTTTCTGCTGAGGAAGAATAATTCTGAAAAGGGCATTTTGGAGGCAGAAATTAATTCCTCCTGCCCACCCAGCTGACAGGCCCTGGAGCCTTCTAAAGTCTCCACAGCTGCCTCAGGGTCAGCAAAGACCTCACACATAAGTGCCACAACTTTTGCTGCTGTTGCATATTTGCCCAAACAGAAGGGCACTGAAGGCATCTGTTGTCCTCCACAAGATGGAGAAGTGGAGGAACACATCCCAGCACCATGGTACAAATAATGTCACCGGGGAGCCAGCAGTGTCCGTCACACATCTGGCCCTAGGCCTGGTCCAGAGCCACCACCACAGGGCCACAAAGGCTGCCCTACACTGGCTTTTCAGCCAACCTGTTGTGGCATAGCACTAAATATTGAGGCAGAGGCAACCTCAAAATCTCTATTTATAAGCCTCACCTGGCCTCCTGCCACAGGAACACACACTCAGGCAAAGAAATCATCCAAATAGCCCTGCATTCTTTAGATCCATCCAAATGCATAGACCCAGGGAGGCTTGGGTGGGATGCCCTACTTATGTTCCCCATGGTAATTGTTTGAGGGTTTTTTATTTAATTTGGGTAGAGACCATGCCAAGAATGTCAGTGGCTGGGAGAGGCTCTGAGCTTGCCCAGAAGTGCTCAGCTCCATCTCAGTGCAGCTGCCCTGTGCGAGGTGTGTGCTCCACCACCCAGCTGGCAGGGCTCCTGATCACCATGGCTGGGTGTGAGGAAGCAGATTTGCCACCATGCCTGGTGGGGCTGGGACCTCGGGCAGCTGCATTTGCCTCCAAATGCCCACCTCACTTCGCTCTCATTTCTCTGCAGGTCTCTCAATGGTGCTACAGACATCAGAGAATTTCCGGACCTTAAAGGCACCACCAGCTTAGAAGTTTTGTGAGTGGCACCTCTCTCCTTTTTACCCTGCTAGCTGTGCTCTTCCTCCTCCAAGGCGGTCCAGGCTGTTTCAGTGAGGACAACTTTCACAGTGCTGTGCAGTATTCAGCTCTGCCTCTCCCTGGTCACTCACCCTTCTGCTTCGTTTCACCCCTGTGGCTCCTGAAAACAGCTTTCCTCTCCGTGAGTTGCTCTCTCAGTACTCTTGAGTGTGTTCCAATCTTTTTTTATTTTTTTTCTTTCCTCCCTCCTGCACCTGTGTAGGCACAAGCCTCTGAGCATAGTGTTTCAGCACTGGGACCCAGTGTCTCTGCCCATACAGGGACCAGCACTGCAGTGCAGGAAATATCTGCCACCCAGGCTGGGGCTCCTGCAACCACCCTGGTCCTGTCCTCACCCCACCAGGTCCTGGAGATCAGTAGTTCGGAGGACAGGCTGGCTCTGGCCACACACTGTTCTCCTCCCCAGGGCACTGGTCCCCATGCTGGCCCAAACTGGGAGCACCTCAGCCCAGGATGTGACCTGTCTGTGCCTTGTCTCAGAGGCACAGGGACACATTATCCATCGCCCATGCACAGGTTTCTGAGCCAGTCCTGGCTCCCACCAGTCTGGACAGTGGAGAACTGGGGTGGCAGAGCGTGGCAGAAGGCACTGCCACCTGCCCTCCACATGTCCAAGGACGGCTGTGAGTTCAGTATTCAGTACTGTCCCAGAACTCCTTAGAGGCACATTCACCTTTGCCAGGTCCAACAGCAGAGCCTGTTGCCAAAGCTGCCAGCCAGTTTTTCATCCTCTCCAAGTATTCCATTGTCCCATTGATATTGTCTCTCCTGCCACTATTGGAGACTGGGAGCTGGGCTTGTCTGTGGGCTGTCTCTCAGCAACACCATTTCTTCTCTCTCCTCCATCCCTCCAGGACCCTGACCCGGGCAGGCCTCCATTTCCTCCCCAGAGGGATGTGCCAGCAGCTGCCCAGCCTCCGAGTCCTGTGAGTAACCTGTGCCTCTCTCTTGCCTGGTTCTTAGAAAAATGCCCTCAGGAACTGGTCTGCTCAGGGAGAGGACCAGCTGTGGAAGACCATCTTGTGGTTCTTGTTCTTTATCTTTTCCATGCAAAATCATCACCTTCTTAGGCATTGCCTTGAGCCCTTGGTTGTTCTTGAACTTGCTGCTTCATCCCAGCACGATGCTCTGGTCTCAGGTCTGCAATCAGGGACATCCTCCCTGCTCGACACAAGTGTGAAGGGTCTGGCCCATTTCAGGAGGACAGAGAGGGTGCAAAGGGAGGGGATAAGATCAGCTGTGCCTTTTCAGGGGTGCCAGCCATGCTGAAGATCTTAGCCCAAAAAACAGGGGGGAATCACATTCACACAGCCCTCTGCTCCAGCGCTGGCTGCTCCAGCAAGGCTCATTATCTGGAGGAAGGGTCCTGTTCACATCCTGGGAGGGATCAGGTCTGACCTGACGGAGACCTGTGAGGCCACAGGGCCATATCTCCTCACGTGCTGCAGCAGAGCCAGGTCAGGGTTTTGCTCAGTCTCTGCATTTCCTTGGCTCTGCCTGCTCAGCCAGACACTGAATAATGCTGAGGGGAGGGAGTGGTTTCTTTTTTAACTTGGTACATGATGAAATAAACATCTCAGAAACACTCCTGCATCATCCCAGGAATCACACCCCTGGTTCCTGAGATCCCCAACTTTGTCTGCAGTCAAAGACATCCTCAGGAAATGAGTCATGAACCAGATTTATACAAGTTTGCAGCCTTAGGGCAAAGGAGGCTTGCCTCTCATCAGTCTTTATACAAGCAAGCTGAAAAAGAAAACAAGTTTGTTCCAGGAAAGCAACAGGAGTAAATTCTTGATCACAGAAATTGGAAACAAGAGTAAAACATAAAAATAAAAGAACACAATTTGTAACTTAGGAGATTACAGACTTTTGGATCCAGCTGTCCTTGTAGGGAAGGTCCCTCATCTTTAGACATCTGGAGCAATTCAATGGACAACTTGCCACAAAAACACAGCCTTTGGACTGATCCAGGCTGTTTAGTCCCAAACCTCTGTTTCTGTTTGCAAGTTATCAGACTGTAAACCCTGACAGCAGAGCCTGTTCTTCGTGCCTGGTGCGTCCATGTGGGAGAGTTTTATGGGGACACCCCACCTTGTTTTCTGTCTCTTCCCTGGTGATCTTTCCTGACAGTAATTGCGTTGCTTTCAGAGTTTGGAGAGAGAGTACGTGGGCCAATGTTTGTGCATGTTTACATCTCTCTGGCTTTTGACAGGCGTTGGTCTCCTGTCCCTGCAGACCCAGGGGTCTCTCCCAGCCCCTCCACCATTCGTCAGGCTGACGTTCCGACTGTGACACATCTGATCACGGATGGCACAGTTAGTGCTGCATTTCTGGCCTCATCCCAGAGTGAGGGGAGACTCCAGAGTGTGGATTCTCTGCAGAGACCATGGAGGGGCTGGAGGAGCCACCGCAGGGGCACAGGGTCACAGCCATACTGGGGCACTGCCCGTATGTGGGCACTGGACCCAGGACAGCCTTTGGTGTCCACCTGCCAGAGCTTCTGCTCAGGGCACAGATTTCAGAGGATGACAGAATATCCTGGGTCAGAAGGGACCCACAAGGATCATGAAGTCCAACCCCTGGCCCTGCCCAGGACAACCCCAACAATCCTACCATGTGCCCAAGAGCATTTTCCAAATGCTCCTTGAGCTCTGGAAGGTTTTTCTTCTCAGGCAGAAATAGATGAAACTTCCCTGAGCAGAGCTGAAGTTCCATGGTGCTGTCAGCACCTTCATCCTGGTATGTCCCCAACAGAACCTCAGTGACTGAGGCTGCTCTTCTTACAGATACTGGGCTACATTGGTTACCCTCCCTCTGGAGGAACCAGAAATAACTCCCCAGGCTGGTTCTCCCCCCAGCACTGTCAGTTAAGCCACAGCCCCATCGAGCCCAATGAAGTGACACAGGGACCTGGGAAAAGTGACTCTTTCTCCATACTGGGTGACAGCCTTCATAGCCAAGCATAAATCTTCTGTTGCTTTTCTCTCCCTCCTCCTCCATGGAAAACTGGTGGTGAGGGGGTTGGCAAAAACCAAAAAAATAATTGAAATATTTTAGCAGCAACCTTTTGGCAGAAAGACGGAAACTGAGTTTGGAAAGTCAGCAGAGAAGCCACATGCAAAGCTTTACCCTGGGGCAAATTTCCCTTGAATAACCACAAATCCAGTCTCTCTGCTGGTGGGGGAAAGAGCTGGGTTTAAACATTATTCCGTACCCATCTGGTTTCAGCTTCAATAAATTCTCATTAAGCTGTGCCAGGATGGGTTTTCCTCTGACTACCAAGTCACTCTCCCCTCGATGCTGATGTCACACTGAGCCATGAACCAGTGGGAAAAGGAGTTTGCTGGGAACTACTTTCAAGTGACAGCACTTGAGAGAACTGGAACCAGAGGTTTTCAGTCTGCAATGTCCTGAACAAAATCCCTGCCAGTGCTAGAACCCTTTTCCCAGCTTTAGGCATAAGCCAGGAAAGGTTGAATGGGGAGCAGGAGCTTGGCAGTCAGTTTGCTGTGCCAGGGGGAAGGTGAGGAGCTGGATGGCCAAAACCTCTCCAGACTCTGCAGGCACATCTGCAGCTTCTGTGAGCTTCAATCCACAGCAGGACACAAACTCTGGCACAAATCGCTTCTTTGCCCACAGAAAGCAGGGCTGCCTGTGCAGGGCAGAAGCTGACACAGATGGGTTTCATAGCTGGCTTGGGGCTGGGGAGGACAAGCCCATCCCAGCTGCACAAGCCTTTGCTGGAGGGAGCTGGGTTGGGGCTGGACAAGTGGGGAAACCACGAAGCAACTCTTGCCTTGTATAGAGACACTCAGATCCAGCACCAGGTGTGTGCACAGGGGAGATCCCCCTCACCTGAGGCTGCCCTAAAGTGGAGATCCCCCTCCCCTGGGGTTACTGAGCTCTGCAGCTGCAGAATGAAGTGAGGTGATCCTGCTCCTCAGCAGTACCTGCTTTCCACGGGAGGGCTCAGGGGTACCAGATTTTGACCTGCTCACGTTCCTGTCCTCTCCCTGCAGGGAGCTGTCACACAACCAAATTGAAGAGCTGCCCAGTTTCCACCGGTGCCAGCGGCTGGAGGAGCTGTGAGTACACAGATGTCCTTGGGTCACGCCCTGGGGAAAAAGGGCTGCTTTGAGGAGAGGCAGTTCCCACACACAAAACTCAACCTTCACTAAGCACTGGGAAATCTGGGCATCGTAACTCACAGGTTCACTGCAAATGGACCAGAGCTCCACTCTTTGCCCCTGTGCAGAGGAGCTTAGTTCACCCTGGTCCTTTCAGACGTCCCAGGCACAGCAAACAGAAGTAGGATATGACAGCCCAGAATTCACTTCACTGACTCCTGTCCTCCTATGAGCTATTCAAGAATGGGGTTTTTCTCTACCATAAATGTCTTCTGCTTCAAGGATGTGCCCCATGCCATGGGCACACAGCAGCCCCTACCCACACTGCCCCTTCCCAGAGAAGGTGGATGCTTTCCTCAGGTGTAGCACTTGAATTGGGTCCCCTCTGAGCCCTGGGAGGCACCACTGCTGCTCTGAGACAGTTATTCACATTGAGCTCAAATTGTCTGGAGATCTGGCCCTGCACTTCAAATGGAATAGAAGCTATTGGCCTTTTTGCGGGGAAAAAATAGATTCTATGGTTTTTTATAGAATTCTGTAACCTGGAAGAATAGATGTATGGGAGCAGCATCCCCATAAAAACAAAAAAACACAGGGGAGACTGTCCCTCCTTTCTGCAGCACCCTGACCTGGATGGCCAGACCAGCTCAGCCAATCTTAGGACACTGTGTGAAACCATATGAAAATGAGAATTAGCCACCCCTGCTGCCTTTGATGGGAGCTGTGAGGACAAAGATAGAGCAGGACATATTTTTGTCAACATACCCCTGGGAAAATGTTGGAAATAAAACAGAAAGTACAATAAAAAAAGAACAAATGTTCAGAATTCCAAACCTGTAGTTTTGTGCATTGTGCCAACATTTCTGCTCACAAAAAATTAAAATATGTGAAATTCAGGCTTAACATTAATATAAATCCACAATAAATCCCTCTTTTAGGCTACTGAAGTCAGATTATGCCTTAAAAATGGGCATTTTGTCCCTTAACCCCAACATCATTGTCCTGTAAGCCTCACCCCCACTAGGCATCAGCGCTCCTACTGGTAAATTCTACAATGGAAACAGGTCTGGTGGTGCATGGTGGTACAAACTGGTACATAAAGAACCCAGGTGTGCCATCACTCTGCTGTAACTGCCTGGGTGCAAGTTTTTACCTACACCACACAGGTAGAGGTAAAAACATCCCTAAATTATTTTTCTCTACCTTGTTCCAACACCTCTTCTGCCCAAACTCCACCTCTCCTGTTTAGTGAGATCCACAAATTTATGCCCAGAACTTCCAGTAGCCCACCCTTGAAATCTCAGCAGGAGGCAGGAGCAGTGCCAGCCTGGGGCACCAGTGGAGCTGTGACGGCCTCAGGTGCCCACCTTTGGAACAGGAACATGTGGCTGAACACCCCCTGAGACATCACAGCCACTATACGCAGGCCCCTGTGTGAGAGGAGTCAGGATTATTTCTGAGTTTAAAAGCAGGTTGACTACCAAAAACGTGTCCTGGGGAGCTGCTGTGGGTTGGCATTAGGCTTTGGCTGTCTCATCTTGCTGCAGATCACAGATGGGGACACATCTGGGTGTGGTCTAGGGATTCCTGATGGGCTTCTTACAAGAATCTGAATCAGTATTTACTGTTGTTCTACACTAGGGAAAAGAAAACTGAAAAGCTGATGTTTCCCCCAAGGTGCATGGTTGGAGTGTTGTAGATGCCTCTTGTGGGTGTGGGGAGTGTGTGGGTTGGGTCAGAAAATTCCATGTGAGCCCTCACCCCTGCTCCTTCCCCGGGGGATGGAGGAGATTGCTGGGAAGGAGAAGGAGATGTGGAGGCCTGAGGCACTTCATGTGCAGATGTGGATGATGGGTTCAGCAAGACATAAGGATTTTAGTTTGTGAAACACTGAGATGTCTTCAGCCCTCAAACCCCCTTCATCCTCATGAAGGCAAAAGGTGGCACCACATGGTCCTTCCTGAAGGGTCTGGTTGCTGATTGCTGCCTTCCAGCTCTCCCTTTTGCTCTGCATGAAGTAGGTTGCAAGGTTAAGGCAGAGCAATGTGGGAAACCAGTGTGGCTTTGGAGATAACAGGCCACCTTTTAGCACTTTACTGAGCCAGGATGGCATCAAGAGCAGAGGCTGCCTGAGCCCTGAGCTGCCTGTAGGAGAGAATGACTTCGAGATATTTTGCTACTCATCCTGTTTATCTCTTGAAATAAAAGTAGGTTTCCCAAGGGCAAATAACAACTTCTGCTGTGACAATCTGTATCTGCAGCACTGGGACAAAGATCCCAAAGTAGGAATGCTGCCTGCAGCTGCTTTCTCAAACCAGTTTCTGTCCTTTCAGGGGTCTCCAGCACAACAGGATCCATGAGATCAGAGCAGACACCTTTGAGCAGCTGGTAGCTCTGCGCTCCATGCAAGTATTGCCTGGCAGGGCACTGGCTGGAGTTTTGCTGGGGGAAGGGAACTCTGAACCAGCCGGGCTGAGAGGGCGGTGTTTCCCAATCCTACTCCCTCTGTCCCTGCTGGGAGGCTTTGCTCTCCCTCTTGTATTGCCTCTTAGAAAAGAAAGGGCACAAGCCACCCTTCTGGCTTCCTCTGTGCCTGCAGACCTTGCTGTAACTCCCCTCCTTCCCTGCCCACACACCACGGGCTCTGAGCACACACTGCAGCTCTGGCACAGCCCAGCCCCCGTTAGAGACATCCCTCTTCTGCCTGTGCAGACAGGGACTCATGGCAGGGATTACCCAGCCCCCCTTGCCTTACACAGGCTGGTCCTGGGCTGTACATTCCTGGAACATCCATATAAAACATCCCATTTGCTTTGAAACTGCCTCCCCACAACTCCAAAGCTTATGTTCAACATACTGAGTGCACCCAAGCATGCACATACCATCCACACAGAGTGACCTCCTAAGTCTCTGGCACCTTCGAGGGCTGGTGAGGGACTGCAGGGCACGATTATCCCTGTGACATCTGGAAAGAGCCCTGATGGTCTTTATTTGATGTTCTGTTAGGCAGTGAATTAACTCACATAAATGCTTTTCCCATGGTGCAGCAATTTGGATGACATTTAATAGGCAGCATTCCCAGGATCCCATGAGTGTCACGTACACCACATTTACAGCTGCACAGGAACACTCAGGTATCACACGTGACACTGCAGACACGCAGGGGAACACGAGGATGCTGCTGCTACCCTGCAGTCAGACACACACAGCTGAGGGTACAGGCTCAGCTATGGCTTTTGTGTATGTTCCTGTCCCTGTGGGAAGGATTCGTCTCACCCAACATCACACGGATCTGAGCAGGTACCCCTGGCTCCCTCAGAGCTGGAGAGATGAAGGTGTGGCAGGAGACTGCTCATGTAGTCAGCCTTAGGAGAAGAAATGCATCCTGATATGCTGGTTCCTCTTCACTCATGAGAGAGGGTGCAGAGCCCAGTGACTCAGATGGAAGCAGAGTTTCTTGAGTGGACTCAGTGAATCCAATCCGCCTGTACATGGCAGATGTTCTAAAATCACCTTGGTTCACCTTCTGTGCACCCCAGGCCCTGTCTGCCCTTGCTGCATCCAGCACTGTGACAGAACATCAGGGATGATCTGCCAGTAAGGCATGACCTGCTCTGAGGTTTAGCATGTCAGCTACAATCCCAAAATTGACAGACATGCACCCAGAAAGGAACCTTTCCCATTGGTGCCAATAGAAGAGCTCCTGCAGGGCAAACTCTTGTGCTCTCTGCCAGAAACCACTCACATACAGACCCAAAGATATTTGTCTCCAGGGAGTTGCAATGGGACAGAACTGACTACACATCTCACATTTGCTGCCATCGAGCCCCTTGTCCAGGCTGGGGCCAGCAGCTTCACTGCCCTGCTCTGCTCCTTTCTTACTGGCATGTCCTTGCCTTGCAGAGACCTGAGTTGGAATTACATCCAGTTTATTCATCCGGAAGCCTTTGTGACACTGCACTCACTCACCAAGTTGTAAGTCACAGGGGTATTTCTTTCACAGTGGGACATGGATAGGAGGCCTTTGAGGACCTCAGGCTGGCTCCCTGAGCAACCAGGACAGCTGGGGTTTAGATGCTGGAAGGCTGATGTGCCGAGGTGCATGTCTCCACACCGATGTGCACAGGCCAAATCCCAAGGTTTCCTAAAAATACTGAAGGGAGGAGGGGCCACCTTCAAGCTGCTCTCAACCTGAACACTCAAACCTCTATTTCCTGAGGCCTTCATACCTGCCTTAGATGCCTTTATGGCATGATGGACTGTTTCAGCAAGAGCCACCGCAGACCTCCTGTGCTGGCTCTGGAGGCCCCCAGTCCTCAGCCCCCTCATTAATACTCAGATATTTCATGAGCTGGGATCTGACCACTTATGGAGGAAGAGATGTGTGGGGCAGGTATGTGAACAGGGAGGGAGATGCCTCCCAGAGCTTTCAGCATGGGCACTAATCTCAGCCCCTCATTTTCCCAGGAATTGTGGTCACAGCCTGTTTATCTCCAGAGGCAGCACCCAGTGCCATGTCAGCATCACAGTGAGGGAGCAATGAAGGCAGGCAGCGTGGGTCCTCAGCCTCAGGCTTGCCTGAGATGCCTCAGACTTGGCTGAGGCAGCAGAACCCTGACAATGGTCTCCCCCTTTGTTTTCCCTTCACCAGGGACTTGGCTGACAACCGGCTGGTGACGCTGCCTCTGAATGGTTTGGCTGGACTGACCCATCTGAAGCTCCAAGGCAACCCAGCTCTCTCAGAGCCCTTCCCCAAGGAGAGCTTCCCTAAAATGAGGTACTGAGGGTGTTGGGTCTTTCACCTCTGGCACTCAGCACAGCCTGTATTTGCTTACAGCACTCAGCCACCTGCTCTCCTTGTCTGTCCTGTGCTTTCTCCTCCCTTCCAGGCCAATGGGTAGAGGATCTGGTGCTAACACATCTCTAAATATCTTCCACAGGAGAGTGGTGCTGTGCTCCCAGGCCCACCCCNCCCAGCTCAGGGCTCCTCTCAATGGAAAACATTCCCAGAAGCAGTTCTTGCTAATGACATCCAGGTTTCCTTCCATAAACTCTGTTTGTGTGGCCGTGTCTTGTCTGCTATGGATTAATGAGGAGCCTGAAGGGGTCACACTGAGCAAGACGAGGCTGCAAAAGGCTCAGAGCACAGTGTTGTGCTGCAGACTCAAGCTCTCCTAACCCTCCTTTACTGGTGGTCTCCACCATGGTACCCCCCCCTCAGGCTGAGGTGCCCACAGTCCAGAGAACACAAATCAGGTGAAGTCTCGTAGCTTGTGTCTCCTCTGGCATTCCCTTCGGGCCAGGAATGCATGAGGTGATGCTCCCACCCATCCGGAATGGGTTCCCAAGGCTGGAACTTCCGCCGTTTAGACCCCTAGCACTGGGGTCACAGGCCACTGCACCAACATTGGGCATCATTGGCGTTTCCTCAGGTCTGAGGAAACGTGTGGAGCTCTCACTTCAGTCTGCTCAGCAGTGGTGCCTGCAGGGCTTTCTCTTCTGAATTTTTGATTCATCTTCACTGGGATCTGCTGCATGACTGGTTTCCAAATGCCAGGGGATTCCATACGTTTTTGGAGGGGTTTCTATACCCAAGGTCGTAGAATCACAGAATGGTTTGGGTTGGAAGAAAACATTAAAGAACATCTTGTTCAACCCCCTACTATGGGAAGGGACACCTTCCATTATCCCAGGTTGCTCCGAGCCCCATCCAACTTGACCTTGGACACTTCCAGGGATGGGGCAGCCACAGCTTCTCTGGGTAACCTGTGCCAGGGCCTCACCAGCCTCACAGGGAAGAATTTCTTCCCAATATCCCATCTAACCTTGCCCTCTGACAGTAGGAAGCCATTTCCCCTTGTCCTGTCATCTCTGACATCATCAAATCCAACCATTGACCAAACACCACCTTGTAAACTAGACCAGAGCACTGTGCTACACCAAATCATCTCATCACTGTTCCAGGGACAGTGATCCCACCACCTCCCTGGGCAGCCTCTTCCAATGTCTGACAACCATTCCATGAAGGAATTGACATGACAACATTCCATGAAGGAATTCCTCCTGCTGTCCAACCTGGTGTAGCTTGAGGCTATGTCCTCTTGCTCTGTCAGTTGTTGCCTGGGAGAAGAGACCAACTCCCACCTTGCTACAACCTTCACTTGTTGGGAGTCAGAAGGTCCCCACTGATGGGGCACCCCTGGAGCCTCCTTACTCCAGGCTGAGCCCCTTCAGCTGCTCCTCATACAATTTACTCTCCAGTCCCTTCCCCAGCTCCATTGCCCTTTTCTGGACTTGATCCAGCACCTTCCTGCAAGTGAGGGGTCCAGAACTGAGCACAGGATTTAAGCTGCAGCCTCACAAGTGCCAAACCCCTTTAGGCTCTGGAAGGGGTTCTGAGATCTCCCTGGAACTTCTCTTCTCCAGCTGAGCACCCCCAGCTCTCCCAACCTGTCTCCAGAGCAGAGGGGCTCCATCCCTCAGAGAATCCCTGTGGCCTTCTCCAGACCTGCTCCAACAGGCTTCTCTGTGCAGGGGGGGCCAAGTTCAGCACTTCCAGGGCATTTCTTCTCTAAATTAGTTCCATTGACAGCTGGTTTGGATTTGTGCCAGAGAAACTGAACCTGCAGCAGTGGTTCATTGAACCCTGCCAGTCAATTGACCCTTAACATTCCCTAGATTTTGGGGTACTGCCATTAGGTAGTTTTACTCTTGGGGCATATGTCTGGAAGAATCATCTGAGAACAGTTCTGAGCCTTCCTGGGAGGATCTGCACCTCCCTCCACCTTTCAATAATAGGATCTAATTTGGAGCTTATAACAGGAAACAAGCTTGTATACAGAGTTTCCATAGCCTCCCAGGGCTCAGCCAGAAATGTTTGGGAACATAAAACAAAAGCATATTTTTAGAATATAGAGTTTCACCCTCTTCACTGATCTTGTCAGAAGACCTTAATTGTCTGGAAAACCTGAACTTCTCTTGCCTTCATCAGCAGTCTCACTGACTTCCAGCAAAGCCAAAAATGCAGCTGCTGAGAGACAGCCTGGTATTGTGTCCAGATGATGCTCAGCTGCTGTTGAATTGAGCTTGGAATACATGCAGTAATTAGCAACTAACAATTCGACTTTCAAGAAGAAATCAAACATATTTAAATAACTTGCTTCACTTGAGAGACCTGAGAATTCTCTGCCTGAGCTGGCAGCTGGGAGCCATGCTCCTGGAACTGGAGTTGGAAGGTGGCTTTCTGATGCCCAACAACAAGCAAGGGGAGCCTTACCCTTGGGAACTTTCTCACCTTGAAGGAATGAAAGGATGCCTGGGGAAATATGGCCTTGGGGTAAAAGTTGAAGACTTTACATGGCATATTGGAGAGGGGATGGGAAAGAGGAGCTAATTTAGTCTGGGGAAAACTGCAGACAGGTTTTTAGGAATGTCTTGGTTTAGGAATGGTATTGTCCAGTTAGCACTCCTGCTAAAATCCAACATCCACCAACTGAAGACACAAAAGGTAAAGATCACGGTTTGAGATAGGAACAATTTACTGGAAACAGCACTGAGATAAGAAAATGAACAGTAACAGCCACAATAATAATAACAAAAGGTATAAGGAAAAAAATTATTTACATGGAAAGCCCCCCACAATAAACAAATCCTGGGCAGCTCCCCCCGTTACGTTTTCTCCACCAAGAGGAGCCCCTTTTCCCAAAAAGAGAAGGGTGAGAGTCTCTTCTCCTGTCCCCCAGCAATGACAGAATAACCTCAGGGTCCTGGCCATGCCTCTTCCTGGCTGCTGGAAAAATGAACTCTGTCCTGACCAAACAAGGACAAGGAATTATCCAGAGTCTTTAGAGCAGTTTTCAAACCTGGTGTTTGTTAGTCAGCAGAATGTTGTCAATGTCTTAAGCACCAAAAGTTGGATGGTGCAGACACTATGGGGTGCCTTGGGTCCACACTCTGTACTACAGGGAGTCCTTTGCCAGAGCAGAGTCCCTCTCCAATGTAAATACAGTGATCACCTGGAATTCATGGGGGTCGGGTCTGGGTGGGTCCCGTGAGTAATTAAATCCATGATACTGAACCCCTTCAACTACTCCCTGCCTGTATCCACGCACCCTCCACTAATCAGGTCTGGGGGTTGATCCTGGGAGTGTGGCTCACACTGTGGCGCCTCATTAAAGCAGAGGAACTGCCTTCACAGAATCACAGAATCACAGAATATTATGAGTTGGAAGGGACCCACAAGGATCATCTAGTCCAACTCACCACCTAACACCTGTACAGAGACCGAGAGCACATTCCAGAGCGTAACACCAACCTAGATCCCTCACAGTCTAGCAGGCCACTCCGAGCCGGAAGGGGCCCAGAATCATCCAGCCCTACACCCCCCAGCTAGACCATGTCACTGAGCTCCTCGTCCAGTCTTCCTTTGGTGCTTCCCGGCTGGGAAATCCGGGGTCTGGGACATCCTGCACACGTGGGCGGCCTCACAACTTACTGAAAATCCAACTGTGATTAATTGAATACACAGATATGTGGGGGTCACTGTATCACCCAACAGACCAGCTTTGGTCACGTGTTGAACTAAGCAAACAGGAATGGATCAAATGCAGAGTTGGGTCATGGAGGGGACACACCCTAAAGTTCTGCTTTCTCCCTGTGCAGAGTCCTGGAGGTGCCGTACGCCTACCAGTGCTGTGTCTACGGCAGCTGCAGCAGCTTCTTCAAGGTGTCCAGCCAGTGGGAGGCAGAAGACATGAGCCCTGAGGAGGAGGATCCCCACAAGAGGACCATGGAGTTGTTTCCAGGTCACGCTGATAATCACTGTGAGTAAGCTGGGCCCTGTGGTGATCAGTGCATGGGCACAGCTGTGAGCTGGGACACAATCCTGCATTCACAGGAGCATCCCTCAGTGGGGTCACACCTGCCTCAAGGGCTGGGCCTTCTCTGCCGGAGAAGTGGAGGTGCTGCCACTGCCATGGGGCACTGCCACCACCATCCCTGCACCTGCCTTCGGGACCACCACCTTGAGGACACAACCCTCACAGCTAAACTGCCCTAAATTATTCTTCTCTACCTTGTTCCAACGCCCCTTCTGCCCAAACTCCACCTCTCCTGCTTAGCAAGATCCCCAGATCTGGGGATATGGAAGGAGATGTGCTAATTTATGAGGATGTGTCTGCAATAATGAAACAGAGTTATGGAAAGTGAGAAGAGAGAACGTGTGGATGGTCATCCTTGGCAAGAGGACACTGCTTTCCCCAGCCCAGCACCTCCAGCAACTTGTAAAGTTACTAGTTACTAGTACTAGTTACTACTCATTCTACAACCATCTGGCAAAACCTTAGAGCTACACTTTTCATACTTCCATGAGGTTACTTGACTCCCAAAAAGCACCTGCCCAGGCCCCTTGCAGCCATCCATGGAAAGGCAGTTACCTGCAAACCCCTGGGCCTGCCCTGCCAGGGGCAGACAGCCCTGAGGGGATGAACCATCCAGCCCAGTGTTTTCTATTCCACCCCTTCTCCAGCAGTTCTCCTCCTCTTCCTCCTGCTTTGCTTTTGGTACAGGCAGCTCTTTTTCCATGGAAAGGGCACTATGGGCAAAGTGGGTTTTTTCCATAAGGCCTCAGAACATGGAGGTGCCTCAGCAAAATTAAAATAAATACAACAACTTCTTCTCCTTGCTGGGACACAACATCCATTTTACTTTCCTCACAGGCTGAAGAAGTACTGGTTTCCAGTAGAGATGGGTACATTTTTTGCTTTGAATCCTGCTGTGCTATCCAAGGATTGCTTTCCATTTCCAGCAGGCTCAGTAGTCCAGGCAAAACAGAAGATATTCCTTCACTTCATGAAAGTGTTTAACCTGGGCTTAAAACCAGCCCTTTGAGGAGGAAAGGCAAGGGGCAGGTTACGCTTTCTCAAGGGCTGAGTCTCAGCAGGGCACACAAAGTACAAGTTTGTGTCATTTGGGTAACGTGGTTGCACATCACAGCCTCCGCAATGTGGCTGGAAAAGACACTGGAGATTTATAAGACTATAAAATACAAGGATAAAATATTTTTCCATCCCACTGTGAGTGTTTCCTTGCCAGGCTCCAAAGCAGCAGTAATATTTCAACTCTTATACAGACAGATTTTAAAAACTACTTTTTTTTTCCAAGGCCCCCTGAAGCCAAGAAAGCCACAAAGCTTGTCAGGAGGCACTAAAGATAGCACGTTATTTGTCAGCATTCTTTAATCAAGTCATCCCAGGCACATTTTCAAACACAGGCAGGGAGCAGGGCTCACTAAACAGATTAGACAGGTAACTCCCACTCAGGTCAGCTGTACCCTCAGTGCTGGGGAAACTCACCTTCCTGGGCAGTGTCTGAGGTGCCAGGTCCATTCATCCAAGGGAGAGCTCATCCCACAGGCACAGATACAGCTCCCTGGCTACCAGGCTGCAGCAAGCAGGAAACCACATCCTTTCCCTTTCCTCCCACTGGCAGAAACCCCTCAAAGATCCCCAGTGGGAGCTGAAGGCCGTGCCGGTGCCGGGGGGGGGGACAGGGCAGGGGGACAGCAGCTGTCCTCACCATGGCCCAGGGCTATCCATCAGCAGGAGCTTGGGAAGAGGAGCAAGGAACAAAGCAGGAAAGCACGTCTTGGACGAGACTGAGCGGATGCCATTGGCCTTGGTGATGACCTACACTGCAAACACAGCTGAGGTCTCAGCCCCATTCCCTTCCAACAGCCCCTCCTTCAGCCAGGGGGCTCATTCCTGATGCCCAGTGAGCCCAGGCCTGGCTCAGGGTGCAGCTGCCAGAGTGACACTGCTCTGCAGTCTGGCTGCACACCCCTGTGGATGCAGCCATGGGCACCCAGTTCTGCCTTCAGCAAATCCTGGGAACCTCCATGATAAAAACTAAGGCACCATAGTCCCAAGAGTTCACAGGACATAAAATCAAGCAATATCTGCTGGGTTCCCTTGTCTCTTTGCTGCTGATCTGGTGGTGGTGGTGGTGGCTGCTGACGAAGAATTTGTGCTGCAAGAAGAGGCTCCCTCTGAGCAAAGCCCCAGAGTCCCTGTTGATGAACACGTTGGACAAGCCCTGCCCAGAAAGCTCCCAGGGAGAAGATGCATTTAAAGGCTTTGTGTCTGAAACCACACAAGCGGGAGTATTTATTTACTTTTAATAAAGCATGCTGGTAGGAGGGAACCACAGTCACACAGCTCTGGGACATGGGGCTCTTACATTTCAAAAGCTGGGAGCAACCTAAAACCAGAGAGGTTGGTTACACTGCAACCCACCAACATTTACAAGACCTTCTCCCTCTACAGCAATGGCTGCAGGGGACAAACTGGACATGAGCAGCTACTTTGAACTCGTGGGCTGGGAAGTGACTGGAAGGTCTGTGTGGAGGACAGGCAGCTGGAAAAGCTCCTGGCCCAGTTAATCCTGGTGGCCCTGCAGATTTTAATCTTCATTTCTTATTCTTTTCTCTCCAGATGACCCAGATGCAGATGACCTTCAGCTGGACCTTGAGGAATCTAAGCTTCACCCCACCATCCAGTGCACACCAAGTCCTGGTGAGCAATCAGGGAAACCCTTTGAGCAGAGCTGGGATCCTTTAAGCTTCTCTAAATCCCCAGGACCCCCCAGAACCTTTCAGATAAGAAGTCTGGGTAGGCTTTGGCCAAACTGGGGGCAGGTGAGGAGCTTCCTTCTCCCATTTGGATATAGCTGCCCTCCTCGAGGAAAGGACAAGGTCAGGATATGTGTGATCAGGAATCCTGGGTATCACCAGCTCCATCCACTAACCTGCTGCACTCAGTTCTCCAGGAGTCCTTGTTCCCTTGGATGACGTGGATGACCAGGGAGATGTTGGACCAGCCCCCATCTCCTGGGTCCCATCACAAACGCACGGGAGGCTGGCACTCAGGGAAGGTCCCTTCAGATTTTGCCCACATTCTTAACTCAATAGGGTCCTACACAAACACATCTGGAGGATGGACAGGCCTGGTTCCAGCCCGTCAGCTGTGGGACACTGGTTGGGATGGAGTTTCCACCAGTTGTCCGCCTAGTTTGCTGCAAAAGGGACAAGATTTTAGCTGAGGACATGATCTGCTGACTGGGCATGAAGGTGCTGCTTGTCTGAGCTTCCCCTCCTTTGAGGTGAACAAGATTTATCAATTTCTTCTAATTTTGTTTGTTCTTTACCACCTAAAACTTCTTCCACTCTGTTTTGATTCTTTTTTGTGCTGAGCTCCCCACTATAACATCCCAATTCCTCCCAGACAACTGTGTCCCATTACAGTCTTTTTCCCCACTGTCTCCTTTTCCCTTTGGCAATCATTATCCTACACCAGTCCTTTTTACCCCCCTATGACTTTACCTTAGTCACTCCTCCTTCTCCTCATGTTCATCCAACATTATTCATGTTCATTCTTTTTCCTGACACCCTTCCATGTTCTGCTAGTCCAGATTCCTGTCCCTCCCCTGCCACCCCAGCTCCCCCTCTCCCTCTCTCCCTCTTGCTCAAACACTTCACCTCATCGTGTCCATCCACTCCGTGCAGGGGCCATTGACACAGAAACAGTCACACACCTCTGAACCGAGGTCCTGAGTGTATGGGCAGGGGGTGGCAATGCCAGCACAGGATGCAGCATCCTGCCAGATCTCACAGGTCTCCACAGCACTGACCCCTGGTCCCAGGAGGACCAGGTCATGGCAGAGGGGCCCAAATGCCAGGCTGACACCAGGAGTGTTGGTGGCTTTGGAATCATGACTTTTTTTAACATTTTAGGAGCTCAGATAAGTTTGTCATTTCTCAAATTTCACTTTGACCTCTCCCTGCACCTTGTTTCTGCCCCAGACAAGATCTGAGAGGAAGCCAGAGGCAGCCCAGTGTGGGCACAGGAGCACAGGGGTAGAGCCGAGAGGCAGCTGCAGGAGAGAGCAGACAATGTGATGTTCTCCTTGCCAGCCCTCAGCACTCACAGGGCTGGGGGGGGCAGGAGAGGTCTGGGACGTGGCCACTGCTCTGAGCAGTACCACTGGAGCCAAGTTGTATCTGCTGGGGATAATTCTGGGGTTTGTCTTGCAGGTCCCTTCAAGCCTTGTGATCATCTGTTTGAGACCTGGATCATCCGCCTGGGAGTCTGGATCATCGTTCTGGTCTCCGTGCTCTGCAATGGGCTGGTCATTCTGGCTGTCTTTGCCTCCCCCAGCCACCTCTCTCCCGTTAAGTTCATCATCAGCTCCATAGCTGGGGCCAACATGCTGACTGGCATCTCCTGCAGCATGATGGCCCTCGTCGATGCCCTCACCTATGGCAGCTTTGCCAAGTACGGCGCCAGATGGGAGACAGGTGTGGGCTGCAGGGTGACGGGGTTCCTGTCCGTGTTTGCCTCCCAAGCTGCCATCTTCCTGCTGACATTGGCTGCTGTGCAGTGCAGCATCTCAGCCTCCTGCGTGCGGGGCTATGGAAAGTCACCCTCCCTAGGCAAGGTCAAGGCTGCTGCCTGTTGCTGCCTGCTGCTGTCCTCTGTGGCTGCCGCTCTGCCTCTCTTCTCCATCGGGGAATATGGAGCATCCCCTCTCTGCCTCCCGTATCCCATCCCAGATGGGAAACCTGCCACCCTGGGCTTCACTGTGGCCTTGGTGATGACAAACATGCTCTGCTTCCTGACTATCACCGGCACCTACATACGACTCTACTGCAACCTGCTGAAGGGGGAGTTCAGCGCTGTCTGGGACTGTGCCATGGTCAAGCATGTGGCCTGGCTGATCTTCACCAACTGCCTCCTCTACTGCCCAGTGGCCTTCCTCACCTTCTCCTCTACCCTCAACCTCTTCCTTGTCACCCCAGAGGTCATCAAATCCATCTTTCTTCTGGTCCTGCCCCTGCCCGCCTGCCTCAACCCCCTGCTGTACCTGCTCTTCAACCCCCACTTCAGAGATGACTTCCGCCTGCTGAGGCAGAAGGGGCAGGACAAGAGCAGCTTCCCCCAGTCCTGTGGGGCTGATGACATGGAGAAAAGCTCCTATGACTCCATGCAGGCTCTGGTGAGCTTCTCTGACATCGACCACATGTTTGAGACACCCGATGCCCTGGGAGTGCACCCCATCCTTGACAGCTACAACTTCCCCTCCATGACGCTCGTGCCCTGTCAGCAAAGGGCAGGCACCAGGGGGAAGGAGAGGAGCTGCTCTGAGCACTGTCCGTGCCTCAGTGACAGTGAGGTGCTGATCCCTTCAGAGAGCCAAGATCCATCAGGCAGCAGCCTCCAGCTGACCTTCTTCCCCTCCTCCCCCACACCACCCTACACATCTCACTTATAAACCTCCGCTGAGCAGCCGTGGAACAGCCCCACAGCACACACCGAGGGCCACTCCCAGCACCAGGGGGCCAGCAAGGTGACACAGGCTGCTCCCTGTAAAGCACCAGTACAACCTGTCTACCCTCAACCCCATCATTCCTGCCTGGGCAACAGGCACCACTCTGTTGGCTGCCCCTTGCTTGGGAGGGCTCTGACTGAGCTCCAGACACTCAGGGCTGGCCATGAGAGGAGATAACCCCTGTGTGAGTGTCACTCCTGCTAGGAACCACTGGGAGAGAGCCCCACTAGCTCAAGAAGTGGGTCAGGGAGACCCTCCTCCTCGTCCTGCAGCATCACAAGCCAGGAGGAGCCTGCAGTGAAGCCAAGTGAGTCTTCTTGAGGCAGAGACATCTCAGCAAAAGCCTCTGTGGCAGCACATGGGAATGGCCGACTGCCATGGCATGACCACCCACAGGGACCTCAGGCTTTGTCCTCTGGGGCTCTCTGCAGGTCCCCCACACCCCTGGAAATGGGCTGGTGCTACCCCACACCATCGACTGGAAGAGTAGAAGTGGTTTAAAAGCTTATCTATGTGTGTGCCTGAGGTTTGGACTGCCTTTGTTTTGGGAGGCTCCTCGTTCACAAGGAGCCTCCTGGGTTGGGCAGACACTGAGTCCCAGCCGATACCAGGAGCTGGACATGCTCAGCCCTGCCCTTAATCTGCCCCACAAGGAGTCTCTGAAATCCACAGCAGCCAAACCAAACAATTCTCCCAAAAAAAAAACCCATTCTGTGCCAGAGCTCAGCAGCTCCCAGCCGAGGCACCAAGGAACACACTGGGCCTCTTCCACCTTTGCCACTTCCCCCCTTCCCACACCATGGACACTCCTGTCCACAGTCACCTGGCCCCTGGTCAGGTGTAGTGAAAATGGGGTCTGGATGCCTCACTGCCCCCAGAGCTCACTCCTGGAAGGGGCTGTTGGTTCTGAGGGCATGTCCCACACACAGCAGAGCCATTTCAGGGCTCTGCATTTGCTTCTCCTATTTCAAAGGCAGGCAGCTCGTGTGGAAGGAGGGAACAGAAATCAGCATTGTGGGTTGATGGCATCAGGGGAACACAGGCCACAGGAAACAGCTTCCAATTCACTCCCTGCAGCTCAGGGATCTCCCAAATCCATCCTCTCCATCACAAACCCTCCCAGTGCCACCCAGCACAGCGGGAGCCCTGGGGTCACAGCTCAGGCCCTGGGCACAGCTTTGGTTCTGCTGATGTTACTGCAGCTGTTTTTCACTCATCCTCCTGAGATAATAAATGAGTCCCGTTGCTGAGCAGTGGCTGGTTTCTGTCCTCCTGCATATAAGGAGCACCCTTGGTGGTTCTCTGAGCAGCTGCCCCTCCCAGCCCAGCGGGGCTGTTGTGCCTTGGGTGTTGTCTGGGTGCATTGCCTGAGTGAGGGCTGGGAAATTGCATTATGTCCATGTGAGCAGCATCATCCCATCCTCCAGAGGGAAGAGCCAAACCACTCACCTTTATGCAGCAGAATTGGGACACCACAGTCCCTGTCCAGATCTTGTGGACCAGACCCCCCTGCTGTACCCTGTGATCTGCTGCTCAGGGAGTTGAGGTCATGAGCAGGACAGAGTCTGCTGCATAACATTTAAGGACGTCATTTAACAGGATCTCCCGTGCCCAGCCAGACTCCACAGAGAGAGCCTGGCTCTGCTGCCCTCCTCTGCACATGAGCCTCATCTCCAGAACAAAAACTTGAGAGATCAGCAGGAAATCAGCGGAAAGAGATCCAAGGATTAGAGGTCCAAGGATTAGAGAACCCCAAATGTAGCGACAAACTCCAAAGCTCTGATATGATCTTTAGGTGGCAACTGTGAAAAACATGGCCTGTTGTGAGATTTGAGTCCTGATCGAGACTTCTGATATCCAACAGATGCTTAAATCCATTCTCATGTTTGGTTCATTAAAAACGTTGAGACATTTTCTTCAATGTCCTTAGGGCTGCTCAGGTGAACATAAAATGCTCCTTTGGACGTGGGATCAACAGCGCAGAGTAAGTCCAGAGCAGGGCTACCAGGGTGATTAGAGAGATGGAGCGCCTCTCCTCAGGAAAAGGCTGAGAAAATTGGGATTGTTCAGTCTGGAGAAGAGAAGGCTCCAGAGGGACCTAATTGGAGCCAACAAGAAACATGGAGAGAGATTATTTACAAAAGCCTGGAGTGACAGGACAAGGCAGAATGGCTTCCCACTGACAGAGAGTAGGTTTGATTAGATATTGGGAAGAAATTCTTCCCCATGAGGGAGGTGAGGCCCTGGCACAGGTTGCCCAGAGAAGCTGTGGCTGCCCCATCCCTGGAAGTGTCCAACGCCAGGTTGGACAGGGCTTGGAGCAGCCTGGGGTAGTGGAAGGTGTCCCTGCCCATGGCAGGGGGTAGAATGAGATGGGCTTTAAAGTTCCTTCCAACCCAGGACATTCTACAATTCTGTTATCCCCAGCAAAGGCTGAAACTCCCCAGCCCATATGCTTTATCCATAAGGAAATCTTTAATTGGAAGATATTCTAAAACAAACCCAAGTGTCGTTGACACAATGAGCATCATTACAAGTCACTGACTAATTGCAACACTCTCTTGCCTGAAATCCCCTGCACTGCTCTTCTCCTGTGTGTGCCCACTGAGGTACCCAAACACACACAGGGTCCCCTCTCCAAGGGCACTGGGTCAACAGAGAACAGCCCCCCAACAGCTGGGCAGCACTGGGGACAGCAGAGGCAGGATGCTGCATGGTCAGTGTAGCAGAAATCGAGTCCCCATCTGTCCCGGCTGGTGCATTGGGTTCCCAAACTGCCAGATGTTCCTGCCCTCATCCAAACTGTCCCTACACAGTCTCAGATCAGCTGGGCACAGCCCAGTGTCTCAGGTGGTGACCACTGTGGGGTAAACCAATGGCAAAGAGTGTTACAGACACCCCTCATGGCACTGGGCACAGAGGAGCAGATGAGGCTGAGCTCAAAGCTGGCACTGTTGGCTTTCCAGGGCTCACGCTCATCACCTCTGGAGCTGGCTGAAGAGGAGGGAGAAAGCCCAGATTAGGAAGGGCCTGACAGAACAAGGTTGGTGCCGTCACAGGCACATACTGCCCTCCCTTGAGCAATTTCCCCAGGAAGCTGTGGAAAAGCTCCCCGTGGGTCTGGGTAAAAGCCCTCTGGAATGTGCAGGCTCCTCTTAGTCATTGTGACACTTCCCTCTCCTCTTCTCACAAAGTGATGCCCAGCAGCCCTGCAGGTTCTGTCTGGGCCAGAGTTCAGCCTAGTCCTGCCAAACTGAGCCCTGTAGCACCTCCCTCCATCTCCCAGGGCCTCCACAGCAGATGCTGCCTATGCATCACACCCAGCCCACCCATAATCCCCACTCCCCCGGGGCTTCTGCCTCACTGGTGTCTCCAGACACACCCTGGAGGGTGTCCCCTGTGAGCCAAGGACAGTCTGTAGGGCGCTGCTGGGAAAGGAGGGGCTGGGAGAGCACCAGGCCACCCCAAAGGGCCCTGAGCTCTGAGAGCAGACACACTGTCCAGCGCAGACACACTGTCCAGCACAGACACTGCACAGCACAGACACTGCACAGCACAGACACACTGCACAGCACAGACACTGCACAGCACAGACACACTGCACAGCACAGACACTGCACAGCACAGACACACAGCACAGACACACAGCACACACTGTCCATCACAGACACACTGCACAGCACAGACACACTATCCAGCACAAACACATTTCCAGTTGCTCAGTGTGGAACCTTTTCCCATCAAGGGTCCATCAGCTGCCTCCAGGGAAGATCAGTTGCCCCTGAAAGGCAGTGCCCATCTCCTGGCACCCCAGGAACTGTCGACTTCAAAGAGAACAAAGCCATTGGGAGCACTGCAGGGTGCACCAGCCAGAACCCACTTATCTGCTGCTCAGAGCCCTTCCCGTGCTGCACAGGTCAGTCCCCTGCTCAACTGAGGCCAGGCTTGGCAGGGAGCAGGGCTGAGACCTGTTCCCTCTGCTCCCCCAGGGTCACCAGAGCCCCTTGGAGCCCATTTACAGCAAACACACCCTTTAGCCCACGCTGAGCTGTGTTCCTTCAGGATTACTAAGGGAAGAAGGGGAAGCATAAACACAGAGCGTGTTCTGTGCTGACCAAAGAGGTGCCTGAGAAACAGTGAAAGTTTATGGACCTGCAGAGGTGCAGGGAACACAAATCAGCATCCTCCCATCACTACTGAAGGCCATAAATCCACAGTACAAACTCTCTGGCAAATGCTCGTTATAGTGCCTTTCACCACATCTCTGACAGCACACACGTGGCTTTCTACCCTACCAAAGACTAAATTCAACAATTATTTAAAAAAAATAAAAAAGCAATCCTATACTACTCCATCTCCCTTCCTAGCAGCTGGTTTGGCCTTACTGGTGCCAGCTGCCCACCTCTGGGCAGCTCAGCCCTCAGGCAGTGTGTGGGTACCTGGGGATGACCCTGCTGCTCCACAGACAGCACAAATCACATCCAGCCGGTATTATCCAGTCCCACAGGCAAGCAGGACTCAGCTTAGACTGTGGTCACCAACAAAGGTGTGAAACTACGTCAGCAGGCCCAGAACAGAGTGAAGGTTCTTGCTCGCTGTCTTCCACCAGCAAGAACTCCTCAGGCTGCTCTTCTGCCTCCTGCACTGAGCTTCAGCTGCCTGGACACCTCCCTTCCCTATGATCCTCTTCAAGGCCACCAGATGTTACCATGAGCCTCCCAAAAGCAACCAGATGTCCTTGAGGCATTGTGAGCCGTTTCGTTGGAGGCAGGGCTCCCTTGGATCCCAGCCCTTGGAAGAGCATCTGTGCAAATAAGGGAAGGAGAGAAGTTTATGGACAGGCCCCTCCCTGCAGCAGGATTGCTCCTGGTTGGAAGATGTTTGGCTGCCAAAGGGCCCCAGTGAGCTGCACTTCATGGTTGGACAAGTTGGCCTGGCTGCCTGGGCTGCAACAAACCAGACGTGGCCAGTTGGGCAGAGAGGGGATTCTCCCCCTCTGCTCTGCTCAGCTGAGATCCCCCAGTTCTCAGGTCACCAGTACAAAACAGATGTGGACCAGTTGGAATGAGGCCATAGGAGGCCACTAAGTTGATCCCAGGGCTGGAGCTCCTCTGCTCTGGAGCCAGGCTGGGAGAGCTGGGGATGTTCAGCTGGAGAAGAGCAGGATCCAGGGAGACCTGAGAGCCCCGTCCAGTGCTCCAAGATCCAGAGAGGGACTTTGGAAAAGATCCTGGAGGGGAAATGGCTTCCCACTGACAGAGGGTTGGATGGGATATCGGGAAGGAATTCTGGACTGTGAGGGTGGTGAGGGGCTGGCACAGGGTACTCAGAGAAGCTGTGGCTGCCCCATCCCTTCAAATGTTCAAGGCCAGGTTGGACAGGGCTTGGAGCAGCCTGGGATAGCGGGAGGTGTCCCTGCCCATGGCAGGGGGGTGGAATAAGATAAACTTTAAGGTCCCTTCTGAAACAAATCATGCAGATTCTATGATTTTAAGTGGAGCTGGGCTGAGGGTCCCAATGCAGTAAGGCCACATTTCAGAGCTGATGGGGACACCCTGCAACAGCCCCAGTGAGCAAGAGAGTCAGGAGTGCTGGGACAAGTTGAAAGGGAGCAGGATGAGGCCTCGTGGGCTGCGTTTTGGCTGAGGAGGTGTATTGAAGACAAAGGCCCTGGGGGTGGCTGGGTGACAGGCAGAGCTGCTCTGGAAGTCATTGTCAGGGCTGGGCACCTTTGAGGTTTCCCCTGCACGTCAGTGAGGCACTGCCAGGACACCCTGAAGGGCAGAGATGGCATGTTCCAGGAGGATGTTGGCCCTGAGGGACCCGGAAGCATTGTCTACCAGGACAATGTGGGGGCAGATGGAAGGCACGCTCAGATGTCAGTTTTTCACTCATCCAGCCCTCCTGGCTGTAGATGTGCAGCTCCTCTGAAACAAAGCCAGTGGAACAAGCACCCTACAGTGTTGTTTTTTCAATCTCATTGTGTTTTCCACCAACTTTGTGATTTCTGGAAGACTGGGCCATGGTTGGGAATACTTCGGATGGCAGCACAGTTGCAGCGATGGGAACGCAAATGATGAGGAGCAAACTGTGCAGGGGGTGGCCATACATGGCACCAGCCTCCTTGGAGGCCAAAGGAAAGCACAAACTTAGGGGGATGTAAACCCATCTTTGAGACTGGGAGGGACCACACACCAGGTGTGGCAGGTGACCTCAGCGGTTTCAGGTCATACCTGAGCTATGAAAGGGTTAATACCTTGTCCCTGCTCTCAAGTGACACAAAGCCACATTCACATTTTCAGACAATCTCTGCCCAACAAGCCCCAAGAACCATTTCTGTCTCAGACCTAACTGGGAACTTCCAAACTCTCTCAGACAAGGTTTACTGGTTTGAACTCATGGAAGCAAAACCCGGGCACTTCATCTCAGCTTTTTGTCTGTGAATATTTTGTTACCTGTAACACCCACGGGGATCTTTTCCCTGCATCCAGACCCAGCCTTTCTCTACATATGGGCACTGTGCTCCCAGCCCTGAATCCCCTCACACATCTTCCTTCCATCCCAGACCCCAGGAAGAGGAGGCTGGTTGGTGGAGCATCAAGAGGACCAAAGGTATTGGCTTTTGTTCTCCAGGTGAAAGATGCTGAATCTCCACCGCTAATGGTGGAGGTTTCCCTTGTGCTGCATTCCATGGTCACTGTCAGAGTTTTGGGGTCAAAGATGAGCAGACTGGCACAGAAAAGGGTGAGATATGAGGGGTGACAGCTACAAGAGACATTGGGTTGGACCCCAAACAGAGCAGGGAGCCAGAGCAGAGTGTGGGGCACTCACTTCATGTCATCCTGTGCTGGGTAAAGGCCACGCTGCCTCCTGCAGCCCAGGCTGCTCTCAGAGCCTTCAAGGATGAACATGGTGGCTGGGGATCCCAGGAATAAAGACACAAAGCTGTCTGAAATCCACCTTGCTTTCAGCTGGATACATCCCACACCCAGAGAAGGGAGAGGCACCACTTTGAAAGGTGATTGGCAGAAACATGGTGCAAAGTAGGCAGAATTGGAAGGGGCTGAAGAGCTAAGAGTTTGTTCTAATTCCTCTGGCCTGTACACTCTCCTGTTCTGGGAAGTACTGTGTTGGGAAGCAGAAACGTTCTGGGAAATATCGTGCTTGGGGATTTCTTAAACCCTGAATGAAAGTGGAGTATGTGCAAAATCTCTCCAGTTACGTTCCCAGGTACACAGCAAACTCCAGATCTCGCATCTTCTCTTCAGATGTGTTGAGGATGTCATTGTACACACAACTATCAATCTGATCCTTGGACAAGTCACAGGGAAAGCTGACTGAAAACCCAACCTGGGAAATAGAAAAAAGCTCCAGCTTTCTGAATGCCTCAAAACTGGAGTCACTTCCCTACAATTAGTGAGGAAGAAGATTTCCATTCAAATATTGGTCAGTCATAAATCAAGTTAAACTGCTCGACATCTTCTGTGGCATCTCCCCTGATGCCAAGTGGGCTGAAAGGATTAAGGCTTGGCTGGGGCAGAGGGGTCACAGAGTAAGGTCCCGATCCCCTTCCCTGAGGGGCCCAGGGGACAGGTGTGAGCAATGCAGATGCTTAGGGATGCAGAGAGAAGTTTTCTGAAGTATTTTGGGGTCTACTTATGAAGGGAAACAAGTGCCTGGGACTGTCTGTTAGTAAGGCCTCAGTGCGGAATGAAGGATGGAAGAAGCTCTGGAGATGTTGCAGCTGGTTCTTGTCTCTCCCAGATACTCACTGGGTTGTTCCCTTTCTGTAGCTCCACAGGGAATCAGGCTGCAGTCCCCAGCTGGGACGGAGTTTCCCTTGGTCCCTCAGAACAGCAGGTGTGTGCAGACAGCCCCAGACAGGCCACTCTACCCTTGGGATACTGTGTGCAGGCGGATGTAGCAGGAGCTGCACACTTGGGACATGGATCAAGTAGCACATGGGCCTGTCACCCCCCTGGGCCACTCACAGAGCTCTTGGAGTGCTCTTGTGTCGCTGATCACTCGATGGGAGTCAGGAGTAAGTGCATCTCTGAGATTGTGCTGGTTCCCAGGCAGAGTGAGGCTGCAGAGGGCCTGGCATTGCCCAGCTGTGCCAGGTGAGGATGCAGAGGGCCTGGCATTGCCCAGCTGTGCCAGGTGTTGCTCAGAAGCAGCAGGTTCCTGTTCCCTGTCGGGAGCTGCAGCTCAGTCAGAACAGCCTGAATGGAGGAGCAGAGCATCGAGCCCGTGACTGGCCCAGCGAGAGCCAAAGCTCTCTGGAGTGCAGAAGTCTGGGGAACGTTTATATTCTCTCTTCTCTCAGCTTCCAGTGCCATAAATGCCATAACCTATCCATGACAGCAAATCTGAGTGACATGAATCACCATGTCTTACACTTCTCCACTGCATCCCATCACAAAAGGGTATCCGCTTTGAAATCCACCCAGATGACTGAGTATAAATTTGTCTTTCTTGGCAAATACTTCCAAATCATCATCTCATCTCTCTCTTTATACTCCAGATAAGCTTCTTTTGCCTGCTTCTTCTTGCCATTTGTCTTCTCCTAAACTTCAATAACATCATTATTAACTACTGTACATTTAATGTCAGTGGTTCTAGTGATGGGCAAGAACCCATTGGGCACAGTCTGCTTCTAAAAGCAAAGTATGTGTGTAATTCTTATCAGGTAGTCTGAGGAATAATTCCACACTATTCCAAATCTGCATCAAGAATAATTACAAAACCCACAGAATTGGAATCCCTGAAGTTGGAAGGGACTTCTCGAGATTACCAACTTGCCCACTCAAGCAGGGTCAGCTACTGCAGGTTACCCAGGGCTGCACCCAGGCAGAATTTGAGTAACTCAACTGATGTGAAGCCTTAACAAACCCTTCGGACAATCTCACCCTGTGTTTGACCCTGACAGTAAAAAAGTGGAGGTTTATGTACAGATGGAATTCTCTGTCCTTCACATTGTGCCCATCACCTCGTGTCCCGTCTCTGGACACCACGGAGAAGAGTCTGACCCTCTTCCTCTTCAGTTCCCCCAGTCAGGAATTCATAGCCATTGACAAGATCCTCCTCAGTAGAACATTCCAGCTCTCTGAGCTCCTTTTCACACGGACTCTCCCCAGGAAGCTCTTGCCTTTCTTGTACCGGGGAGCAAATGCTCTCGTAGGCAGGTTTGATGTCAGGCATGAGCACACACACTCACAGATCCAGTCACATGAATATTTGCACATCATTCACTTATTTCTATGTAAACAAACATCCTCTCACCCCAAAGTTTAGCAACTCCTGTCCTAAACTGCCCCTGCATCATTCTGAGAAAGGAAGAACCTTGCTCTCTGCTGCAGATTGCGAAGCTGGGCTGACTCCCAGCTCAGTGCAGAGAGGTAACCAAACCTTCCCAGCACAGAGTGAAGGGGATCCAGTACTGCCTGTTAGAGAGAGAACACAGAGGTGCCACTTCTGCCATGAGAACACTAAAAAGAATCAAGCCTATGGCAAGAAATCTCCTTCTAGGCTCTTCTGGGACTTGGCAGCAACCAGGGAAGTAATTTGCTGGACTAATCTGCTTTGGATGTAAAGCTTTGGTGGTGATGGCACAGTGTGGTGATGTCTGGGTGAAGCTGGGACCCAGAAGTGCCCATCATGGGTTATATTATTAATTAGAACGGTTGGACTCCAAAGAGGGAAAGCAGACATGCTGTGGACAGACCTATTGGTGCCAAAACGTGGAGGGTAAAGGGACACCTCACCGTCACAAAATCAAACCTGCTCTGTCATCACTCAGCGCAGTTTCCATTACCCAAAAATGAAAGGGCAGAATTTCTGGGCTGCCAAAGGACTCCAAGAGTGTTAAGGAACCGTTCACTCAATTATGACTCTCATCACACAGGGACTGCGACCACCAGAACAATCAGAATCCATTTGTTATTCATTCTTTTTCAAAGTGTTCTGAAATAAAACGCAAAATAAAGAGCAGGAAATAAATTTGAAATTTGAAATAAAATGCAAAATAAAGAGCAAAATAACCCTAACCCAGCAGGGGACATGGGAGGTGCTGCTGTCACAAGGAACACAACGCTGTGTTTGAAAGTAAGAACTGCAAAGGAAGATAACACAGGTACCCCCAAACACCCAGCAGAGGAAGGACTCAGGAACAATTCATTTTTCAAAGGTTTAACAGTGTGTGGATGTCAGGCATGAAAGAATGCAAAACCTTTTCCTCCCCAAGCCTTCGTAACAGCTTGGCTTGCCCCCCTTGCTGGGGCCCCGTGGTCATCTTTTCCAGGTTATCTTTTCTGAGTTAACTGCTCAGCAAGGACAGAGAGAGGGAAAGGAATCCAAGCTGAAGTCTCCCAGCTACCAAGAGTGAAATCCTTAACAACCCAAAACCAGAGGAGGCTGGCCAGCCACTCACATCACACAGAGACACTGTGAGATGTATTTCTTTACATCAACTAGCACATTTTCCTGAAGCATAAATCAAGATTACCCCAAAGCCATCTACAAACTAATCTCCCTTACATTTGTCCCTGCTCCTGGTGACAGCATTTTCTTGGCTTGAGGAAGGTTTAGATTCTTTGGGGTGTTGTCTCTCATCCTGGGACAGCCTTAGAGCCAAAAAAAGCTTTCAACTTGTAGAACGGTGGCTCAGAGAGCCAATGGCATCCTGGCCTGTGTCAGGAACAGTGTGGTCAGTGGGACCAGGGAAGTTCTCCTTCCCCTGTACTCGGTGCTTGTCAGACACAAAGTGAGTGCTGTGTGCAGTTCTGGGCTCCCCAGTTTCAGAAGGATGTTGAGCTGCTGGAGAGGGTCCAGAGAAGGGCGACAAGGATGGTGAAAGGACTGGAGGACAAGCCCTGTGGGGAGTGACTGCGGGAGCTGGGGTTATTCAGCCTGGAGAAGAGGAGGCTCAGAGGTGACCTCAGTGCTGGTTACAACTCCCTGAGGGGAGGTTGCAGTCGGGTGGGGGTGAATCTCTTCTCTCAGGCTGACGACACCAGAACAAGAGGACATGGCCTTAAGCTGCCCCAGGGGAGGTTTAGGCTGGATGTCAGGAAGAGGTTTTTCCCAGAGAGAGTGATCCCTCAGTGGAATGGGCTGCCCAGGGAGGGGGTGGAGTCGCCATCCCTGGAGGTGTTTAAGGTCAGACTGGATGAGGAGCTCAGTGCCATGGTCTGGATGGTGGGAGGTTTGGATGGATGGAGTGTGGTGCCCATGGTTCCAGGGTTGTGGGTCTGATCTCTGGGTGGGAGTCGTTTGGGAGTTGGACTCGATGATCCTGTGGGTCCCTTACAACTCAGAATAACCTGTGAATCCTGTGAACATGGGAACACGACCCATGGTCCTGATTCTTCCAGTGTCCAACACACTCCCAGCCTCGTGTCCAGGTTCTCCCACCACAGTGCAGAGGCACAGGAGGGAAGCAGAGGGAGACACAGGCTGGTCTCAGCCAAACATAACACTTGACCCCAAACATTGAGAATAATAATAACAATATTTTTATTAATAATAATAATATAAGTAATGTAAAGATTATTGTTATATTTTAATTTTTTTTACACTTAGTACTATGACTTTCACAGCCAAGATGTAGGATAGAGCAAAGGGACAGGAACTTGGTGACTAGCAGCAAAAACTGGCTCCTCCTCTCAAAAACATAATTCTACATCCATATTTACACCATAGTGTGTGAAGAGAGCTGATCCGGAATTGCTGCCAGGTTAGGGATAAATCCAGCAGCTGCTGCACACCACCCAGGAATGGTTTGAGGTTAATTCTGAAGAACAACAACAAAAAAGGCCAATTCCATTATGGGTGATTTCCTGAACCAGACGGAGAGAGGGAGATGGAGATGAGTCGTTTTGGTGTCAATGACAACTTTTCCTGACATCAGCTGCTCAGGAACCTACAGCAGCAGCAACAACCTAAAGCAACCCTGATCCTCAAGGAAAAAGCAGATGGGTCCCAACTGGCCACTGAGGTTCAAGGGGTGCCCAGAGGGAACCCGGCCCCTACACAGCCCTTGGCTGTGCCACCCCATGGACACATTTAACAAACAGAAATACAATCGCACCAGAAATCCTGCAGTTGTTTTAGCTCCAAGCCCTCAGGAAAAAAAAAAAGCCAAAACTTTCATGGTTTTAATTTTCTGTTTTTCTCCTGCAATTTTGCCAGTTTAATCAATCAATTAAATAACTGGATTATTTTCCTTTCCCAAGCCCTCTAACCCACCTCCTCTCTTCCTTCTTCTCCCACTCTGGCATTTGATCTTTATTTCCCTACTCCACCTTCGTGGTTTGGGATTTTTTTTTAACTTCTGGTTTGGAAAAGTTCCACAGCTGGAGTTTCACATTTCCTTTAGTCACCACACTGAAGACATTTGAGGAACAGTGAAATGTCACAATGGACACACACATGTTCAGTTACATTGGGGGCAGAGGGAAAAGACACACAAAGGCAAAGCAGGTTCCAGTCCAGTTTCTCCAGCTTGGCTGGCCTTTCTCTGCCTTGCTGTGACTGCCTGGCTGTTCCAACCCTCCATCCATCCTCAGCTCTCTCTGTTTGCTGCGCTGCTTCTTCCTCTTGCACTTCATTTTTTTAATTGTGATTCCATTTCTGTTACACCCCTCATCACCTACACAGACTAAAATCACTTAGAAATAAAACTGTGCTGCAGCTCTGAAGATGTCAGGTGTCAGCTGTGTCAGCAAAGCTTGAAAGAGTCCAGTTCTCTCTTTTGACAAGTGCCGGGCCTGTCACTGCAAGACAGTGAGCTGCTGGAGGGGAAGGGCAGGGCAGGGCAGGGCAGGGCAGGGCAGGGCAGGGCAGGGCAGGGCAGGGCAGGGCAGGGAAGGGAAGGGAAGGGAAGGGAAGGGAAAGGAAGGGAAAGGAAGGGAAAGGAAGGGAAAGGAAGGGAAAGGAAGGGAAAGGAAGGGAAAGGAAGGGAAAGGAAGGGAAAGGAAGGGAAAGGAAGGGAAAGGAAGGGAAACGAAACTCCATTACATTTCTGACAATCCATAATATCAGGGAACTTTCATTTTCTGTTGAGTTCATTTTTCCTCTCCTGTGTAATCTTTTATTTACCAGAACTTCAGGGAAAGGAGTTATGGCTTATGGAAGAATTACAACTTTTATGTCCTATAGCCCCATAAAGCTTTAAAGCGCATGCTGGCAGCAATCCTTCCTGCAGGAAAGGCCTCCTTTCCACTACCCAGCCCCAAACCCCCATCACTCAAAGCACATCAACAGGCCCATTGCAACCTTCCAGGCAAAAGAAAAGCCCTTATGGCTGTGATAATGAACCTTATCCAAGGTGACCATTCCAGCCTCAAGAAACAGGAGTCCAGAATACCATATCAACAAGGAAGCCTTTATGGAAAGATCTGCAGATACCCAGGCAAGGCTCTGCAAACACCAGCTCTGTCACCAGTGCACAGGCAGGGACACATTTGCCCTTTCAGTTTTCCTTTGCCTCCATCCAGGCCTTTTTGTTAATGCACAAAGAAAGTGTGAACTGACATCGTTACACATGCCCTGGACCTTGTTATCCAACATCAAACAACAGACGGTTCAGCAACAACATTTTAAAGCATTCAGGGTTGCAAAACGTGGCTAAAGGATGTTTCACCTGTAGTTCTGGTGAACTACACAGGGATTTTGGAGCACTATCTCTGTGCAAAAAAAACCTGTAAGCAAAACACAAAGGGGTTAGTAAACACAACAGTATCAGACAGAAAATCTCTTAATGGCAAATTATGATTTTGAAATAATTTAGACTATCCCAGATATGATACAACACCAACCAACGTGTCCACAGGATCTTGGAGAGCCTCTACACAGAGAAAACTTAAATATAAACCCCCCAATATAATAACATAAAAATAAATCCTGGAGGTTTTATGGTTCTCCATAGGATGTTTACATTGAACTTGAATACAGTCCTGCATGCAGAGATATGAAAGAAACCTAAAACAACTTTAGTCAGACCAGCCTTCTCTAAGGCCCCACTCCAACCCCTCCCCACAGCAGAGACAACCCAAAGCCAGATCAGGCTGCTCAGCACCTTCTCCTGGTAAGTTCAGAAACCTCTCAACGATGAGGATCAATGACCGGTCCCAGGGTGGCATCAGAATTTCCCTTGCGGAAATTTCCTCTTGCCGCTCTGCCATGGCCACACATCACTGCAGACAGCCCCTGTGTCCTCTCCCCTCATTTAAACCCCTCATTTGTGCTTCAGCCCAGCCACCTCAGCTGATCCCAGGGTAAGTCCATGTCCATGGGGAAGCCCAAAATGGACACAGTACTTCAGGTGTGACCAAAGAGGGATGAACACACACCTCCCTCCATATGCCAGCTGCACTGTTCCCAACAAAGACCAGCGTGGGATTGACCCTCACATGGGGAACTGTGTGAGGAACCTTTGCCAGAGCCATGGGAAGCCACATCCACTGACCCTCCATCCACACAGGCAACTGTTCTGCATGTTCTGCATGTTCTTCTCAGCCTCAACACATTTGATCGAGCCAAAAAGCTGAATTCAACCCTGAGATTTAGCTTTCAGAATAACTTCTTGTGCAAAGAGAACAGGGAGCAGAGGATGAGGAACTTGTTTTATTTCGTGTCTTCTGATGAGACACGACAAATGGATGAGTAACAGAAGCTCACAAGAGACAGACCTCAGTCTATCTGGGAAAATGTGACCTCAGTACAGCCACACAGACTGTTCCCAGTTAACCTTCCTGATCTCTGAGTGCCTTAAACATCCTTGGATGTGGTTCCAAGGAGGATCTACCTGCTGCAAAACGTTCCCAGGGACTGAGGTGAGACTGACTGACCTGTCACCTCTGAACCTTCTTTTTGTCCTTTTAGGAGCTGGGTTTTCACAGCAGTCACCATGATCCTTCCCCAGCTCCCAAGAGTTTCCAGGATTCTGTGCACTGCTGTTTGTCTTCCTCACCTCTCTCAAATCCCTGAGCCATGAGTCCAGCAGTCAAAGCTGCCATCAACCATCAACCAGCTCCTCCTCACTCCTAACTCACAGATCCACCATCTTCCCTAGTTGCCCTGCCCAGCACTTCCATCAGAAATGAAATTACCATCAGACCTGATGCTGAGGTTCTTTCTGCTTTTTTCTCCTCATCTTCCAAACTATGAAATCACTGTTTGAAGTCTCACAAAATCGTGAGCCTTCTGCATCAACTGCACTGGGGCCTCCATCACCCTGACTAACCCCAATACCAGAATAGCCAAACTCAGTTGCAGGGGAAGGAGGGCAGAAAGCTCCCCAGAACTGGAGGATCTAATTATCCTGTATTTTAAAATAATTACATAATTATTTTCTGTGCGTCCTCCCATCTGGGCAGCACACACCAAATCCCTCCTGGGCAAGTTGGGGATGTTCTCGTGCTTTAGCTCCAATCTGGTTCTCTTGTTTTAGCCTTTTACGTACACTGTCATCCTTCTCTTTTCATTTCTTGTCCCATGTGATCCCCTGGGTTCCTGAGTCTGGCACTCCATCCCTCCTCACCAGCAACAGGTATGGAAGGGAAAGAGTACAAGTCATATACGTGATGGTATTGTAGGGAAGAGACCAAGACTGAAGGTTGTGAGTGAAATGGATGGTCTTGTTTGCGTGAAAACCCACTCCATGAAGGTGAAGGCGCGAGGCAGAGACATGTCAGGTGCCACCTTCTCACCAGCCATCAGGGACACGCTTCCCTCTCAGTGCCCAGGTGAGCAGATGCTGCCTAAGGTACAACCCATGGCCACTGGGAGCAAAGTCAGGTAAACTGGGTTATGAAACAGAAACGGGTTCAGTGTGTGACAGAAGGGGATAAGAGACTGGTCCCAGTGACAGCAGCTCCAGTGCTGCTCTGGCAGCCAGAACTGGGCTCTCCAGGGAGCCACACACCCCAAAGCCAAGGCCCAGCATAGGAACAATTCCCAGATCCTGCTCAGTGCTGCTGAGGGATCACCCCTCCCTCGTGCTGTGAACTCCAGTGCTGATGTCTGGGAATTCAGGTCAGGGGCACAGGCCCCTCCGAGCACACCTGCCCTACAGCAGGAAGGATGTGCTCCCACAGCCATCCTACCAAGTGACTGGGATCACTGGGACACTACAGTGACACTGCCATGGACATCACAGATCCAGATTGATAAAGTGCTGAGTAACCTTGTACAGGACACAGCATGGCAAATAGAAACTCCTCATATCCTGGGCTGCATCCAAAGGTGTGGGCAGCAGGGATTCTGCCCCTCTGCTGCACTCAGGTGAGACCTCATTTCTGCCAGGCAGTGCTGCCCCCAGCTTGGGGCTCCTCAGTACAGGAAGGACATGGAGCTGCTGCAGTGAGCCCAGAGGAGGCCATGGAGATGTTCCAAGTGTTGGAGCCGGGCTGGGAGAACTGGGATGGTCAGCTGGAGAAGAGAAGGATCCAGAGAGACCTTAGAGCCCTTCCAGAACCTAAAGGGCCTCCAAGAGCAGAAGAGGGACTGGGGACAAGGGATGGAGGGACAGGACACAGGGAATGGCCTCGCACTGCCAAAGGGCAAGGTTAGATGGAACACTGAGAAGGAATTCTGGACTGTGAGGGTGGGGAGGCCCTGGCACAGGGTGCCCAGATCAGCTGTGGCTGCCCCATCCCTGGAAGTGTCCAAGGCCAGGCTGGACAGGGCTTGGAGCAACCTGAGATAGGGGAAGGAGTCCCTGCCCATGGCAGAGGGGTGGAATAAGATGTTCTTTAAGGTTACTTCCAACCCAAACCATTCTGTGGTTCTATGACACTCAAATATTGCCCTGGAAAGCCTAGAGGGACCATTACGTATCTCCTGCTTGGAGGTGTCAGAAGAAATCCCTGGGGTGTTCCAGCCATTTCACACGCACAGTTTATTAACCACCGGTGCTGGGCAGAGCTCCCCTGCCCTCGCGTGGTGCTCGGGCACCGCTGCAGCTCTGCCGTCCTTGGGCAAGGCGCTGCTCGGGGGCCATCCCGGACGTACCTGACACATCCCAACCACCAAACTCCCAAATCGCCCCCCACAGACACTTTGGAACGTGAGTTTGTCATCAGAGGGTTTTTAAAGCGCTTCTCACCCTTGTGAAACGTCTGTTCCGATGCTCCCGAAGCCACCCCCAACTCCAGAACCCTGATATCCCAAAGTCATTTTAAATTGGCTCTCACCCCTCACTTAAAGGACAGGACCAATAAGAATTGGAAAAAAACCCCGAAGTCCCAGCCCAGGAAGAATTCTATGACTCCTCTGAAAACAGGAAAAAATTCTGAACTGCAGACCCAGCACCGCCAGAGGCACTTATGGAAATACAGATATAAGGCCCCAGCAAAGCAATTTATCCAATGTCTCAGTGGTCCCACAGAAGGGACATTTAGAAAATGCCCTTAGGGCATCACTGATTAAAAAATTGTCAAAGTCATCAAGGCAGCTGTAAAGTTGCCTGAGAGTCAAGCCATAGGGATTTACTGGGAATATCTTGGTGATTCTAAAATTGCCCCACATAACACCATCTAGAAATCATTTTGGAAGTGATCTGTAATGTCAAAGCATAGCAATAAACACCCCATTAAAGGGACCATGAAGAAAACCCAACCAAAAAATCCCACAAAGCCTCCAGTATTAAAAACCTTTTGTGTGATTTTTGGAAGTATTCTCACGGGGGTCGTGTGAAATGATTTGTACAGTGATCACTCCATTTTTTACAGTTCCATTTACAATGGCTCCTCTGTGGGAATTTGGGCTCACTCTTGAGAGCTCCTTGGCAGTATTTTGGTCTCCTCAGTGTGTTTTCACAATAGCTCCATAATGGAGGTGGGGTATTTTTACAAGAGGCATTTCTTGGGTTTTCTGGAGACAGTTGACATAATGGTTATGCAATGGTGTCTTGGGGGAGGATCAGAGATGTGATTTAAACTGAGTGATATTAGATTTGCACGCATTTCCCCTGTTGAGTCTCATTCATTGGGCCCATTTATGCCACGAAGAACAAAGAGGAGACAATGGTAATCACAATTCCCACTCTGGCTCCAGTTGCAGGGAAAGGCAGAACAGCTGAAGATGACACCACCCCACAGCTCATGGGGGGAACAACCTGGATCTGCCATGAATAGTTCCATCTGCAGCAATTCCAAAAGGATCACCTGAGATGTTCCTGGGGAGCCAGGCCAACCCTGACTCCTCTACAGAAAAACAAACAGCAAAGAAGGATGAGTGGAGTGGCCCTGGAAGAAACACAGCCATGATGGGTCAGGATGCACCTGGTGGTGACTCAGCAAAGCAGCCAAGGCCCTCCAGGTGATGTATCTTGTTGCTAAACTGAAACTCCAGCCAGTCTTGCATGGCTGCTCCTTCTAGAAGTGACCCTGACATGAGCCCCACCCTGAATCGTTGCTTCTCTGCCCAGAGAAGGCAAAGCTCTGAGCTGACAGTGTGGGGATCTCTTCTCAAGCAGGGGACACTCTGACCCCTTCCCTGGGCTGCAGGCAGTGACCATCACCTCCAGCAGCATTCCTGCCCCAGGCTGAGCTCTGACTCCTTCTCCTCTGCCCTCCCTGTTCATGCCCCTGGTCCTCACACACACACACACACACACACACACACACACACACACACGCGCGCGCGTGCGCGCGGCCACTCCTCCCAGACCTGAGCATGTGTTCACGGATGTCTGGAACGTTCAGACAAATGCCTTATGTCTGGCTAGGGGGAGGCTCCTGCTTGACTCCCAACAATAAAGCACCAATGATTTTTAAGGCCTATGCCTGAAGTCCCTCCTTATCCCCTCACGGTCTGTCCTGGCTCTACATTTAGGAAGTACACAACTATTTTTGGAATTTCCTCAATTGGAAGGTCCCCCTCAGATGTCACCCAGCAGTCACAAAGAAGGACAGCTGCTCTCTTGTTCCTAATGCAAGAGGTTTTATTATGATGATGATTATGATTATTACTATTATTATTACATTGCCCTCAGGCACACCCAGCCTTGCCAACAGCCAGGGAAGGGACTTTGTGCTGCTGTACTGACACTGTGCTGACACACAGATGGCTCCCAACTCTCTGAACAGCTCCAACAAACCATGAGAAACAGGAACAAAGGGGCTTCCCTGCAAAGCAGAAAAACAGAGGGGGGATACTGTGTTTCCTTCATGGACTTTTATAGAGGGATTTTGACCCGGAAAGAGCAGAAAAGGAGGAGGTGAAGGTGTTGTGGAATATTTTGGGAGAGCTATGGGTGAACATGGACAACAACAGTGACAGAACAACTCTGGAACCTCTCCTCAGTGCCATGGTCCAGCTGACAGGGTAGTGTTGGGTCAAAGGTTGGACTTGATGATCTCAGAGTTCTTTTCCAACCTAACTGATCCCGTGAGGATGGAGCCCAGCCTGGATCCCTCACAACTGTATCACCCAGGGCTGCAGCTGACTTGCTCCACAGTGCAGCAAGACCACAAACCATCACGTAAGAAGTGGATCAAGTCAAGGATCAAAGAGTCTGGTTCTTCCACGATTACAGCCACAATAATCTTGCCCATCCCAAACTGGTAAACCACTGCCAGAGAAGAATCAGGAGCTGCCTGAGTGCACAGACACTGCCTGTTCTGCCAGGAATGCCAGTTTCTCTGGTATCTCTTCCTTCTTTTCAACTGAAGAGCATCCATCCGGTAACTGGACTAGAAAAGAACAAAGATACTTCTTTACCCAAGGCTTGCAACAGGAGCTGAAATGCAGTAACTGGTTTTTTATTCCTGGAAACTGTAGCACAAGGACTGAGAACAGGTTCAGGGTCTTTGGATGAGCCACTCCATGCAGGAGCTGAGACCAGGAGGCTCTTGGCAGCAGCCTTTGAGTGCCTCTGGCTGGCAGAGGATTATCCACCAGAGGAGATTCCCAAGTCCAGTGGTGGCTTTTGTCAGTTCTGACCTAAGTGACTCACAGTCAACCCAGTTCCAATGTTTCTTCCTCTGAGTCCCCCAGACCAGCCCTCCTCCCATGGCACCACAATTCTGTGTGCCCTGCAGGAATGGAGAATGTGTCCAAAGGGATGAGAGTCCTGAAGAAAAGGAAACTTATAAGAATAGAATCCTTAGCATAAAGTATTTCCTCTGAGGATGAACAAAAAACCTTTTTATAACTGAAGTATTTCAAATTTTTCCACCCATAAATCAGAATTGTTTGCAATGGTCCTGTTTATACTGAGGCTAAAGCTCTGTGCTGGGCACATCTGGTTTGTGTCTCCAGTTCCTGCACACCTTCACTCCTCTCACACCACAGAGCAGTGTCAGAGTCACGCTGGCTCTGGCAGCTCCTGGGGTGTGTGAAGGCAGACAGGGATGGCTTGGCTCTGTCCTCTCTGTCTTGGATGAACCTCCAGCTCTTCCAACACCCAGCTGTGCATTCCCTGAGATCCTCGTCCCTCCCTGTGGCAGATTTATCCTCACTCAGGCCATATGAGCCATTCCCCGAGCACAGCTGTGGAAGCACAGCCCGTCCCAGGTCACTCTGCTGAGCAGTGATGGCTCAAAGGACTGTTGTCCCTGTGAGCTGTGGGACAGTGAGGAAGGGATGGGGGAGATTCCAACTGTGACCTACTGAAACAGTGAATGTAAAATGTCTCAGACGGGGGATCTGGGCTCTGCATTGCTCTTCCCAAGGGAAAGGATGCGACTTGTCTTTCTAAGGAGACAGAGTGAGTCCGTTTGGAAGAAGGGCTGGAGTACAGTCAGAAGGGTTGGGTTTCCCAGGGATCTCATCCTCCAGGACCTGCAGACACAGGCTCAGGTTTGCTTGGCAGCTTGGAGAGCAGCTCCCCCAGCCTGGCTTGTGCAGGAGACACTGAGCCAGGACACTGCAGGCTTGGAGAGCTGAGCCAGGAGACCTGCTGTGTCTCTGATGTCCCAGCAAAGGGCTGGGAGAGCCTCTGGGTCACCAGGAGTGCCACGTTTTGGTCAGGCCATTCTGCAGGAAGTCCTGGGGCTATAAGGGCTGGCCTGAACAGCTCTGCTGCGTGAGACACAGCACCTTCTACCCCAAAAGTCATCCCACCACATCCCAACTGCCTCTTCAAATCTGCTACACTCAGACCCTCCACTCACTGGGCTGCCCTGCCCCAGAGGCAGGAGATCTCTGGGTCCAAGCCAGTCTGAGGGATCAATCCACAAGGAAGCTACAGAGAAGGTTCTCCCGAGTTCCTCCCTTGCACCACATCAGCTGGGATAGTTTTATGCAATCCCAGAGGACACCTCAGGGATCAGACGAGTCCTGTCAAGCCAACTCAAGAAATTTCTCTCCATGGACATTAACACAACTCAAAGCACAGTTAATATCAGAAGCCCAAGACACCAAGAGACCTCAGTTGTCTCTGGTCCCACCCCACAGAGCAGAGCCAACACCAACCTCACATCAGGTGCTCAGGGCCTGGTTCAGGTACATCCATGTGCCTTTGGAGCACAGTGAGTTCACAGAGTGCTCTAGACAGCATCACCACTGTGGGATGGAACCACACACAGAATGACACATTCATGTTCCAAACCCCTGCTCTATAAACATTTGCTTATTCTGAAGGAGTATTGCTGTGTTGAATTTATTTGTACATTATTTCTGATGCACCTTGCTCTTGTTTACTCATTGAAAAAGTTGCTAGTTTCATCCTTTGAGATATAAAGTTTAATTTCAATATGCAAATTTTACTGTGGTTACATTAATTTTCCCCATAGAATCATAGAACACCTTGAGCTGGAAGGGACCCACAAGGACCATCCAGTCCAACCCCTGGCCCTGCACAGACACCCCAACAATCCCACCCTGTCCCTCAGAGTGTTGTCCCAACCCCCCTGGAGCTCTGGCAGCCTTGAGGCTGTGCCCAAACCCCGGGGAGCCTGGGCAGTGCCCAATCACCCTCTGAGGGAAGAGCTTTTTCCTGAGATCCAGCCCAAACCTCCCCAGGCACAGCTCTAGCCCTTCCCTCAGGTCACAGGGAGCAGAGATCGGAGCTGCCCCTCGTGAGGCAGCCACAGCCCCCTGTGCAGAGTGACCTCAGGCTCCTCCAGACTGAACAAACCAAACCACCTCAGCTACTCCTCCTATGGCCTCTCTAGACCCTTCCCCATCCCTGTGTCCCTCCTTTGGACACTCCCCGAGAGCTTCAGACCCTTCTTGTATCGTGATGCCCAAAACTGCCCCCAGGACTTGAGGTGAGGGGGGAGCCATGGATTGTTTCAAACAGGCCTTCAGCACTATGCAGAGATTTCATCTATGTCCTTGGAAAACCAGTGCAAGGTGGATACAGGGGCTAATTTGGTGTCTGTTGGGAAATGAGGAGCACAGGAAGGTGAGCACTGGGCAGGCATATGCTGACTCTTGTCCCTGTTACTCCAGGCTGTATCTCTCATGCACTGGCAGTCTGCTCTGCCCCTGCTCACACATCCCCCCCTGAGCCCAAGCTCCAAAAGGACCAGATGACAATGCAGTCTGATACACACACACACTGGTCCCTGCCTCCAGCACACTCATTTCTGCTTCGATTGGATCTAGAGAACAAGGCACTGCTGATTTAAACACTCCCTGTGCCAAAGCATCTGCCAGTTCTGATCACAAACTGCCCTCCTTGCTGCACACTGAATTCTCACCTTCAGCTGCTGGGTATTGANTGCCCATCCTTTGCTTGCTGACCATGGCTGAAGTCAAACAAATCCTCCAAACTCTCATTCCACAGACAGCCTCCAAACAGACTGGCCCTGCCTCCAGGCCAGGATAGTATCTTCACCTCTGTGTACAGATTCCTTAAGCTGTAATTTATTCTACATTTAGCGGGAGTTTACCTCAGGCTGCTGCTGATGGCTCTGCAGCTCACTGTATGTATGGATTCAGGTTCTAAAATCCTCCCCAGGCAGGATGGAAGCGGCTGAAGGGCAGGGTGGGAGCAGGGACAGCTCAGGGCTGTCAGCTGGAGGTGACCTACCAGAGATGCTGGCTTGTGTGTGGGAAGAGATCAAAAATAGCATTAATTTACAAATCCTGGGATTCCAAAGCAGTCTCCTGGTGCCCTGCTCCCAGCTTGGCTCCAGCAGCTCCAGCAGAGCCAGTTCCAGAGAAGAGAGGCAGCACAGGGCCCGTGCCACAGAGCATCCCCAGGGTGGGAAAAGCCACCACTGCCCTGGGCAGCCTGTGCCGGGGCCTGATCACCCTTCCCATGAAGAAATTCCTCCTGATGCTCAACCTGAACCTCCCCTGGTACAACTTGAGGCCGTTTTTCCTTGTCCTGTCCCTCGTTCCCTAGGAGCAGAGCCCGACACCCTCCTCCGGTTCCCCCCTCCTGACAGGGAATGCAGAGAATTCCAGGTGCCCCCTGAGCCTCCTTTTCTCCAGGCTGAGCCCCCCCAGCTCCCTCAGCTCCTCCTGCTGCTCCAGCCCCTTCCCCAGCCCCGTTCCCGTTCCCTCACACTCCCCGCTCTCTCACACTGTCCCGTCCTGCGGGGGCCGCTGGGGGGCGCTGTGTCCCGTTGCCCGGCAACCGCCCTGTGCCGGGGCGGGGCGCGCGGGCCCGCAGCTCCCCCTGGCGGAGCCGGGCCATGTGGCCGTGCTGGCTGTGCCCGCAGGTGCCGCGCGCCATGGCCCCCCCCAAGGATATCATGACCAACTCCCACGCCAAGTCCATCCTCAACGCCATGAACGCCCTGCGCAAGAGCAACACGCTCTGCGACGTCACCCTCCGCGTGGAGCACAAGGACTTCCCGGCCCACCGCATCGTCCTGGCCGCCTGCAGCGACTACTTCTGCGCCATGTTCACCAGCGAGGTCGGTGCCGCGGGGGGAGGAGGCAGGGCCGCCCCCTCGGGCCGCCTCTGCCGGGCTGGGCCGGGATCCCCCCGTGGTGATCTCGGAGTCTGCCGGACACTCGCTGTGGTGGCCCAGGACGTCCCCGTGGTGGGTCCTGATCCCGTCACGGTGGCCCTGGGTCTCTCTGGATCCCCCCCTGCTGCCCCTCTGGGTCCTCTCGTGATGGCCCCGGAGCCCCTCCCGTCATTCCTGGGTCTCCCCGCGGTGACCCCGGAGCCCTTGGTCGTGTCCTGGTGGGGAGCTGGAGGTTGTGGCTGGCACTGTAGCCCTGAATCACGATCTGCTGCGGCCACTCTGTGCCCAGAGACCTGCCGGGCTGAGCTGCCAAACCGGAGGGTTCTGACACATGTCCTTATTTTTCTAGTGGTGATTTGTGGTTTCTGTGGTTCTGGGCATCTTTCCTGCCAAGGGCACCAGCGCCGGTGCCGAGCTGTGCGAGCCGTGCCTGGGGAATTCGGGCAGCCTTTGTGGTGCACGGGAGATGTTTGACAGCTCCCTTTGGCACTGGCTGGCAGCTGCTGTGTGCTGGGCTGGGCTGCTGCACTCCACAGATCTCACCTGGCATCACCTTGGCTCAGTTCTGACCTGTGTGCTGTCCCCCTGAGTCACTGGCAGGTGCTGTTTGCTAAAACTGGCACTACATCCCTGTTAAACATCAGATGCTTGGCCTGGCTTTGTCCTTTGTAAGTTTGAATCCATCTTTGTGGCTTTTTCTTGCAGAAGATGCTTTCCTTACCCTGCCACCTCCTCCATGAGCAGGGAGAAACATTACTAAATACTCCCAGGTCCTAAAGCCCTTCCTGCCAGCCCAGGAGTCCTTGCAGCAGGGAGTGATTTTGTTCTTTGTTTCACCCAGCAGTGAAGGCTGTGGCAGAGCTCTCTGTGCCCACTGCTCTCAGGGCTGTCAGGGGAACAGGTGTCTCACTTTTTACACTCCTGTGCAAAGCAACCAACATAAAACATGTGTGGCCTGACAACATGTTTTTCTCCATGTCTTCATGGAATTTGTAAATTCATCAGGTTTGTGCTTTCTTTGCATAAAGGAAATGTCATTAACAAAGTAACACAAAGCAAATTCAGTCCTTGGAGGCTGAAGTGTGTTCTGCAGTAGCTCCAGGTGCACAGCAGTGTTTTCTGCTTCTTTGGGTTTGCCTCCACGTTCCTGTCAGTGCTTTTGGCTGCTGGACTTTCTCTGGGCAGTGTGCAGGGATCTGATCACTGCATGTGCTCCAGAACCTTCTTTGTGGCTGCCAGCAAAGGCTGAAGGTTGGTGTGCTGGGATCTGAGCTGCGATGTCTCTCCTTCCTTCATTACACTCATCTTAATTGCAACATCCTCTTGCTGGGAATGAAATTCTTTCTTGGACAACATGTGTGCCCAATGCCCAGTGGGCAGCATCACTGCCCCAAAGTGCCTCTGCTTTAAGGGTTTTGCTTCTTTTGCTTAGTTTGTATTTCTTTCAAATGTGCTTTTTTGTGTGCCAGCCCTGAAGTGACCAACCTGCCAAGGGGCACACGATTGTGGAGTGTTTGTGGGAGAGCTTGGTGAGCCTCAGGCTGGACCTGTGTGACAGGGTGTGATGGGGCAGGGCCTGGGCACTCCCCAGGCACTGGTGGCTGCCATGGCTGGGCCTTGAGGGAGCTCAGAGCCCTGCCAGAGCTTCCTTGGCACTTGCCCCCTGCCAGTCTGGGGACTGCTTGGCACTCTGGTGTGCCGGGCTGGGGCTGCACAAGGCTTTGTTCAGGACGGGTCCTGGGGTTATGGCACAGCATTCCTGGTGACACATCACAGGCTTGTGGCACAGCATTCCTGGTGGCCAGCACAGCACTGCCACTGGCAGCTGACACTGGCACAAAGAACTGCCCTTGCCTCTCGTTTCCTTCCTTCTCTCACTTGTGACTTCAACAGTTCTCAGTCTTGCTTAACACTAATTTCTTGCCATTTTCTGTTCCCATTTCCCAAAACAAGAAGCCACTGATCACCTGATGAACTCCAGGCTCTTTACAACACTTTCCTTCCCCCTGAGCAATGTGGGAGAGCTGAAATGCCATCAGTTTTACCTACAGGGTTGTTCCTTGTAGTGTAAATTCTGGAGCAGTTTCAGCTCCCCTGAATCCTGATTGTGCCCTGGAGTTTGTCTTTGGCAAAGTTAACAGAACTTGGGGTCTCTTCAGAGCTGATCACTGGTACCACCTCAGAAACAAATTGGTCTGTCTTCTCTTGGAGGTTGTGTTCTAGAAACTCAGGGGTTGTTTTCCCCAAGAATGTGAAGAAATTTTACTCTGAAAATAATCAGCTGCTGTTTCCAGGTTCAGAGTGCAGTGAGCCACACATTAGCTCTGTCATGCCAGCATTTCACTTCCCCTGTGAGAAGAAACTGGGGGTTATCCTAGTGTGCCTTTGTGTATCTGCATCAGTAAAGGCAAAAACAAACAAAGAAAGTGGTTCCAGAGTTTTAGACCCTTCCCCTGCAGAGTGAGTTGTGTGATTGTTGTGGTTTGGCCCCAGCCAGGCACCCACAGCCACTCACTCACTCCCCACAGGTGGGAGCAGGGAGGATAAAAGCTGGAAAACTTTGGGGTTGAGAATAAAGATGATTTAATATGGACAGCAAAGGCCACACACACAAGCAGAGCAGCCCCAGGAATCCATTCCCTGCTTCCCGTGAGCAGGGGGTTGTTCAGCTGCCTCCAGGAGAGCAGGGCCCCATCACGTGCCGTGGTGACCTGGGGACACAAATGTCATCACTGCAAACATTCCTTACCCACATATTTATGTGATGGTCAGTTTGGGTCACCTGGCCTAGCCTCCCCCAGCCCACTCACAAACATGGCAGCACCAGCAGCAGGAAAGGCCTTGGCTCTCTGCCCACTGCTCAGCAAGAGCAAAACCATCTCCATGAGCATCCTTGTGTTCAGCACAAATCCAAAGCACAACAGGCACTGGGAAGGACATTAACTCTGCCCCAGCCAAACCCAGGGCAGTGGCACATGCAGGGAATGGCAAACAGCAGCATTGTGTTTCACAACACCGTGCCTTAAGGCCTTCAGCAACTGGGGCATTCTGGAGTAAAACTCCTGAGGCCTTGAAGGGACTCTCCTTAATTGTGGAAATGTGTTTTCCTGGATGCTGCAGCTGATTTCAGGATCTGCTGTGAATTGTTGGGATGTTAAAAAGCTGCTTGTATGAGGGAGTGTCAGTCCCTCCCTGCTCTGCTCCCCACTGGAGAGCAAAGCTCTGATATGAAACAAAAAATGGGGAAACTGATCTGAAATTCCTAGAGCAGAGTTGTGCCTGGTGCCACTGAAGAGCCAGGAAAGCAAACCCTGGACACCTGTGAGGGGAAAGTCTGTGTGACCAGCATTGTGTGACCATGATTTGGACTCTTCAGTGCAATTCAGTGCTGCACACAAGGCTCAGGGTCCTCATGGGGTGAAGAGTCTGAAAGGCTGAGAGAATTGGGATTGTTCAGTCTGGAGAAGAGAAGGCTCCAGGGTGTCCTAATTGTGACCTTCCAGAACCCTCAGGGAGCCAACAGGAAGGATGGAGGGAGACTATTTCCAAGGGTCTGGAGTGACAAAGGGGAGTGGATTCCCACTGCCAGAGAGGGTCAAGGGAAGGTCCCTCCAACCCAAACCACTCCATGAGTCCAGAATTCTGTGTTCAGAATCCAGTCGCCTCCATACTGAGACCCTTTTTTAACACATGGAATAAAGACCCTAATTGTGCATCACACACATGATGTCAAGTTGTTTGAAATGCATCCTCAGCATGTTAGTAAACTGTGAGCAAAACAACACCAAGTAGTGGAATGCAGTAGAAATAGGAGGGAAGCAGGAAGTGATTATCTCTGTGACCCTCGTGTTGTCCCCACGGTTTGTGTTGTGCTCAGCAGCAGAGAGACAGTATGTGCAGGGCTGATGATTGAATGTTGGTTGGGGATCAGAAGCTCCTTCCGCAGCTCCAGGCTGGTGTGTGCAGAACTGACCCTTACAGGAACCAGCAGGTCTGAAGCCCTTGTAACCTCCTGAAAGGAGAAGTTTGTAACTTATCTTCATTTTTTATAAATATGTGTGATTTATATCTCCATTTGCTTCTTGGAATCATGTGAACATCTTGTCTGATCAGTTCTGACCCTTGGTGACATCTGTGCCCTGGTCTGTGGTACCAAACAACTCAGTCTTGTTTTGGGGATGCTTTTTCTGGCCCAAGGCAGGAGCTGGTTTTATCTCCTGAATGCAATGCCTGCTCTGTCACACAGCAGGTCAGACCAGGTAATTTGCTGATCCTTCCTGACTCTGGAAGCCATAAAGTTTGTTCACTGAGTCAACAGGCTTGAAAGGCCTCTTCCCTCAAATTACCTCAAGGTTCCCCATTCCCTCCTGTGCTTCTCTTCTGTCTCTGCATCACAGCCATGGCTCAGTCCCAGCAGACATCCCATCCCATCCCTTCCCTGCTCTGCTGTGTCACCGAGTGATGTGTCACTGCTCCTCTGCAGGAGCAGCTTTCACTGCTCTTGTGTTCTCTACTTCTGGATCTCTCCCTTTCCCCAGCTGTGGCATATTTGAAGCCCAGTGATCAGCCTTTGTCTGGGCTTTGTGCTCCCCAAGTCTCTGCCCAACTGGCTGTGCCAGCTTTGGGCTCATTCTTGGCAAGAGAAGCTTTCACCTGCTGGCTCTGGTGCCTGGGAAGTGGGGCAGGGGAGTCACCCTCTCTTGGGGCACAGCTGTGCTGCCAGCCATGGGGATGGGGGGATTTGTGAGCCTTCGTGCCAGGCCACTGCTCTGGAAGTATTGGGTGCTGTGCCAGCAGCTCTGAACCAGGAATCTGATGCTTTTGGAATGTCATCTCAGCTTTGGACAAATGTGGTGGATTTGCAGAATTTGCTGTTCCTAAAGATTGACTGTTGAGAGGATGACATTCCTTGGAAAAAAATAATTCCAAAATGAATTGCAGAGGTGATAAAACAGCCAGGGAACAAAGTCTGTATTGTCTAAGTGCCATCACTGCACATGCTGTCATTTTACCTTTGAACATTTAAGCTAAACCCATATTTAACCTCTAATTCTGACTCCTTTTGGGAACCTTCACCATAAGCTTGCAGAACAGGTGAGGAATTAACCAGTTAAAAAAGCTTTTTTGGTTTGGTTTTAGAGGAAAGTGGTGAAGATGTCCAGGTCCTGGAAAGCCAAATTACTTGTTGGTAGAATTGCCTTGTTAAGGTTACCAGAGCTGGTAGTGGGCATCGAGGTGCCAAATTTCTGGGCCACAAGGGCAGATCTCCCAAGATAAGGAAGAAACCAGAAATGCCAACTCAGCAGCTGTGCTGAAATCAGCTCTGCCTGGGGCAGATCACAACCACCACCCCCTGGAGCAGCAACTACAGAAACTCCCCTGACCCAAAGGGAGAGGGGGACCAAGCATGGGACTGGTTAGGATGAGAAGAGAGGGAATCATTAATCAATAGAAGATGGAGTGCTAATTAATAAGAGAACTAAAGCAGGTGACTTGTAGGCAATGAACATCAATGCCTTTGTTTGCTAAATTGTGTAGTGAACAATTTTCCCAGTCATGTGCTTGCTTTGGGGCCTGGGCACTGAGCCCCGCTGCACAGAACTGGAATAAATCCCATCCCCTGACTCTGGCTGTGGGTTGGCACCCTGTGTGAAGGGATCTGGGTTGGGACAACACTGAGGTGGGGACTCCATGTGAACTGCAGCGTGTCACAGGTTCACAGGTTATTGTGAATTGGAAGGGACCCACAGGATCATCGAGTCCAACTCCCAAGTGAACACCCACCCAGGGATGGAACCCCCAACCCCAGAGCTACGGGTACCACACTCCATCCATCCAAACCTCCCANGCCCTAGTGTCACACACGTCCAACCCAGGGAGGAATTCCCCTGGGTTGTTCATGGAGTAAAGGAACCAGGAATTACAGCCTGGAGGAGAGGGCTGAGTTGTGTTCACAGATGACACTTGTAATCACTTCCTGAGGCTGATCTCAGCTCGAGGTTTGACAGTGCAATGTGTGTCCTCCTGCTCCATAATGAACTCTGTCTTATTCATCCTGGAAGTGAATCCTGTAGGGAAATTCCCTCCTTATTCTTACAGTGAGCACAAAAAGAGAAAGGACAAATCTCTGCTGAAACCTCTCTGACAGATCTGATTTTCAAACCTGTTGTGAGATTTCTGATCACTTTGCTGAAAAATAAAGCTGCATCTCCCTTCTGATTTCCAGCTCTCGGAGAAAGATAAACCCTGTGTGGACATCCAGGGCCTGACCGCCTCCACTATGGAAATCCTGCTGGACTTTGTGTATACAGAAACTGTGCACGTGACAGTGGAGAATGTCCAGGAGCTCCTCCCAGCAGCCTGTCTGCTTCAGCTGAAAGGTAAGTCAAGGAGCAGCACAAATTGCACCCCTTGCTGCTGTTGAGAGATTTAGTGTGTTTGACCCTCTGGGAATGAAAGAAATTGGGAGAGGAATGATATGTATAAGTAGTTATGTGAAACTTCTGTTTTCTTGTGCTCTGTGGTCTTGTTGGCAGAGGAACTGACTTGAGGACAAAATAAATATGATAAACCAGGTTATTGTGCCATGCTTTGGGGTGTGGTATTTCTGCAGGAGTGTTCTCAAGAGGCATTGTGGGCTGTACAGCACATAAATATTACAGCTCAGTCAAATGTTACGCTAAGGAAATCCTGGATGGCATTTGACCTGTCTGAGTTGGTAAAAATTTGGAAAAAATTCTTCCCAGAAAGTGATTGCCCACAGAAATGGGCTGCCCAGGGAGGTGGTGGAGCCACTGACCCTGGAGGTGTTTAAAAACACTGGATGTGGCACTTGGTGCCCTGGTTTAGTTGATCAGGTGGTGTTGGGTCAGAGGTTGGGCCTGATGATCTCAAAGGTCTTTTCCAACCGAGTTAATTCTCAGTTCTGTGATTCTGGGACAGGCTGGTTGATGTCACTGCACATCCAGCTATGGAACTGTCCCAGGTGATTATCCCAGATCCCAAAAGTTCCCACAGAAAACCTGGAAATGTGGGAGCTGTACCCACAAGCTGATACATTTGTGTTTATAACCATGAAGCCAAAGACAACCCACACTGGAGTCTTTTCCTAATATCAGTGTGATGTTATTTTTTCATGTAACTAGAACAGAACACAAGGTCTGGCTGCTGCCAAGTGCAGCACCTGCATGTGTGTGTTTCTACCTGTTATTTGAGTTGGGGGTTCATCGTTGTTTAGAGGTTTCTTGTTTGAAGCCCTGTCCAAAGCAGTGGGTTGACAGTGAGGCTGCAGTGCTCATTCACCCCTCCAATCTCCCCTAGGTGTGAAACAAGCCTGCTGTGAGTTTCTAGAAAGCCAACTGGATCCATCAAATTGCTTGGGCATTCGGGATTTTGCTGAGACACACAATTGTGTGGATCTAATGCAAGCTGCAGAGGTCTTCAGCCAGAAACATTTCCCAGAGGTGGTTCAGCATGAAGAGTTTATCCTCTTAAATCAAGAAGAGGTTGAAAAGCTCATCAAGTGTGATGAAATTCAGGTAAAACCTGAAAAGTACCATTACTGTGCAAAGCATGGAGGTAGAACATTGAAACCAGTAATTAGTCCATACTCCTGGGGTGGACACCTCACACAGCTCCTGACTTTGAAATTTAAATTTCAAGAAGCTTCTAATATTTTTTGTTAATTTGTAGTCTCAGTCTGATCAATAACATGTAGTTTCTCTGTAATAATTTGTTGTCACACAAGTGTTTCTTGCAAATTAATCACTGACTTCCCTCTGTAGAGTCCTTTTGGTACTTTGTTCCCTCCTTTCCCTGGAGAGGACAAGTTGTCCCAACTCCTACATTTCAGAAACACCCCCAGGCTTTAAGTTGTGTTTGCTGCTGCTCAGCAGCACAAGGATGGGGCAGGGTGGTGTGAGTCTGCAGGGAGTCACAGGCGGAGTTAGTTCCCTAAAGTTGGGGGTCTGGAGGGTTTGCTCTTTTACTGGAACATGGAAAATATGTTTTTCCAACTTTCCCATGAATAAGTTGGACATTCCTTGGTAATGAGGAGGGGCATGATTATTTATTGAGGTGGATTTTGTGAAGAGCTGATACTCACTGTAGTTGAAGGGCTTGAAGTAATCGCTGGTCATAGCTCAGAGGAACAGGAACTCCTGGAAGCAAACCAGTGTAAGGAGTACCTTTGGTGGGATTCCTGAAAAGCCAAGACAGAGGTAGCCAGAGGAGAATTGCTGATGTGTGGCCTTGAAAGTGGCCTTCAGCCACGGTGACACCCTGGTGCTCCTGAGGGGACAGCAGTGAAAGCAGCTCGCTCCAGCCAGGATCAGAGAGGGATCAGCAGCAGGGAAGGCTGAGGGTGTTTGGTTCATGTTGTGAGAGGCTGAGCTCGTGTGGATTGTGGGGATCCTGAGAGCAGCTCCAGGAACTTGAGAATGAGCCAGGCAGGTCTCCAGCTGACATTCCCTGGGGACTGCAGGGGCTGGTTCAGGCACTGTCATACCTTAGGAACGTGTGACCAGCAGGGTGAGGTGAGGGAGGGGATTCTCCCTCTCTGCTCCATCCTTGTGAGACCTCAGCTGGAGCAGGGTCCAGGTCTGGGGTCCTCAGCCCGACAAAGACATGGAGCTGTCAGAGCAGGTCCAGAGGAGGCCGTGGAGATGCTCCAGGGGCTGGAGTCCCCCTGCTCTGGGGACAGGCTGGGAGAGCTGAGGGTGTTCAGCCTGGAGAGACCTTAGAGCCCCTTGCAGGGCCTGAAGGAGACTTACAATAAAGGAGAACAACTTTTTACATGGGCTGATAGTGACAGGACAAGAGGTAACAGTTTTAAAGTAAAAGAGAGGAAATTTAGATTAGATGTTGGGAATAAATTTTTCCTTGTGAGGGTGGGGAGGCCCTGGCACAGGGTGCCCAGAGAAGCTGTGGCTGCCCCATCCCTGGAAGAGTCCAAGGCCAGGTTGGAGCAGCCTGGGACAGTGGGAGGTGTCCCTGCCCATGGCAAGGGGTGGGACGAGATGATCTTCAAGGTCCCTTCCAACCCAAACCATTCTGGGACAAGGAAGAAATCCCTCAGCTCTCTCCCTTGCTGTGTGAAATCAGAGTGTGCTGGGGAGGATCCTCAGAAAAGCCCCAGGTTTTTCAAGCTGTACAATGGCAGGTCCTCACTATGATGCTGCATTTAGTGTTACTCGTTATTTATCAGCAAACAAATGACTTAATGAACAATAAAACTGTTCAATGTATCTTCAGTTCAGAAGGGCATAAATTGATTCAGGATTATTGGATTTAAGGAGGAGGTGGGGAAACAATACAGCTCTCCTTTTGTGAACTCTGATTGTCCTTTCCTGTATTTCCAATAGAAAGATGCCAAATTACACTGTAACAAATACAAATCAATGGCCTTCCATAATTAACCCCTCTGGCTCCCCACTTCAGCACATTCTGTCTGACAGCTTCAAACTGGACTTCAAAAGGGACCAGTCACAGACTGTTGAGAAGGCTCAGTCCTCTCATCACAGGCTCTCCTTTTATCTTCATATTTAGTCTCAGTTAAGAGACTTTGTGATAATAAATTCATGGCTGATTTGCTTTTATGTTGGATAGTCTGATAGACATGCAAAAAGAAAACCAAGCCTAAATAATATATTGTAGAGATTTTTACAATTCTTTTGCTTTTGGCAATCATAGATATCCAGAGGACCTGGCCTTCTCTAACAGAATGAAATTTAGATGCTTCAGTCAGTGTAATCTCTGCAGGATGTGCCAGTCTTAAATGGAGACAGAAATTAACTAGTGATAAAATAAAATAAACAGTAGCATTCATGCCTTTGAGTTTTCCACTGTGAAGTCCAATTGTTTGGAGTTTCTTAAACGTGGATTGAAATTTAAAAGTTGCTTAAATGTACCTGGTGAAGCCGAGGTGTTTGGGGGGCAGTGGGTGAGCACAGGGCTGCCAGGCACCCAGCCAGACACTGCTCTGTGCAAAGGAAACGTGGCTCTGATCATCTCCATGATGATACTTTGTATTTTGCTGCACCACTGAGATTTGGGGGAGCTGCCCTGTGAGTTCCTGCAGGTCAGTGAGTGGCAGCTCCAGCCTCTGGGGCACTGCCTATTGCTGATCTCAGCTGTAGGGAAACAAATGCAGGCCTGAGGAAGAGGAAGTGAGGCAATTCCCTTGTGCCTGTAGTTACACTGCTGGGGGTTTCCCTGGCACTCTCAGCTGTAGTGCCCACTCCCTCCCGTGCTGGCTGTGCCTGCAGCATCCTGGGCATTCCCTGCTCCATGGCAGTGCCCCAGTGTCATCCTGCAGCACCCTGGGCATTCCTTGCTCTATGGCAGTGCCCCAGTGTCATCCTGGTCACACTGTGCCCCCTCTGTGCAGGTGGACTCGGAAGAGCCGGTGTTTGAGGCCATTATAAACTGGGTGAAGCACTCCAAGAAGGAGCGGGAGGCGTCGCTGCCGGAGCTGCTGCAGTACGTGAGGATGCCCCTGCTCACCCCCCGCTACATCACGGACGTCATCGACACCGAGGTACTGACACTGCTGGGAGCAGGGCCTGCCTGGGCTCCTGCTGTCCACAGGACATGTGTGAAGCTCTTTCTCTGCTGCTGCTGTTTGATGCTGACACTGTGGAGCTGTCCCTGCTCAGCCTTGGTGCCACTGTCACACTGAGCAGTCACAGCGTCCCTCTCTGCCCTGTCCAGAGCCATCAGTCAGCTGTCTCTGCTGATACACCTTCCTGTTCTCACCCATTATAGTCCCCAACGAGTCCTTTCTGCTCTCATTCCCAAGTGCTGTCCAGTCCCCTGCCCCAGGGGCTCTCAGGAGGACGTGGCTCCTCAGGAGGTGTCAGAGGTGCAGTGACCAGCACGTCCCCCTGAGGGGGAAGGACCAACACTGCTGGGTTTGTGCTGGGAGGCTGCAGTGGCAACCCAAAATGGGGATGATCATAAGAGATAATTAAGCTTTTCAGTGGCAGTTTAATTCCAAACAGGATGTGATGCTGACCCCAGGCAAGGTTTGAAAGGAGGGCACAGAATAGTTCATGCCAGCCTTCAGGTGATGGGAAATACTCAGGGTTTACTGGCCTTTGTCACCTGACAGGTGCTGAATGGGGAATGACAGACATTGCTTTACCTCAAGAAAAGACTAGTTTAACAACAGTCATCTTGGGTGGGATAGATGATGTTCTTTAATCAAGGTAGCTATGGGCAGTTACGGTGTGCCAGAGCTAAAGGGTGTCCAGTCAGATTGTTACAATCCACTTCAAACTAAAACTGAAGTCAATGGGAAGGAGACTGGCACCCAAACCAATAGATCTGTTCCAAATCCAGCCTGAGCCAGTGTGTACAGGCCCTCAGGTCCCTGAGAGGGAGTGCACAGGGTGGCAGTGCCACAGCCTGGTGGAACATCCTCAACCTGGGATGGCATGGACAGTGGAGTGTTGGCCATTTGTGAGTTCTGAACACTCTGAATGCCTCACACAAACACCAGGAACCAGGAAAAATAAACCTGAACTTATGGAAGCAGCAAATGCACCAAACCCCCAAGGAGAACTGAGAGCTGAGTGTTCAGGGGAGATTGGTCCAGGCCCTTGACCAGGGCTGGGGTTCTCATGGCATTATGGAATGGGGTGAAGCCGGCCCTGGGTGAAGTGCCCCCCACTCTTCAACACGACCTCACTGCTTCTGCTGCCTCCCCACAGCTCCATGTCCCGAGCACAGGGGCTGAATTCCATCGTGCTGGGCTCCATTTCTGCTGCAGTGCAGGGACAGGCCGAGTCCTGTGGGGTGGATCGAGCCAAACTCATTTCAGGTGTGGTTTCACTGCCAGTTCCCCTTCTCAGACACACCTCTGCTGGCTTCAGTATAGCAGAAATGTCTTTACCTGGGTTTTCCAACACAGTCATTTTCCTTGTGGAGCCTGCAGTGCCAGGCTGAGAATCCATTCATATCTTCTCAGCTGCAGTCTGGTCTCCAGTGGCCTTTGCATTTCCCTGCACGCAGTGTTTGCACCAGGACCCTGCAGCCTGCACACCGGTCCTGTCGTGCTGTCTGAGCTGTTGAGGGGGGAAGGTGGGACCGTTCTCCTGAGGTTCCTTTAAATACCTTGCATGTACCAGTGACTCATGTTTCTCCCCAGCCTTTTATCCGCTGCAGCCTCCAGTGCAGAGACCTGGTGGATGAAGCCAAGAAATTCCACCTGCGGCCGGAGCTCCGGAGCCAGATGCAGGGACCCAGGACACGAGCACGTCTGGGTGAGCAGCACAGGGAGGACTCTGAGAGGGGCACTGGCAAGTGTCGTGTGAGACACCTTGTCTGGTACCTTGTAATTGTGCTGATGAGCTTCTCAGCAGTCAATTGTCATCCCATGGCCCCCCCTGGAACAGAGGGGACTGGAGCAAAGGACAGAGGTGCCTTTTTTCCCAGAGCACAATTCCTTAGTGCCAGAGTTGGGAATAGTTGCTTGTCTTTAATCCTAGGTCCCTGCTCTGACCATAAAACCAATTTCCTGAGTTGCTGGTACCTGCAGATATGTTTATCCCAGTATACAACTGTCCTAGAGGTGTGAGAAGAGTTTCTTCCTGTCTGAAAAGGCAGCTGTCAGTGCCCAGGTAGAGCTGAGGTGAGTGTCAGCTGCCTTACAGGGAACAGAGAGGGGAAGAGACAAGGAGGGAGATGGAGAGATCTCTCTTTCCCTTCAGAGGTGCTTTTTTTCTTCTCCCCAGTCTTGTTAAAGTGAATAAATAATAATTTCTTCCATTATTTCAGTAACTCTGACCAAGCACAGTCACTGAATGGTGGGAAGTGCTTGGCTTAGGGCTGTTGCCAGTAGGAAGGACCTACAGAAGAAGGAAAAGTATTTTACTGGCTTCTGCTAGATTGTGTGTGCCTGTAGCCCAGTGCACTCCCAGGACACTGCCAGCAGTGCCAGCAGTGCCACTGTCCCTGCGAGGAGCCCTCCCTGGGTGCTCTCCAGGGCTGCTGCTTGTGTGCTGGAGAGGGACCCCAAAACCCCCTCGTGGTCTGTTCTATGGGACAGAAAGCAGTTTAAGCACGAAATGAGGTTTGTCAGAGACATTGATCAGACTTTTCTGGCCTGGAGGGAATGTTGTTGTGCTGCTCCAGTACAGTCCAGGCCACAGCACATTTCTGTGGGAATTCCTGCAGCAGTTTCAGTGACCTGCCCTTCAGCTCAGCCTGTCACTTGCATCAGCCTTCCAATGTGTGAAGGGAAGGAAGCCAGAGAGGGACCTTCCTCAGGAACTGCAGTGGTGGGACAATGGGGTTCTGTGACTTCAGAAGGACTCTGCATTGCGTTCTTGGTGGATAAGCTGCAGCTGATAAAAAGATAAAACAAAACTGTTTTACTGTTTAATTGTACAGGTTAAAACTGCTCCTTATTGCTGAGGTTCACCCTTTGGATTCAGCCCTCCCTGTTTTAATGATTCCACGCCATCTGATACCAGCAATGTGTCACTTACAAACTGATCAAGTCCTGTGTTAACTTTGCTAGGAGTGATTGCACTTTTAGTGATTGCACAGGAGGCTTTCCAAGGTGTTGGAGCTCTTCTGTGAACTTTCCCAGTGTTTTTTTTAATATTATTCTTCATCTGAGGTGGCAGCTCTTTTGCTTTGTGACAGACAGGGTCTTGTTAAATGTTTGTTATTTGATGCTCAGTCCTTCTGCAATGAAAAGCTGGACAGACCTAAAGCAGAGTAATCAACTCCTGTTCCAGAAAGGCCCCATGCAGCCAGGGGATGCTCAGCTGTTCTGAACCTGAGACAGAACCCTGCTTCCAGGGGAAATGACAGCATTACAACCCTCCAGGTCACAGCTGGTATTTAACAGTCATGGAGGAAATAAGAAAAATTCAGAGACTGTCTCAGAGTAAAGAAAGTAGAGGGAGCACAACTTTGAAATAAAATACAAAATGTTTAAGAGACAATTCCTGGGAAAATGTTTATTTAATTTTCCAAGCTTCAGACAGTCTGAATTGTTTCTCAGTTAAGTGGTGAACAAGTCCCTGAAATCAGGTCTGGCTGTCCCAGCTGAGGGGAAGCCTTGTGTTGTGAGGAGGCTGCAGGGGAGCAGCCATTCTCCAGATTGGATGGAGTGGTGAGAGGTTGGGGAAAAACAGTGGAAAGGAAACAAGGGGAGATCCAAATGAGCCGACTCCCTCACCTGGCTGAGCTGATCTGACTTCTCAAAGTGCCTCTGATGTTGGAGGAGCAGCCAGCTCCTGACACCTCAGTCAGTTGTCACTTCTCCCTCCTCTTCCCTGCTGAGCACAGAAGGATTCTCGAGTGCCTGGAGCCAGGATAGGGCCCACTCCAGAGACGCGATGAAAACAGGGATTTAGAGGCAGCTTTGCACCAGGGAAGGCTCAGTGTTTCTCCAGGTTGTTCCCCTGAGGTGACCCTTTGGCTGTGAGAGGACTGACTTGGCCTTGCTCTCCCCTCTGCCCCAGGAGCCAACGAGGTGCTGCTCGTGATCGGCGGCTTCGGCAGCCAGCAGTCCCCCATTGATGTGGTGGAGAAGTACGACCCCAAGACCCAGGAGTGGAGTTTCCTGCCGGTAAGGAAACCTGGGCTGACCCCAGGCTGTGAGCAAACACCAATCTTGCAGCATCAGCTGGATAACAGTCTTCTCTGGGCTGTCCTGTGCCATCTGCTGAGCATTTCTGACAGAAATTCCTTAGACATTTACATGGTGGATGCTGAAACCACTTCAGTTTGCAACCCCCACTGAGTGAGAGGGGGTTGTCACAGTCCTGATCAGCTGAGCCTGCAGAGACCCACAGCGTGCTGGTGGGAGTGAGAACCATCTCTCAGTGAAGGAGCATTAAGCTTTGAGGTTAGTGATGATAATTAGAATGTCAGCAGGAACAGTGTAATCAGTGCAGCCTTCAGGGTGCTGCTTAATCCCACTGCTTGCAGTGTTCTGGAGCACAACGGGAAGAGAGAATTCCTGCACTGTATTTTAACCCAAATTAAAATCACCTTTATCTGTGTGAAGTGCTGGAGAATTGCCTGTTCTTTAATGGCATCACCAGTCAGGGCAGGCCCAGTCCCACCTGGAGTCCCAAAGTTCTGGTGGTCTGACTTTCCACATTTTTCCATTACCAGTGTCTGCAGGAGCCAAGGGGAGGCACACAAACATCCCAGAAGCATCAGAGATTCTGGAGCAGCATAAGATAAATTACATTGAATGTGAAAGAGTGCAGAGAGAGTATGGACAGTCACTCGGCCTGTGTCCCCTAAATCCACAGTGCTGCCTGCTCTGGGATAGTGCCCCATTCCCCAAAGGAGCAGCAGAACAGGGTAGAAGAGCAGGGTGTAGTTTCTTGCCTTTGACCTTTCTGTCCCTTCGCTGTCCCAGAGCATCACCCGTAAGAGACGCTACGTGGCCACCGTGTCCCTCCACGACCGGATCTACGTGATCGGGGGCTACGACGGGCGCTCACGGCTGAGCTCCGTGGAGTGCCTGGATTACACGTCAGATGAGGATGGCATCTGGTACTCGGTGGCTCCCATGAATGTCCGGCGAGGGCTGGCAGGGGCCACGACCCTTGGAGGTACATCCTGGTCACTGCCAGGGCACAGCAGCGGGTTCAGCTCTCGGCCTGAGGTGCCCTGAGCTGGTTTGTGCAGCGTGGGCTGGCGGCGGGGGAGGAGGGAGCCTGAGATTCTGCCTTCTCACCACTGGGATGCAGAAATGGAAAGCTTGCCCACGTATCCTGAGAGGAGCTCTGCCTCCACTGCATTCCTACAGCACGGATCTGTGCACTGAGGGAAAGGGGCTTTGTGAGGGTTCATGGAGTGGGAGGCACTGAGGGTGGTGATGGTGCTGGGCAACGCTGAGCACAGGGCACCAGGTACAGCTGTCACCATCCGGTGCTGGAGAGACCAGAGCACGTGCAGGGGAGGATGGAGGGCTTTGGGGGGGTGTTGGCATGAGGCTCATTATGGGCAGGGTTTGGCTTTGAGCACGGCAGTGTTTCAGTGCTTCTGCAGCATAACAAAATTACTGGGTGTGCGTGTTCTCCTTCATCCAACAGCAAGAGGCAGATTTAAGGGCCAGATGGAGTTTGTGTTTATTTGTGTGGCCTGTGAGGAGGCTGATACAGGGAGCCAGGATGAGGAGCCTGGGCTCGTCTTGGCTCCCAGTGTGCCCCGCTCTGTTGTCACTCTGGGTTTGCATCCCATGGTGCAGTTTTGCTCCATCTGGGAGGGCCCTCAAGCTCCATGGGCAAGGCTGACATTTGACTGGCTGGGTCCCAGCTCTGGCTGTCATTGCAGACATGATCTACGTGTCGGGGGGGTTCGATGGGAGCCGCCGTCACACCAGTATGGAGCGCTACGACCCCAACATCGACCAGTGGAGTATGCTGGGAGACATGCAGACAGCACGGGAGGGAGCAGGGCTCGTGGTGGCCAATGGAGTCATTTACTGCCTCGGTAGGTGCTGCCCTCAGGACCTCGGGGAGTTCTGCCAATCCTGGCTGTTTGCCCAGGTCACTGTGCAGGGCTGTCTGGGGAGCACCAGCCTGTCACACCCATGTCAGAAGAGGTTGAACCTCAGTGCCCTGGGCACTGCCAGCTGTGGCAGTGAGTGCTGCCTGTTCTCACTGCTGCCATCACAATGGCTTGGACTGGAGCTGCTGTATCTCTGCAGGAAATGCTGTGAGGTGCAAATTACACACAATTTACACACTGCATTGGAGGGGGATGAGCAGTGTCACCTGAGGGTTGTGTGGCCTGGGCAGTGGTTAAATGCCCAGAGATGCTGCAGGTAGCCATGGGACAGAGGGTGCACCTGCACCACACAAAGCAATGGTGGCTGTAATGCTCCAGAAATGTATCCTGAGCTGCATGTTCTCCAGCTCCTTTCTGTAACACTCATTTGAGCTTCTGAGCCCCACACCAGCTGTGAAGGCAAAGCACTCTGGAGCTTGTTCTGTAGGTCACCTTGTAGGCCCCAGAAAAGGCAGGCCCAGCACTGCCCCCACATCTGTTGTAGTTCCTGTTCCCAGGGAGTCACACATTTCACATATCAGACACTGGTTTCATAGAACACTCAATGGTTTGGCTTGGAAGGAACCTTAAAGCTCAGCTCATCCCAGGCCCCTGCCAAGGGACACCTTCCACTAGACCAGCTCGTTCCAGTCCATAACCCAACCTGCTTCATGGCTTTCACTTCCCCTCACAAATCCCCCTTCCTCGTGCTGCTCCCCAGGGCAGATGGCAGCACCCTGCTCCTTTGCTGAAGCTGCACTGAGATTTGTTAGTATTCTCTTGAGAAGCAGCTCTTGAGACATCCCAGCCTACCCCATGCTGTGAGCTGCACATCTGCAGGGCACAGCACATCTGCAGGGCACAGCACATCTGCAGGGCACAGCACGTCTGCAGGGCACAGCACGTCTGCAGGGCAGCACCAGCAGTGGCTCAGAGGTGGCTCAGGGCAGCACGGTGGCTCTGCTGGTTTGGGAAGGTGATGCTCTCCCACGTGGCCCAGGGCAGGGCAGGGGCAGAGCTGGCTCTGGGCAGGATCTGAACTGTGCTGACAGCAGCACTGTGGGAGCTCAGGGTGAACCAGCCACGTTTCTGCTCTCTACACAGAAAACATTCTCCAGAAGTCAGAGCCATGCTTTGCTCCTGTGGTTTTTTTCAGGTGGCTACGATGGGCTGAACATCCTGAACTCTGTAGAGAGGTATGACCCCCACACTGGACACTGGACAAATGTCACCCCAATGGCCACCAAGCGCTCGGGTAAGAGCCCACGGTGCCTGGAGGTCAGTGTGTTCCCACACCATGCTGAGGTGTGTGCGGGGGAAGGTGGAGGGGAGGGAGGGAGGGAGGGAGGGGAAAGTCACAGGGAAGGAGAGGAAGTGCCTTCCAAAACTAGGAACAGTGCTTGGCTTGGAGCGGAGTCACAAGGCACAAACTACAGACTGTGGTCTGAGGTCAGTGCTCCTCAGCTGCACAGGACACAGACTCAGTGCCAGGGCAGTGTCTCCCTGCTGTGGTGGTACATTAATGACACCAAACATGGTGCAGTCACATTGCAGTTATCCCCCACCAACCCTTCACTTGTCTCTCCTGCTTGGAGTTCTCTCCAGGCTTTAGGTTTGCAGTTGTATTTAGGAGAAAAATATCATTTAAATCCTATTTTTGGAGTACCTTTCCATCTAAGCCCTCCTTCATTTCTCGGAGGAGTTCCAGTGGCGCTCCTGCAGCTCCTGTGTGCCCAGGTATCAGCTCTCTGATCCTGCCCTGTACCTCAGGCCTCCTGCCCTGGCCCTGCACAGCCCTGTGTGCACAGACAGGATGCTCAGTGGCTCCCAGTCGAGTAGTTCTGTGCTCACACACCCTTTTTTCAAATCTCTTTTGAAGTTGCTTTTTCTCTGCTGATTTCAATAACTGCCCCTCCCAGTCCCCACCACTGCTCCCTGTGATCCCTGTGCAGTGCTCCTGCTTGGGAACAAGTGCTGGGCACTCACTGAAACTGGGCTCTGTTCCACAAACATGTCAGCTTTTTGTGCCTGCAGTGGCATTCACCAAAACTCCAAGGCTTTAAATAGTTATCCCTGTGACAGGTCTATTCCTGTTGAGTGTGGGTTTATCTGCCACAAAGGATTTTGATTAGAAGTTGTTGGTTTTCACATCCAGGAAGACCCCACATAAAACACAGGGTAAAATCTGCAGATTTTCCTACATCAGAGGCACCATGTGAGACTGAGCTACAGATCTCTAGGAAGCTTGAGATGGCTTTCCCCAAGTCATCTGCTGTGGGCACCAGAGGAGATGGACTTTGAGAGTTCAAAGGAACAGCCACCTACAGTAGTCGTTTCCCAGGTCCATGCTCACGTCCCACAGGATTTGGAGGCTTTGGCAGCAGCACCTTTGTCTGGAGCAGGAGCTCCTTGGTGCCACAGGGGAGCAGGAACATGGTGACGCTCTGGACCCCAGCACTGTCTCAGCTGCTTCCTCACGTGGTGCTGTGATGTGGAGCACCAGGATCTGAAATGTGGCTGTGCCCAAGGACCTTTGTTAGCCCAGGTGTTTGTTCTGCCACTCTGGTACTCACACCCCTAACCAGCAGCAGCTCGGGTACCAGTTGAACTTCATCCTCATATCAGTTCAGTCCATCCTGGTGACCTTGGACCCCACAGGACTTCTTTTGCCCCCAGAAAAACTTTCTGGAGTTGTCTGTATGCAGGTCTTTGAATTCCAAGACCAGGACTACAAATAATCTTGGCTTTATTCACAGAGATCATCTCCTCCTTGTTTCTGTTCACCTTTTAGGACAGATTCTGAAGGGAGGCCACCCCTCAGGACCCTTCACCATATTGCATTGCTGGAGCCAAGCTCCCTGATAAGGCCTTGATTTGGTCTCTTCAGCCAAAGTCTTCCTCACCAAAGTCCCCTGGGGCAGCCTGGCCATTCCCAGCTGTTCAGTGCTCTCAGCAAGGACAGACCTGGAAAGGGAGGGTGCATTTAGAGGAACAGGAAATCTCTTAGACTGTGTTTGTAGCAGCCCAAGAGCTGCAGGGTAGTTTGCTCCTTTCCTGGGGGATACTCACTAGTGCAATGGTTTCATTTTGGTGGGAACAGCCTGAAGGGTCTGACCCTGCTCTGAGGTGGAGCTGGGAACAGCAGGAGCCACTGAGAGCATCGTAACCTCACTGTGTCCTTCAGGGCTTTGCCTGCCAAGGAGGAACCGAGGCTGGCAGAGGGGTGTTTCCTGCTGGTTCCAGAAATTCCCAGTCACACCAGGCTGCTTTCCCTGTGGGAACAGCTATCCCCACAGATGCTCTGACCATTCGTGCCTCTGCAACAGGGTAGAAACAAGTTTTCATTTCCCTGCCTTTCAGAGGAGCAGTGTCAAGGAAATGGCTCTGTCACCGATGGCCAGGGGCTGGGTGACACCAGGACACCAGCAGAGCAAACCTGGTGCTGCTCTGTTCACACACCTGTGTCAGGTGCCAGCCCAGGGTTTCCTCTCGTGCTGCTCTGCGGCCAGAAAGTCAGCACGGTTTGGGGGAGTATCACATTGGAGACAACAGAAGCCGTGCTCATCAGCTCTTTTGGGGGAGACTGGAGCATAGAAAATGTCCTGTGAAGAGGGAGGAACTGACCAATTCAGCCCCGGTGCTGCCGGTGTCACTCCTGGCTGTGACTGGGCCACCTTCTGTCCCCCCAGGGGCTGGAGTGGCTCTGCTAAATGACCATATTTACGTCGTGGGCGGGTTCGATGGGACGGCACATCTCTCCTCGGTGGAAGCCTACAACATCCGCACTGACTCCTGGACGACGGTGACGAGCATGACGACACCGCGGTGCTACGTGGGGGCCACGGTGCTGCGGGGCCGCCTCTACGCCATCGCTGGGTAAGCGCTGCTGTCACCAGGGCACCCTGCAGGTGGCCTCTCCTCACAAGCTCTGTGCGAGGGGACAGCCCACGGGGTCACCGTGCCCTACCAAAACCCGCGCCATGAGGGTCCAGGGCCCAGACAGGTGCAAGTGGCAGCAGAGAGCAAAGGGAGCCTCGCGCAGGGGTTCCACTTGGGGCCATTCCAGCTGTCTGTGCACATCTGTGCACAGCTGTCCAGCCTCCCAGGAAGGGCTCTGAACACCTCGGCCTCTTCCTCCAGCACCATCCCTCACCTGTAACTTCCTGTCGTGGCAGGTACGATGGCAACTCCCTGCTGAGCAGCATCGAGTGCTACGATCCCATCATTGACAGCTGGGAAGTTGTCACCTCCCTGGGGATGCAGCGCTGCGATGCAGGGGTCTGTGTCCTTCGGGAGAAGTGACCAGGAGGGAACTCACAAAGAAGAATATTCTGAAAAGTCTTGGCTGGAGAAAGAGTCCCAAGTGATTTGCAGTGACTGTTCTTGAGAGTAGTGGATGCTGTGGAAATAGGCACCAGAAGAGCAGCTTTCTGTGCTGCTTGTGACTAGGGCATGTGCATAATTGTGTGATCTCAGCAGTCATCTGAAATCAGGGGCTCTCTGGGAAGCTGGAGGAAGGGGGTGAGTGGGTCATGAGAAGCTGTACTCTGTGCTGTTGCTGTGGCTCAGTCTGTGGGCAGAGCAGAGATGCCCCAGCCTGGCCTCAGCCAGCCTGGTGAACCCTCTCAAGGACATGTACATACCATTGGGTCACCTCTCCAGCCACCACAGGACCCCGCGGGTCCTCAGGTCACTCTCAGCCACGGGGATGTGTGAGGGTGAATCCAGCTGCTCTTGTGTTCCAGCTTCAAATCATCTTGTACATACTGAATGTTCAAACGTGCTCCTTGAGCACTCGTGGGTGCAGAGCCTCGTGGGGTGAGGTGTGTGAGGGGGGCCTGCGCTGTCACTGTCTGCAGGTTCCTGCACACAAAAGGAGTCACAGGTTAAAGCTGCCAACTACTGAGACCCAGAAGCCTGAAGGGACGGGGGCAGAGGGCAGGGGAGAAGCTCATGGCCTGCGGCAGGAGCAGGTCTGCAGTGTTTGTGCTCTTGGGCAGATGCTCAGCCAGGCCCATCACATCGTGTGTCCCTCACCAAGCCCGACAGCCCCGGCTGCCAAGTGCTGCCCTCTGGGGCAGGGGGCATTGCTGGGCTGTGCCTTTGCTCCGCCCTGCGGGGAGGTCACCTGAGCTCCGGCCATGAGAGGAGGGACACAGGGGCTGCTGCCCACCAAGGTTTTGCTGGTGAGTGACTGGGGGTCATCCCTGGACAGACCTGAGCCCAGCCCACCCACGGCAGCCTTTCACTCAAGTTCATTGTGTTGGTTTTTCTTTTATCTAGGATTTTTCTGCTTCCAGGGTTGTTCTGGAGTAACATCCAGGATTCTGTTTCACCCTTTGTTTATTCCCCTCTGGCACTTGCTGTCCCTCCCCTGCCCCATGAGCCCCAGTGAGGGCTCCATCCCTGGCTCACCAGAGCACTCCCTGCTCAGCATGTCCTGCGTTCCTGGGAGCACAGGCTCCCCCCCAACATCAGCTTGGCCCCACAGTGCCTGGGCTCTGTGTAGTGCTGCTCGTTGAGCTTCCTGCTGACTCCTTGCTTGGGGACAGGGTGGGATCAGGGACGTGGTAGCATGACTTAATTATGCACTTTCAGCCGACGCTCTGACCTTCTGCGTTTGTTTCTATCACACAAGTGTTCTGTGGTTTTGTTTCCTATGTTTATTTTCTAATGAAAGTATAAAGAATAAAATATTTCCTGAGCCAGTGGGAGTTTAACTTCTGTTCTCTACCTTTCAGACCTTTGTCTAACTGCTCTGTGCAGAGTTTGTCCACAGCCTGTGTAGGGAGCAGGGAGCCCCTTCAGCTGCTCCAGCTGTGAGATCCACAGCACAGCCCAGAGACCAACCAGGCCTGGAGGACTCACTCACGGGAATTTGTTGCAAGGTCCATTGGAGAAGAGCATGGGAGCAGAGATAAGGAAAAGGCTGTGATTACAGCCAACAGCAATAATTAGTCCTCAAGGGCTGGATATGAGCCCAGGTGGGCAGGAAGGCCAGTGGCATCTGGCTGGTACCAGCACTGGAGTGGCAGCAGGACCAGGGCAGTGCCTGTCCCCCTGTGCTGGCACTGCTGACACTCCTCAGGCCCCGGGCTCAGTTCTGGGCCCTTCGTGAAAGGAAGGACATGGAGGGGCTGGAGCGTGTCCAGGGAAGGGAACGGAGCTGGGAAGGGGCTGGAGCAGCAGGAGGGGCTGAGGGAGCTGGGGGGACTCAGCCTGGAGAAAAGGAGCCTCAGGGGGCACCTGGAATTCTCTCCATTCTCTGCCAGGAGGGGGGAGCCAGGTGGGGGTTGGGCTCTGCTCCCAGGGAACAAGGGACAGGATGAGAGGGAACGGCCTCAAGTTGTATTGGGTCAGGTTGGATATTTGTGAAAATTTCTTCACCAAAAGGTGGTCAGGCACAGGGCAGTGATGGATTCACCACTTCTGGGAGTGTTCCAAAGACCTGTGGATGTGGCACTTGGTGACATGGTTTAGTGGTGAACACGGCACTGCTGGGGGAATGGTTGGACTCAATTTTTGAGGCCTTTTCCAACGTAAACAATTCCATAATTCCAGTACTGTTTGTGACCTGCAGTTCCAAAAACATGGACGTGTGGGATGAACCCAGCTCAGCATCAATTCATCTGTCCATGTGCAAAACAGATTCTGTTGATCTCAGCATCCTGCCCCAGCAGCCCTTGGTGGCTCCAAATCTGCTCCCCACTGCCTGGTCCCCCAGTAAACCCCTCACCTGTTACTCCAGGTGTTCAGGAGCTTCTCCTGACATCTGTCCCTCAAACTGCTGGGTCAGTCTTTAGCCAGCAAGAGGTATGTGGGGAACCAAACAGGTCACTCGGCCTCGTTTGGGGAGTGCAGGATGCACAAGGGTTCCATGCCTGGGTCCGTCCTACCCCTGTCCCTCTGACACCTCTAGGGACACAGGCAGTGGAGAGGGAGTTTCCAGGCTCTCATCCTGACCATTCCCTGACCAGTCCTGCTCTCCTGCAAAGGCCTCAGGGGCATTCCACTCCAAAAGTGACATATCTGTGTGGTTGGGTTGAAACTCAGCCTGGGTCACAGAAGGCAAAACCAAGGGACAAAATATTCTGCTTGGGAAGAAGTTGGTCTCGATTCTCCCCAGCCAGTAAGAGTGAAGCTCTGCTTCATCAATAATCCAGGAGAAAATGCTAAAAGGCAGAATTAAACGTGACTTTTCAACACGAGAAAACTCCCACCCAAGACTGCTCAGAATTGGCCAAAGATCCCAGTTGTAGGTTTGTCTTTACCTCTTGAGATGTTCACAAGGACTGTAACAGTGAGCATCTAACAGTGACCACCAGCCCAGCCATGGGCCACCATCTGAGACAGGAGTGTGGTGCTGTCCCACTCAGGGCGGGGGGTAGGTAATGGACTGGGGACCTCGTGAAAAATGCTCCACCTCACATTAATGTGACTGGTGGGATCAAGGTGAAAGCTGATTCAGCACTGGCAGCTTCGGACTTGCAGCCAGCAGGAACCTCCCTGGGGCAGGCAGAGGGTCTGCCTTCCTCTCTCCCCCCATCTGACTGGGGTCTTGCTGCTCACGGGTTGTTGCGCAGAGTTGGTACAACCAGGCAGAACCCACAGGGACCTGTCCCTTCATGCCAGGCTACGGCGAGACTGGGAGGCAAAGACCTCCCCCAGTGCTCCTCCTGCACAGCAAACACAGGCAGGAGCAGAGATTCCTTCACCCATTGAGGGGCAAGAGTGACCCCCTGGGAGGCTCTGGAGGGGGAGCAGAGTCTGTCCCTGCTCAGGGAGCTGAGCCACCTCCCGGGGCAGGGATGGAGCTGGGCTCCCAGGCATTGCTCTAAAGGTGGTGTTGGCACTTACACCAGCAGAAAACAACTCACAGAATCCAAGAATAATTGTGGCTGGGAAGGGCAATCTGGTGGTGTGTAACCCTGCTTGGAGGAGATCCAGTCTGGATCAGGTCCTGTGACTTCCCTGAGCCCCTGAGTTGGACAGGTGTCCCCGGCTGTGGGACAGATCTGAATCCTGTCACCCTCCTGCTGCTTCCAGCCTGGTTTGGACAGCAGGTGCTCCAGGACTGGGTGCAGTGGGAGCTGCTGGGCCTCACGCTCCCCCCTGAATTGCTCCCCTCTCTTGGAGGCCTGTGCTGGCTCCACACACACAGGAGCTCCCTGTCACTGTTCCTGCCTTAGAAATACCTGCACAAGTCACAGGAGTGTGGGGTTATGTCTGCCAGCTAGACTCACCCCCAGCTCGGGGCAGGATTGCCCAGGTGGAGCCTGAGCTGAGCAGTGGATTGCTGGGGAAATCCTGGACCTTTAGTTGGTACTTTGTCTATTGGTTCCCATTTCTTGGCTTCTCCTGAGAGCTCTTGGCACCAGACAGTGAGGAGATAGTGAGGCAGCTGGAGGATGGTGCACACTTACACCAAATGTCCAGAAACAAAATGCAAGAATCAGGGCTCTTCTGGTATCTATTTACTCCCTAAAGAAGCAAAAAAAAAAGTGGCTCAATCAAAAGGCCTCTTTTAATCCTTCCAACACCACTAACAGTGGGCCATCAGTCCTGACACCAGCAGAGCCCCAGAGGCTCAGAGGTGCTCAGTGAGGAGCAGCAGAGTCCCCTGGGCCCCAGGAGCTCTCCGGCACTGCCGCCTGCTTTGCCCGGGCTCTTCGGGGTCTCCTGGAACACACTCTGCCCCCAGAGCCCGCCCGGCAGTGCCCCCGGGCCCCCTTTGAGAGGTTCTCCCCCAGGCTCTGCCAAGGGCTGCCACCAGCGCGGGCAGAACCCGGCCCCACAGGACGGGCCGTGTGCCCAGAGCTCACAGCACAGCAGCGTGTCCGCACGGTTCTAGAATGTCTCCAGCGAGGAAGACTTTGAAAAGAGACAATTTCCCTTTGTGCAGCACCAACCCGGCTCCTTCTCCGACCCCTGTGACGAAGCCAAACGTCTCCAGCCCCTCACGGCCGGGCAGTGCCTGTCCCGGCACCCCCTGACAGACCCGCGGCCAGCCCGGGGCACAGACCGCGATCAGCCCTGAGAGCCGATGGGTTCCGCTCCCCCAGACTGACACAATCCCGGGACATTCCCGACACAAGCCCGGGACATTCCCGACACCAGCCCGGGACAAGCCCGGGACGGGCCCAGGGCGGAGCCCCCGGCGCGGCCCGTGACGTCACAGACCCCGCTCCGCGTGACGTCACGGCCCGGCCCCGCCCCCCGGCCA
>WEKX01017884.1:0-32853 GCA_013390025.1 Pitta sordida
GTATATGATGTTCCTATGTTTCCGTAGTTGTCATACAACTCACAAAATAGGTAATTTTCTGCTTTTTGACAGGACGAGATGAATATGAGTCTGGCTGGTAAAGATATTTTCATTCAGCCACAGCACCAGCCATAAGAGCTAAGCAAGAGCTTATGAGGAGGACAGTGAAAGAGCTATGAGAGAACAGTGACCAAGTTGCATATTCCATACAGAGGGCTCATAAGGTCTACAGAATGACAACTCTGACCTCATCAAACAGCAGGAGAGGAACTGGTCTTCCATGTCATCCACCCAAAGAAACAACAGCGCTGAACAATCAAGGATCAGTCATTCTCAAATCATTTAACCTCCCAAAATGCTATCTGGAAAATTGTGCTGCCAGGAATATGGTGTTGTCATTTACTAACTGGTGGGACAGGGTAAAAACATGCATCTCCATCAAAATTCAGCTCTTGCAGACTTTTCTTATACTAGGAAAAATTTATATACCTAATTTGAAATTACTGTTTGATGCTGAATAAGAGGCTCAAAGGTGGTTCACAGCAGTTAATTAGTAATCAAAGCCTGACAGCTACAGCTGCAAAATGTTTGTATGATAATTTCAAAATTGAAAATGATTTATTTCACCTTACATGAAATTAGTGTACACTCATTAGAAAGTCAGTGATTATCTTGAAAAGTACTACAGGAACATTTCAGTAGCTCTGCTACAACAGCAGGGAGTATACGACATATGTCTCCAGACCAATTACTGTCATACCCTTCCTCATAATTTGGTGTCAGCGAAGTTCTTAGATCTTAGCATTACGTACAACTGAAAACTACTCAGCAGAACGAACATGGCTCACAATCAGAATGATAGTTATGTTGCTGCATCCTGCATTAAATGCATATACCTACCAGCACAGTACATTGTTAGAAACAAATAAACAAAATCACCTACCAGCCAAAAACTACAAAAGAAATAAAAATCCCCAAACCCACCACTACCACCACCAAAAAACCCAGTCCCAAACCTAATCCCAATGAAACAAATAATACAAGGATCAAAAGATATCCAGAATACCTTTTTAACTTCTGACATGCCACTGTAGTATATCTCGCACAGACTTTTTTTAGAAACGTAGTAACACTGAAATTTTTACTTCAATAAAATAAACACATCAAGACATACTTTTAAATTAAAAGCATCCTAACAATAGTTGACACACATCCACAGACATATATGTAAACACACATATATACACACACACAACCCCACCAAATAGCAGTAATTGGATGATTTAAGGTTTATGAAATATTAAATATAATTAAGATCACAGTGAGGAAGCAATGTGTATTACAAAATGCTGATGTTAGACAGCAAATATTGACCTTTAAAATTTAACAAGTGAAAGAGCCTTGATTTGCTTGTTATTCAAAGTTTAACAATAATATGATAGCTTAGATAGGAAAAAGAAAAAAAACCAACCAAATCACAATCCCACAGCATTTGCCATCACTTTGCATTACCATTTTGACCAGTCAACAATTCAGCAGTGACGAAATGTGCAGTTTGATGCAAAGTAAGACAAGGCTATTTAAATAACTCAAAGTAAGAAATGGGTATTGAAACATTAGAATTTTGATAAGCGATCACAGCTGCACTAGAATTAGTTTCTATAGCAACAGAGGAAATAATGTGGAGAATTGCACTGCAATACAAGATGGATTCCTTACAAACACTGCTGTTCAAATAGAAAACTTTAAAATTATTCACTGTATTAAAATACTTTAAAATGGTTATTCAAATATCCTATACCTTGTACTTCATACATTGTTCTATTTCTGTTCTCTGGGATTCAATTCTAGTCCATTCATTCAAGTTTTCACACTTTTTCCCGCTGCTTACCTTTCTATTTTAAATTAATTAAATTGACTTATTCTGACAAATACTCTATCTTTGATCCCAAAATTATTTGCGTTTTCAACCTTATTTTTAATTATTCCTACAAAGAAACACACATTGCATTTATTTTTCCAGCAGTGCACTTGCAAAACAGGAGAGAATGCTTTGCACATGCTATTCATCAGAAGCGGCATCACAGCCATGAGAATTCGCATCACTCTGGAACTTGGGAAACTTACAGTCATAAGAGACTTGCTGTAGCTTTTATCAGTGTGCACTCTCATGTCCTAGGCATGATTAAGAAACCACTGCACACCTATTAGTACTCAAGGCCTGAATACCCATAAGATAGGTAAGATAAAAGCCCTCCTTCTGAGCACATCTTGAGGTTTCAAGTGGTGCTCCTTCCTAACACTAAGAATTATTGTTTCATTGCATCATCTCTGATTCTAGCTATTTTAGGCACCTAATTAAAAGCATATGCCTGAACCTTTTATGTAGTTTGCCCTTATAATGAGACCTATTACTCTGGCTTATTCTATCCTTTTGAGTTCCAAAGTATCTTCCGAGTTACCATGGATACAAGTGATATGCTTTCTCCCACAACTGCTTTGTGTGCCTTACTGAACACCAGGAAACTGGCACAGTAGGAATCTGAGCGGTCTACACAGGATGAACATCTAACCCCTTCAAGTGTTCCTCTTCCTCTCCCCCTACTCTCCTCTGCCCTCCCGCCCCCCCAACTGGTAGTCCATTTGTAATGAAATAAACACCAGGTTCTTTTCTGAAATCTAGTACCTTTCCTCAAGAAAAACAACATAAAAGAAGGCACAGACATAAATAAATTTAATCTGACCAACCCTGAAACAGTGTCAAAATGAAAATGGGAATACACGAAAGCATTCTGTGTTCGCTGTTTATTTTCAGTTGATAAGAGTTTAAATGTTTCTAGATCAATGCATCCATAGGAGATGCAAAACACTGCACATCTCAGCAAGCATTTCTAAAAACAGTTGCACAAACATGCAACCCTGAGATTATGCATAAACTAGAGTAAAAAAACCTCCCTTGAACAGAAATTGTTCGGCCTCCTTTTAGGAATCTGTTACGGACATTTTCAAATGCCGATTGCTTTCCAACAGGCTGGGAATAATGTGTACTAATTCAGTGAAGAACAGAGCAGTTAAACTAATTTTTCCCATATATTTTTGTATTCTGACTTCTTGTTAAAAACAAGACTCTCTCCCACTGAGACAGCAAAATTTGCACAGGATTCAAAAACCAAGTGTTGATAACACAATCTGAACTAATATATGAAAAGAGGAATAACCAGAAGGAAAAATAAATTATGGTAATATGAACTCAATACAGATTCAGAACTGTCTCCCAATTCTCAATGCATTACAGCATTGGGAAGACACCCAACAAGTGTCAAGGAAGCAACTAAGAGCAGAAGAGGCATTGAAGAAAGAATAGTTAAATGTTGCTCTTGTCTCTTTTCCTCAGCTACCTAAACTTCTCTAAATCTTACAACAAAACACTCAACAAAAATGCACTTGACTTCTTCAGATCTACAGGCTCAAACTGATTCAAAATACAGAGATCTTCAAGTGTAATATTTGAAACAGAGGCACTGCTCCATGAAAACCAGACAGGAGTCTGGTATTCATATTACAAAATATATCTAACTACATCATTCTGTAAGTTTTCAACAAGCTTATATGAACTGAAGACATATCAAATATTTTCATTTTTCTAACAGTGTCACTGTAGGTTAGATTATATTTAAGTGGATGCACTTCTTTTAACTTTTAAATTTAACTTTGAACTCAAACTTCCTTTTGGGGATGAAAAAAGCCACATGTTTTTACTGTGAACATTCGCCTAGAATTAAATCTCACTTCTAGTTTTGCCCCCTGAAAAATTCTTTAGAAGTAACTGAAAGCCAGAGAACAAGGAAAAGGAACTCAAAATTGAGTGCTACATTGTGGCATTTGTGCTCAATCACCTATATGATCAAAATATTACAGTTCTTTAGTTTTATGTCAGAACCTGTCACAATAAAAGAGCATCTGGAACAGTGTAGATATTTACACAATGGCTCTGTACTCGGGCCACTACATTCACTGTTACACATCGTATCATTCTTCCTCTTCATAACATTCTCCTGGATTATCTTTGCTGTGCACAAAAAAGCACAAGAGAGTCCCCCATTTCTCTCTGAAAAGTATTAAAGTGCAAACTAGCATTTTTAAAGAAATAACTGCCGCTGTTACCATCCCTCATAAAAAAAAGGCTCAGAAGTTCTTCCTTTGCTAAATGTTGAAGTTGTGTGGAAATTGCCACTGTTGTTCCCTACACCTCTGTGGCCAATAGATTGCCTTTACCACTGACAACTACCGTTGCCATTTCAAAAGATTTTCTTCTTTTAAAGCCCCTTCTTCTCAACGAGAAAGAAAAGCAGATGATTCAGGGCAGTGGTTCTCTTTTCTAGGGAAAGAAATTTTGTCCTGGTAACAGCCAAAGATAACAGCTATTATCAAACAGAATGATGGGTTTCTCTGAAGGAGAACATGAGATGATAGACTCTTAAAAGATGAACTATTCCTCAGTCTAAAAGGAAACTGACCAACACCTCAAAACACCTTTTCAATTTTTACCAGTACAACCCAAGAGTTATCTACTGGGGAAATTTTGTGTGGATATACAATTTATGATCCAAGATTTGAGACTAAAAGAAAGAAATATATCAGAGCAGCATAATGAACTTCACCATCAGGAAGAGCTTTTAAGTTACAAATTTACTTGCAAATTTCAATGGGATTATTATTATATTAAGTAAAAGAAAGTTGTAAAGCCCAGGGAAAAGATATCATGATTCTTTCATTCTCCTAACCTAAAGATAGTTCCAATCTGATATTATGTACAGCATTTAAGAATTTAACACAGCCAAATATTAAGCACTCCAAGCAAAATAATGTTGAGAAGGCAGGTATTAATTAATGCAAAAATAGACTAGTTTTCTGTTTTATATCCATCAGATGTTGAAAATAAATGCAGTAGATTTTTCTGATTTCCATTCAACTCATCAAATTGCCATAAACACTATATATGCAACAGAAACTTGGAAATATAATAAATCTTAATAAAATGTAACATAGATGACATGGTAATTTTAATTTCAGAGCTGTCTTTTCTTCCCTATTCAAATTCACAGGGACTTGGACAAACTTGGAGATAGAACGAGAGGTCATGGTCTTAAGCTCCAACAAGGGAGGTTTAGACTTGATATTAAGAAAAAGTTTTTCACTGAAAGAGTGATCCGGCATTGGAATGCGTGGCCATGGAGGTGGTTCAATCGCCATCCCTGGAGGTGTTTAAGGGTAGACTGGACGAGGTGTTGAGGGCCATGATATAAATGTTATAGCTGTTAGGTTTTAGTTGGATTATAGGTTGGACATGATGATCTTCAAGGTCTTTTCCAACCTTAGCAATACTGTGATACTGTAAAATTCTAAAACGATACTACCTGTTCTTAATTCATACTAACACGGTGTCTTTAGTGCTGAGGATTTAAAAAAAGATTCAGAAGTCATTATTTCTACTACCAAACTGAAGAGTGCTAAAATACAGGGATAACCAAAAACTGATCAGATATGACATAAACAGGAACTATCAGATACAGAACTATCAGAACTATCAGAAGCCACAGAAAGACTGAGCAAAATCAAATAACATTCCAAACCAGACTACTAGAGGATGTGGAGAAACTAGTCTAACTACTACAATCAATCTTGTCCAATTTAAACAGGAACAGACACTGCCCCACTTTTTTGCCACAAGTTGCAGGGTCGACCCTGACCTTTTGGTTGTGGGTGTGTTTCCTGGTACAGATGTCAACACTTCACAGTACACGACAGAAATCATATCACCTGTTCAGGTCATGTACATAAACTCTATTTGTTCAGGGCGAGCAGTTTCAAAGAAAAGAAAATCACACCTGAAGTCAGCCTCTTGAAGACATGAACCTTTTGTAGTTTCATTCTCCGAGATTTGGATTTTTCAGATACACATGCTCTTATCAGCTCTATTTTTAACCTGCCGCTCATATAGGATAGTTAAAATTCTGAACATGTTTACATTATCCATCCAGCAGGCTAATGGAATGGCATACCAGACAGTCATGCATAATTCAAATCAATATCCTCAGGCTTGCAACTCTTAAGTCAAAGCTGCCTTTAAATAAGCTGGGTGTGACTTTAACATGAATAAAATGTATCTAATTTTTAACCTTTATCTGACAAATTGATATATTAGCAAAGGAATGTCATAAATCTTCTTTAAAAATTCAAACAGTTGGAAAATGGTGATAACTGAATCTCTTTTACAAAACACTTCTAAGGACAAAATTCAGACTGGTTCAACAAAAGCCAAGGGTCAAAACAGAGACCTGAGTCGCTTTCCCACTGCCCCCTCAAGCAAACTGTAGAAACATATACACAAAAACACATGCTGCCAAACTATTAAGTGGTGTGGAAGGTGAATGTAGCAGGATTTTCTATTTACAAATTTAAAGATCAAGCTTTAATTGAATTGGGCATAGGTGACTCCACACAGAAAATCCTACACCCAGTTAAGTATGTCTGCTAGCTTCTCTCAAAGGACTGGAATCAGAATTTCCCTAATAAAATAATTTTCCCTTTGAGTTTTCCGATGTCTTTTCATAAGACCATGATTTCTTCACAGCAGATAACCTTCAGCTACACTGAAATGACCAGATGCACAGCAATTATGCTAGCTAAGGCTCTACTTCCAGACTGTAAATACAGTGGAGAAAAGGTAATTGCAAATAAACCAAACCCCCCCAGCCCCAGCACTCACCCACCTCGGCGGAGCACAGCCAGATATCTGAAACGAGCCCCGCTCTCAGGACCCTCCTCCAGACCTTATTAGGGGAGTAGGCGTGGCTACGGGCGTGGCGTACTTGAATACGTAGTGGGTTCGCTATCGTTGCGGATTCTGCAACTCGCGTGAGGAGGACCAGACCCAACAGCCTGCGAGCAACGGGGGATCACCGTATCAAGTCTAAACTTTCCCTGCTGAAGCTTAAGACTGTGACCTCTCATCCTGTCACCAGAGACCAAGGAGAAAAGACCAGCCCCCGCCGGACTACAACCTCCTTTTAGATAGTTATAGACAGCGATAAGGACACCCCTGAGGCTTCTCTTTTCTAGGCTAAACAGACCCAGCTCCTTCAGCCTCTCCTCATAGGGTGNGGATATGGCTGTGCTCTGGCGATGGAGGCGGGCAGCTGCTGCGTTTGGCAGCAGGGCGAGCGGGGCAGGCGAACACTGGCGTGGGCAGGTGAGTGGCGGGCGCGGCCCCTGGGCTCTGCCGGGCCCCGGGACCTGCCTGACTGTAGGCACAGAGAAGGAGGGGTGTGGTGACTGCACTTCCCGAGCCTCCACCAGGACCAGCTCGGGGAATGCCCATGTGTGCCAGGAGCCGTGGGAGGTTTCCCTGCACCAGCCCCGGCAGAGGGTCAGAGGCACAGTCCAAAAAACTGTTTCAGATTGGGGCTATGGGGCTGCGCAGGGCTGGGGCCGGCTGCTGGTGCACGGCCGGGGCCGGCCCCAGGACCCGCCTGACTGTGGGTGCACAAAGAGCACCACAGGGGTGGGGGGAGGAAGGTGCCCCCCGACTCTCACGTACAGACACACACAATGGCAGCCCCGTCACCCCATCTTGTAGCCCGGTGGAGGACAATTCCAGCCATGCAAAAACACACACTTGCACTGAATGCCTCCCAGCTGAGCCGCGGTGGCTCCCAGCTGGGACCAATTCACATAATCCTGAGCAGACTGGGTTTGCGGTAGGTTCTGCACACGCGCCAGGTCCCACAACTCGCTGGAAAACCAGCAGCGACTAATTGGATCCTGCAAATTATGGATCGTGACTATGCAGAGGATCACTGTATTAAGAAAACTGTACCTTCTTTTGTCTGTTCTGTGAGAGTCTTTCAGAACATATGTCCTGGTATACATGCATGAAGATCAAAGCAACTGCTACCCTGTACTGTTGAATATTAGCACAATACCAAGGAAAAAAGAATGCCCGTATTCAATACCTTTCAGGTATTTGTACTACAAATACCCAGTTTTCAATGTGAACTTCCAGAATCAGCAAAAGCATTGCGTTCATCAAGGAAATTATCTTTTCTGCTGATATACAGTTATACCTCCTCCATACAGGAGGGACAGGCGACGGCCCCCGCGAAACATTATTCTCGCAAAGAACGGCAGGTCATTAATATGCATGCAGGCCACGCCCATTGCCCCACCTCCCGGAACTCCGCAGGGCTCCGGGGCGCACTTTTTTGCTTCTCCCTTTGGACTCTCTGAAAACGGGGANAGACAGCAGGACTCCCGGCCGTCCCCGCTGGGCCGGGCCAGCGCCGCCCCACAGGGAGCTCCGGCACTGCCTCTCGGTGGAGCAGAGGCAATACGCATGCGCGAACGGCATAAATTCGCAAATGGTGGAATTAAAACTGTGATAAATTCACATCGCAAATGCGCGAGGTCGTGAAGGAGAAGTCGCGATACAGAGAGGATTCACTGTAGTACTACCTCTTGTGTTTTCATCACAAAACAGCTCTACATTTTGTCAATGTAGAACACTTTTTTCAAATAGGAACTATTTAAGTCACAAAGATGTATGTGAACTTTTCCAAGTTAACGACAGATATTGATCATTTCATAAATTTCAGATCCAAATAGACTTACTAAAATAGTAAGTTTACAATAAAGTGGAAACTTTCCTGTTACTATTAATGTATGATTTACATGACTTCAGAGATATCACATTGCTAAGGGTGACTTTCTTCAAAGCCTTCACATCAATAAAAGGGTGAGTATTTCTTCGAAGTCTTCAAAATGCTGGCAGAAGGAACCTAATTTGTGAGACTGCTTTGCTCACTTGAGCACACCATGAAAAAAAGCCCTTTCCCATTGGATCAGAGTTTATCCTCCTTTTTGGAGTTGGTCTAGCTGGAAAAAAATTTTCTATTGAAAATCTTATCGTCATCCCTGACTCTGAATTTTACTAGCAGTACCTCAGCAGTAGATGACTTTAAACACACAGTTTTAACAGCATCTTTTTTTTCCCAGCATCTCTGCCGCTAATCACAGGGTAAATTCATTATTTCAGAATTATCCAAATTCATTGTGTCAAGCATTTTCATGTGTTTCCTTTGATTGAAAAGACTGTAAGCAACTTTGAACACTACCTGGTTTTTAAATTCCCAAGTTCCCAATGTAAATCTATTATTTTCCAAACTGTGTTTCAACATAGACACAGACCTCCTTTGGTTTAAATCCCATGTTTATGTCTCCATAATATTCCTCAAGAAAATTATACAAATAATGTTGAATTACACATGTATTTTCTATCCCATCTGTGAGTTCTGTCCATTGCAGGATGCAAGACTTCGAAAACACTATGCATGTCTACTATTCATACAGGTAAAGAGCCACAACCACAACACGACTACAGCCTAACACATTAATTACTTACATGAAAAGTTCCTGGCTATCAGGAACCTTTCACAAGACAAAGGACAAACAATCTGAATTATATAAAACTGAATAAAAGACAGAGCAAGACCTAATCATTAAAGCACCTTAGTTCCTGCAATGCTCAGTGGAGTATATTTTGGGGAAACATGTGGCATCATTTCAAGTACTTAACAGAAATGTCTTCCACTATTCTAGAATAACAATAGAGGTCTGTCATAATGCACTAGGAAATTATTTTGGATCTCAAACAAACTTATACCAAAAAAACTCAGAAACCCAAAACCACAGCATGAGAGACAGTATGTAGCAGAAAGCATTGCAAATCAAGGTAGTTCCGGACACTACTCTACAGATCCTCAAATTACAAAAGTACCTTACCTACGAAACTATCCCTAAATATTACATTGATATAGCTATGGACTGAACAGCTGCATTTCCCAGAAGCTTCAAATCCACAAGAAATTTTCTAATTTTTAAAGGCTTGGAGCCAATGCAGACTTATTCCAGAGGAGGTAAACACACACAACCAGGAATCAGAATTTACATCATTAGTATTGCATCATTGCATTTTCTCCTTTACTACAAGATGATTTGTATTTAAACTTAAAACAAAAAATATAATGGGTAGATGCTCACATAATTAAACAAGCATAGGGAAGCTATGTGTCAATTAAACACATATTGTAAATAAAACAGCCCCTAAAATCTCACAGAAGTGCAACTAGAATGACATCGATTGATAGTACACAAGTACTACCAAGTAAGACACACAAGTATTTGAAATATTCACAGCTATAACATGACTCAGCCTCCAAAATACACTCTGAAGTATTTCTGAAATACTACTCTGAAGTCTTCTTAAGACTTGTCTTAAATTTCTTTGCTGACAACCCTTTCAAAGTCTCTTGATGAATGTACTATTTGAAGTCCTAAGTTTATCCAAAGCAGCATGACAAAAAGAGTATTTACTTCCAATAAGTATTATACCAGAGGAATCTCAGTTAATCTGATAAAGACATATCAGAAAAAAGTGGCCACCTTTTTACTAAATGCTCCTTCCATTGTACTTTAATTAATTTCTTTGAAGGACATTAGAGGAAAAAAAAAGTGTGATAACCACTTACGATTGAGTATTCAACTGAGCTTTCAGTCTACCAGTGTGAACACCCATACACAGTTATTTTTCCATGTAAGCCATAATCTTTGCCTGTAAATCCACGTTAGTACAGTGGTGTGGGTCCCTGCCTGTAATGCAAGAGATCAAGGGTTTGATTCCCGTCAGGGAGGCAGTGGTGCCGTTTAAGAGTTGGACTCGATGATCCCTGTGGGTCCCTTCCAACTCAGAATATTCTGTGATCTAGACCAATTCTGAGAAAACTTTGGGGTCTTAATTTGCTGAACACAATAGTACAACCATACTGAGGCCTCCCTCTGTAATTTCAAAACAGTAAGTCTTCACTCACACCTGTCTTGAAAATAGACCTACTTACATGCAAGAAATGACAGAAACTAAACCAGAAAACATATGGTTATCATGGGTTTCACTGAATGACCCTTTCTTCCTTTCTTAGTTTGTCCAATGGCTTTCACCTGAAGTTTGACAAGTCTGCAGGAGTAGGATCCTATTTCACAGAACGTATTTACTAAGGAAAAATCCACAGGCTGCTTTAACAAATTGGGAAGATTCACCTGTGTATCGGTTCTGAGGTGCTTATGAAAGAGCTTTTTGTGTTTACGTTGAAAAGATATTGAGAGAAAATCTATATACACACTTCAATTAATTCAATGAGGAGACTTTTCCCAAGATATTAAAACTAAGAGGAGAGAAAGAAAAGGCAAAAAGCTGCATACAGAATTAGATCCAAGAGATTCCAGAAGAACAGTTGCCTTCACGTGCAAAGATTGACACTGAGGAACAAGGCAAACATATGTCCACAGACACATCAACATAAAGTGCCGAAAGCCTAGGGAAGAATAGAAGTGGAGAAGATAAACTACAAAAATAACATCATATTCTACCTTCACAATATGGAAATGATGGATAAAATCCAGTAGCATATGTCTGCTAGAACAGCAGATTCTCATTTAAGAGAACTTATGTTTTCTCACTGCAGTCTTTTAGTGCTTCCATATGTTTCAAAAAAACCTTGTGAAATGTAACGCACTTGGGCCAATCCCAGGAACAGAGCCTCTGAACAAACTTGTCTTCAGCCACAGGGCTTTACCAATTGAGAAATTAGAAAAAGACTTCAAAATAGACTAGAGATAGAACCTGTGTTAGTACTGAACTGGTAAACCCTGTACAGCTAAATAAAGTACATCTTAGTGCACTAAGCAAGTGAGCTTACTACATGATGCCTCAAATTGGGATCAATCCCCCTTGCTTGCTCCCTAATCTGGAATTTTGCACAGCTGTTTAAAGAGGTAATTTGGGCAGCACATGTTTTAAGAGTATCACAAATTAACTATGAAAAAAACCCAAAATGCTTTCTTCTCTTCTACCTCTCATCTCAAAGGATTCAGAGAACCCTGATTTCAGAAGCAAAGAACCACCTATGGTTTTTGACATCTGCCTGCAGAACTGTAATTTCAAGATGTGTTTCAACATACCCCAACGTTTCTAAGTTTAAAAGCTTAAATTTTTAGGAATTAAGGGAACTGCCACCATAAAGAAAACATATTGCACTTGCCTATGAGGCTTATAGCGATCACAAAGACACAACAACCTGCCTGCGTACTGCTTGATTAAAGTTGAGAAAGCAGCCACTAGTGGAAATAAAGAGGCTAGTTTAGTATCTTACTGTACATTTTTTTAGAATTGAAGTTATTAGGAAAGCATAGTCCATTTAAGATCACAATATAGATACTATAAAGATTTCTATTCATAAAGTCTTTGTGAGCAGAAATTTCTTATGGTGGTGTTTTTTCTTATTTTTGTTCTTTTATTTTCTGAAATAGATGGGTAACACATATCACAGCTTATATTAATCCCCTTCTCCAAAATATTACAAGAAGTACATAAGGCAATTTGACATATTGAAAATATTGAAATGGTAGGAAATAAGAAATAGAATAAAGTAAAAAGAAGGTTTTTCAGGATGTGTGTCAGGAAAAAGTAAAACAGGTCACTTCAGGAAGTATTCACACTTTACAGGATAACACTAAAAATAACACATACGATTATAGGCAAAATTAAAATTTCAAACTTCAAGCTGACCCTGGAACTCTGGGTCTAAGCACAGAAATTAAGTCCACACTTGCTGTAATTATACAGGTTTCTCTTTTCCGGGATTAAGCTTTTGGTTGTTTGTACAAGAGTTGAAAATTTCAGGTGCAAATCTCTACTATTTTACTTGTAATGATGTCATTTGTAACCATTTGATTTTCTACTGAGTAAGATTTTCCTTTAGTGATACTCTGGAATTAAGCCTGCCCAAGGGAATCTCACTGCAAGTTATATATTTAAAATAGCTTCAAGTCTGTAGAAAAATTTGCATCTATGATCAACAGTAATTTATTTTTCATTTAAAATACACACTGTAAGTTACTAAAATCTAAATGCATCAAATGTGCAATACAAATGTCTAAAATAGATAAAGACCCTGGTCTTAAACAGGTATTTATGAATGAAAATTTAAGACCCTAAATTTCACAGAATTAACTAAAGTGCTAGTAGAACATTCCATCGTCAAAATACACCACCAAAGCCTGCAGAATATATTGTTTTCTTCATTCAGCTATTAAAAACATGACACAAAATGCCATGTGAGTTCTTTACAAATACGCTGAAAAGAAAGATTAATATGGCCATCTAGAGGAGAAAAGAGTGATATGAAAACATACCACACACACTTCAAGGCTTCAGAATATAACATTTTCAGAGGCATGAATCCGGAAAACGCATGTAATAAACTAATTACTTAATTGATAATAATCAAACCTTAAAATAATAAGATCAGACATTTTGATCCAACCCTAACCTCCTGCTAGACCAGGTTACTCAGGGACCCATCCAACCTAGCCATGAAGGCTTCCAGGGATGAGGCATCCACAACTTCTTTGGACAACTTGTTCCAGTGCCTCACCACCCTCACAGTAAGGAACTCTTCCTAATATCTAATCTAAACCTACTCTCAGTTTAAAACCGTTCTCCCTCATCTTTATTCTTAAAGATCAGGGGCCATTTTACTTGCAATGAGGAGGAAGAAAACAGAGATTCTGTCCTTTATAACTTCACTGTAACATTAGCAAGTCCTGCTCAATATATGGACTATTCAGTGTCGTAAGACAGAAGCACATCCAAAATGCAAAAGACTTACAAGTAGAAATGATAAAGTACCTATGAAAAAAACAGAAGCACACAAAGCCAAATGTAGCAACATTTTTTTCTCCTATGAAATAAAATACATAGGAAGACACTGCTTGCTCCTCCTCCACTACAAAGAATCAAGAAATGGTTCTATCATCTGTCTTTTCACTGCTTGCAAAAATAATTCAACAGTCATGAAAACAAAGTATTTAATGAAAAATTTCAGCATTCCTATGACATCAAGAATTCTACAGATTTATTTTCCAAATTTAAGGAACAGTAAAGGTTCCATTCAGTTAGACTGAAACATCTAGAATGTTGATGCTCCCTCCTTGGAATGAGATATTTTTAATGTCATTCTTTTGAGTGGACTCTTTCTCTGAACACATATGAGGTTTTTACCTTCTTTTTTCATCAAAGTTCTAGGTTGGGCGCTTTCCCTCTGTAATGATCATAACATAACAAGGGACACTCTGTTTTCCCCTCTATTCTAAAACATTTTTATCACTTTGCAAAGATTATTTCACACATAAAAGAAAGAATCTAGCAAGAACGTGGAGAAGTAACACTATTCTAGTGTGCCACCTTCAGGTCACTGAAATGTGAGAAACACCAGGTTGTTAACCTGTTGCCTTGTCCAATACTAAACTTCTTCAAAAATTGTATTAAACAATTTTGTTGAGATTAATAGATTCCAAAAATGAGACAAGTATCACTCTAATCTGCAAGCATTTTGCTGAACGCTGCAGAATGACTGCAGGCTGTCAAATAAATAACATTGCTGACTCTCTACTCCTTGTAAAATATGGAAAGAGAAAGCTTTCATAAGCAGCAGCAAGACCGAAATATTGTTGGTATGAAAGATTTTATGCAACAAAAGTATGTGGTTGAAAATTTTCCAAGTAAGAATGTTTTGATTGTGTTTGTTTTAAAAGGGTTTTTTTCCCAATCCCTGAATGTGTGTGTATATATATGTATATGTATATATGTATAAACGGAGCTCATATCCAGCCTGCTTCCTGAATGAAAGAGCATTGCAAAAGAATAGCACCTGGTGACAGATATCTTTGGCAATAGAAGAATAACAAAAAAGGAGGAGGGAGGAAACAACTGTAGCTTTACTGATGCAACACTTTAACTTGCCAACAAGGCGCTTTTGTGTTAGATTGTAAACATGACACAGGTTTCCAGACTGAATTCTCATTCCCCAGAAAAGGATAAAAATCAGTGAGTATGAATCCTGATGACTTCAAAAAATAAGGAAGAAAATTATCCCCCCCAAAACAACAAAAAAAGTACAACCAAAAGAAAAAATTGNGTTTGTTTTAAAAGGGTTTTTTTCCCAATCCCTGAATGTGTGTGTATATATATGTATATGTATATATGTATAAACGGAGCTCATATCCAGCCTGCTTCCTGAATGAAAGAGCATTGCAAAAGAATAGCACCTGGTGACAGATATCTTTGGCAATAGAAGAATAACAAAAAAGGAGGAGGGAGGAAACAACTGTAGCTTTACTGATGCAACACTTTANAATTATGGAATAGAAAGAGGAATGTCACAACTACAACTATTTCAACAACCAGACTTAGTAGTTTAAAAAGAGACAAATACAGTTATACCCTGTCATTTGTGAGGAATGGGTCATGCAGGGGCTTGGCAGAACGTCAAACTCACAAAGACACGCAGGTCATTAATATGCATGCAGGCCACACCCATTCCTCCACCCCCCAGCACTCCGGAGCGCTGCGGATAATTTTCTGCTCCTTCCCATGGTCTCTCTCAGCACGGGGGAGCAAAAGGTACCATCTCTGAGCGGCTGCTGTGACCGCACATGCTCGCAGACCAAACCCCGCGCCACTGCTCTCTCCCCAGCCCCTCCCCTGGCCCTGGTGCTTGTGCCCGCGCCGGCCCAGCCCGGCTGCTGCCACTGCACATGCTCACCCTGCCTCTGTGGTGGGGAAGGGGTATCCCCGACCTCTGGTCAGCATTCTTGGAGCCTGGAAAACCTTAACTTTGCAACACTGCAACATTGCATGCCATTCTGGCGGGGCGGGGGGAAGGGCATCAGTACCACAGTTTCTTTCCCTTTAACATCCACTGGTCCCAGCAGAGGCAGCGCTGCCTGGGCTTTGACCGGGCTTTGAGTAACAAGGAATGGCATGTCTAGTGGCAGTGCTGTGCTGGGTCTCAGCGAAGCACACAGGAGACAGACAGGAGCGGGTCAGGGACCGGGGCATAGTGCCACAGGGCTCTAAATGCCATTGCGAGCTGGAGAAACCGCACGCCCTCCCTGCACACCCTCCCCACGCGCCCTCCCCGAGCGCTCTCCCTGCACGTCGCCCACAGGGAGAGCCGGCACCGCCCCTCGGCGAAGCAGAGGCACTGCACATGCGTTGGCCAGGAAACCTCGCAGAATCCTGAAACTGAATTGCGAGAAATTTTCCTCGCAAATCCACAAAGTTGCAATAGAGAGATCACAATGCAGCAGGGATATAATGTACATTGTTCTGGATATCTGAAAGTCTTCTTGTAGAATTTGTACCATGTACCATCTGCTAAAAAAAATACAGTAGTTTTTCCATCTCCTGTTACTATACATCATCATTTTATCACAACAGTGACACAAGCCATACAAAACATTAGCATGCTGTCTTTCATATACTGTCCACCAACACTGCTGGAAGACCTTAGTAGATATAAAAAAACTCCAAACATTATACTTTTACTAACCCTCTTTCCTGTCCTTCTCCGTCACCGTTTCCAATGATCAGTTCTTACCACCTGCATCTCCTTCACTATTAGCTGGAACTTAAAGATTCCCAGCATTTCTATAATTTAACAGTAAAGAAAGAATCGAATTTTCTGATAATCAAAAAAGAATCTTCCTACTCTGCAACTTCTTCCACTATAGCTTTCATACCCATTGTGTCTTAGCTGGGGATTAAGAATGACCACGCACAAATTTCAAATTTCAATGGCAAATAAACTCTTATATAGATTAAATCACACAGTAAAAAATAAAAAATGTTCAAGCACTTCTGGACTATATAGAACATTTAAGGACGGGTATCTTTTATTTATATATATCCGTGTTTATTAGAAAACATCAAACACTAAAAGATTTTTGCATTACAACTAAAGGGAGACCAATAAATATCTTACTATAACACTACAACTGTACTAGAATCTGACCTTTATCTAACTTCCACAAAAGCTCACTTTTCCTCCTTGAAACTGGCTATAGACATAGCTCCCACATACAGCTATTTTCAAATACAAAAAGCATATTGACAAAATACTGGCAGTAGAATTCTCAGGCTCTAGGGCAAGTTGTCATCCTGACTTAAAATGAAGGAATACATATATAGCATATAAGAAAATACCCACTGTATACATCCAACCTTTTATACCACAGAAAAAAAGACATTAATCTTTGTAGTAATTTCACAGTAATTTCTTTCTGTGATTTCAAGAGAAGAAAATACACAGAACATTAGAGTAATGCACACTGCAATGGCCATATGCACTGTAGCAAATAACCAATTCCATTTACTTTGCTGTTATAACAGCTTATCAACAGAGGAATAGCATGTCTTCTTTCCATTTATAATACCACAAACTCAACAAGAGTTGCCAAATTCCCCCCAAATAAAAGAAAAATGTAATGAAACTTAATATAACAAGGTATTATATTATTCGCAGTATTTATGAAAAAATGCACACAAGTCTGTGCCCTTTTTGGGTTTGGGTTTTTTTTTTTTTGAGCATGCACAAATATAAAAGGCGTCTGGATATTTCTTGCAGACATTGACCATTTGCTAGTCAAGCTGCCCTCATCTAGGACTAACTTATCCAGAACATAATTATGAAATTTGGAATAAAAGGAAGGCTTTTAAATCACTCTTACCTTCATCTATTGAGGCTTCACTACTGTATCCATCATATTCTGCAGACAGGGGACTATATTTTTGTCTGGTTTCCCATACATAGTTTTTTTGCTGTCTGCCATCCACCACTGGCAGCCTGGAACTCTGGGTTCTAGACAAGGCCTCATGATATTTACCCAGTGCTTCATCTTCACTCTCAGATGATGAACCATGCTGGTCTTTACTCATATAAGAATTGTCTGTTTGAATAAAATAAAGCAAATCGACTACAGCTCAAAATAGAATACAAGAAAATAACCGTAAGAGGTTATCACTGCAGATATTTAAGCTAGTTTAATTAGAATGTCTGCAATATTTCAAAAATATTTTGTTGTCATTATAAGCATTATGTGATTTTGTAATTGGCGAGAGTCGTTTTCATTTTCTAGAAAACCTGAACGATCATTAAGTCTCAAGAAACCGTTCTAACACTTACTCCACAGAAAACTGATCAATTCTTGTAAGGTGGCACACACTGACATCCTTGATACCCTTCATTAAGTAAGAAAATATTTAAAATAATTAAAGTAAATCCAACATTACATTTGGATACCTATCAAAATGGAAGCTCCTGCTTCTACATTCCCAGCTGATTTTTGCTGTGAGCACGTAGCATAGCAAAGAAATGAAACTGATTTACAAAATGAAGCCTACAACAAAATCGTCTTAGGATATTTATGCCAGTACATAGTGCTTAAACTCACAACAACGAATGGGAAAATGCCAGTGAAAGATGTTTGCATGCACAATTTTATTTAACTTAAAATAAACAGATCCTTGCTCAATAACTGAAATTAATGCATATTCCCACTGCAGACATCTGGCAACAGCAAAAATTACATGGAAATAAATATATCTAGCTATTTTTTTATACCAGTTCTTCTATAATGCCCACTCTTGTGGCCAATATTTTTCCAACTACATCTCAAGCGTGATTTACTCCCACAAATCAAAGATTCAGCTGCACTTTTATTGCTGTAAAGGGGAAGTCTCCTCCTCCCTCTTCCAAACTTCAAATGGATTCTGTCCAAATTTAACATGCCTTGCAGAGGTTCTGCAGATCTCAGACTCTAACAGGCATAAAAGGAGTTCATGTAAACTCAGTAAAGGTCAGCATTACCACTACTCTGTGAGCAAGCCTATGGTTTGCCAATGGATTTCTATTACTGGCAGAGCTTTGAGATGACCATAATGCTGGTTTTCAGCTCTCCATTCTGTGTGGAAATGTTGTCTAACATGCTATCAAGTCACGCTCAACCGCTTCTTCCTTTCCAGCCTCCATGCCCTCCTCCCACTCTCCATTCTTAGCTCCAGTTCTGCATTTCCACTCCCGTTAGTCTCCGTCTCCACACCCAGTTAGTCTCACTCTACTGGCTGTGTACTCCTACTAAAGGAGGGACTTAGTTTACTCAAAATTCAGGCATTTAAAATTAAAGTAATTCAACATATGTCAGCCATCTAGGCCTCTTACAGTGAAGTCTTTGCTCCTTACTACTACAGACATCGATTTTTCCTACTTTTAGGAAAGCCTCTAGAGAAGCTGAATAAAAGTACTTCCCATCAAGGTCTTTTTCTCCCTGGTACTCATACAGAAAAGCCTACACTGCAAGTTTAGGTAAGACTTCTTTTGGAAAGTTACATTTATACAAGCAGAATCCTGCCTCCCAGGCCCATACTCTCAGTTCTTCCTCCAAGCACCCACCTCTGGTCTCTTATTGTTATTTCCTCTTTATTCTCTTTGTCTACTCAATCCCACACTCTCTTTACTTACACCTAACCAGCTACTCATCCTTAGTGTTTCCAGCTTCATAAAATGTCACCAGTTCTCTCCAGTGCTGTCACCCCATTCTACCTCAAATCCCAATCTACCACAAGCATCATGTTGTAATTGTTCAGGAAGTTTCTGTCCTCACAAAGGACATGTTTATTCTCAATTCTCCTGTTCAAACTTGCAGTGTCCCTCAGTAACCACAAATATCAATTATTCAACCCCTACAATGAAGCATATGAGTGCAAATGGGATGGTCAGTGAATTTAACAAGCGAAGAATAAGAAGTGTTTACCATGTCTTTTCAAAAAGCAAACTTTAAAAAAATTTACAACTTGATCCAACTTTGGTGTTTTTTCATAGAAGAACATGGGAAAAGTGCTCTCCCATATTCCAAGCACACATTCCAATGTACAAAAGTGCCAAAACATCTTAGTAAAGCTGATATGAAATATACTTATTTTGTTGCACAAATACCCAGCAGGTTCTTCCCATAATATATTTTTGGAAACAAGTAAAGATTTTAAACTATAACTTAGAGGAAAAAAACCAACCAAAACCAACAATCAAAAACAAACAAACAAACAAAAACCAACACAATCTCCAACAGAAAGAATGTCTGATTTCCTCACAAGGTTTTCAAATGTAGCACACAATTTTAGGGAACTGAAAATAAGGTCTTGAAATGGAAGAGGGCAGAAAACCTTAACTGGATATGGTATGTACTACCAGCTCTACAAGCAATGTGTTCATAATCTTAATTTAGCATTTACAGGAAAAATGATGCCTTAAAAGACTGCTAATGACCAACTAGATCTTTAAACTCTAGACTACTAATTTTAATTCAAGTCCAACAGATACGGTTCTTCCCATTGTATGGATGGCTATAAAGCAAGTTGAGTTTCACTGACCACTTATTGGAAGTATCATACCAAGCAGGATACATTCTGACTAACACATTCAGTGAAGAAGCTACTGAGGAAAAGGAGTGTCCTTTGCTGGTACGCAGACTAAAATTTTGTATCTCATATGGCCCTCAACAGGTTGAAACCTTCCAACTTGGAAACTCCTACAGATTTCCACAACTCTAATTAAAGCAGAGCAAACCAGTACTAAAATATAGTGCCAGATATCAGTATTTGATCCATCCTTTAGCATTACAAGAAGCGTATTCACAAATATGAAATTATGTTTATTAATCAGCCTGCATAAAGAGTGGAAAAGTATAAAACACGGTAGTAATACATATAAAAGAAGAGTTGAAATTGATGTCTCTAATAACACATTGACTTTTGTAAGCATCTANTTTTGAGAAGCTTGGTGGGGGGGGGGGGGGGGGGGGGGGGGGGGGGGGGGGAGGTTTCTCCAGTGCCTAGCAAAAAATACTAAGAATGTATACCATTACTTTAAGTCACGAAGCAAGACGTCTTCAGAGGACTTAAAAATCTCATTAAAGATAAAACATAAGCTATCTATATAATTTTTTTTTAATTAACAATGCACATTGCTTTCAATCTCTTTTGGGAAAAAATACCTTCCGGTGCATTAAAAATCCCCACTTCAAAATCTCGGGGTTTTATGTGTCTCCTTGCCACTTCTCATTTGATTTTTACATCTTAGTTGGAAATTTGCTTAAGATAATTCATGTTCTTACTAAAAACTTTGGCTAACAAGCAAGTACTAAACTATTGAAAGCTATTAATTTGCTTATTATGGAACCTAAATTGCCATTTTTTGAGAGAGAATATACTTTACAAATATAATATTGCATAAAGAAATAGTAGATAAGATCATACTTATCATACAAACATGGAAAACACCTCCTAAATCAAATTAAAAAAAACCAACCAAACAAACCAAAACCAAACCAAAACCCAACAAAGCGGATAACTGAAATTTTCAGATAAGGGAAAACACATACAGTAAAGAAAAAAAACCTTTTTCTCTCATGAAATCATTTATTTCTCTACAGAAACAGCACCTCTGGATAAGCTTGTTTTGCTTTCTGAAAGTACACTATGCAGCCTGTAAAACAACTGTGTAACAATGCAAGGTTTTACTTCTTACTGTTACCCAAACTGTTATTGCAATTTCCGTATCACATTGTTTAAGACTGGATGTTGAAGACGGCACACACAGTATCCATATCGACAACACAGAGGTTTTCTTTGAGGACTACAACTTTGAGACAAGCCTCATTCAACTCCTTCTATACTTAAAGTCATTTAATTGCCATTTTTTATTGAGTCTTGTGTCTTGAAATTACCTTACATATCTCAGAAATATTCTGAAGATCTACTGTAATGTAAATGCAAGAGAAGTTATTTTATCATCTTAGCATATTTTATGCAATGTTTTTAAAATAAAAAACCCCCACTTTAACAGAACAGGTATTAATTTCCTGTATTAATTAATTGATAGTTTTCAACATAAACCATACAAGGCACTGCAGAGAAGGTAAGAAAAACTGTACAGAAGAAAGTAAAGTTAGAACATAGGAAAGGCATTCCTTAATCAATTCCTCTAAGTAATACTTTGGAGAGTAACTAACTTCCAAGAAACATCAACATAATTGGAGAATGAGGCACTGAAACAAACAAGCCTACTTTCATCCACAGGAAACACTATTATTAAATGTATAAATTAGGTGAAAAAAGTTGGAATTATTGTAAGTTTCAGGAAAGGTTGAAGAATGCAGTTTGCTAACAGACTCCTCACCTTTTCCTGCTGTCTTCTTATTACAAAGCTCTCTTTCTAAATTCTTGGACTTTTTCTTTTTACCATCATTTGCAATTGTAGTTGACATATTGTCTTCATCCTTTGACATATGTTTTCCTTTTCTCTCAAAAAAGGCTTCAGATTTCTTTTCTTTGATTTCATTAAGGCAATTGGGATGGTCATTGTGTATCTTCTTCAAGCAGGAGTCTGGGGAATCTTGGGGAACATTCATTTTGTGCACTTGATCAGAATCCTTAAAATCAACTCCAGGCGACCATGGACTGATTTTTCTATGCAAGTGACTCTTAGAATTATCCAATACTGCATATAGGCAATTATCTGTCTCCTCAGAAGACTGTTCCATGGTAAATTTATTACTGTTCTGGTTACTATCCTTCAAGAACTTATCATTTCCAAAGCACTCGTTTCCCCCTACTGCTTCCCTTTTAAAAGGTCCTCCTACAGACTTCAAAACCTGAGGTACTTCTCTATCACTGAAAGGATTATTATTATCCGTGCCTCTCAACAGGCACTGCTTTTTGTCCAAGGCATGGTCAGATACTCCAACTTGACTTGTATGTTTTTTTACAGAATCTAATGAATTATGAGTCTCTTTATGTTCTGAAATACCTCTCTTCACTTTCATGTTAATATTCTGAGAATGAGTGAATGATGGTGTATGTTCCTCTCTCCCTTCCACAGGTTTATCATTCTGTGTTTTGGAGCTCTCCTCTTCTGCACGAAGGCCATTTATCATGCTGGTTACTTGTTCTGTTACTGAGTCAGCTACAGTGTAGCTGACCTCTCCAACAACACTGGCCAGATCATCCACAGCACTGCTAAGTGTGTCCACCAGGGAAGACACAGAGGGAAGGCTCAGATTTTGGTGAAGGCTTCTGAAAAACGCCATTTGTCCAGCCTATCCAGCAGCAACTTTTAAAGTTAAAAGGTCCTCTGTTTCACAAACTGATCATCTCTCTTCCTCCAAGTTCAATTTCAGAGCTATTTGCTTCTGCTGTCTCAAAAATCAATATATTTATCAGGGAAAGTTGCAGCTTTCCTCTTTCCATTCAATGTGCATTGAAAATAAGAAAACAGCTAAATAAATACCTTGAAATGTTGCCACAATCAACCAACAAAATCATAGTCTTTCATCAACTGCAGCATCAACTAGGCATAATAAAATCAATTATTTTCAAAAACAAGAAAACTGTGTGAAGTGGAAATATTTTTTTTTAGTTACTCTAACCTGCAAAGAAGAAGTTGTGAGACATTTAAATTGTCCTTTCATCAATGTCACACTAAAACAAGCTTTTAACATAACACAACACACATCACAGAGACTTCCTCACCCCAAAATATCTGTTGCTTTTTACATAAGATATTTTGGAACACAAGGATTTGTTTCATAGCAAAAGAGAAAGTTAATATGACAGACTTAATTTCCAAGGGGGGAATTTTCTTAGCCTCCAAGAAAATTAAAAATAAAAATTTAGCTCCATATTTTAAAGAGGCAGTGGGGAAGAAGACCTCTCCCACTTCCCATTCTGTTGTCTGGTGCCTGTCTCTCTCAATCCAGCTAAGGAAGCCTTTTCAGTTTCCACAGCACAAAAGTAGAAAAGGGTGTCTTACCAGCCTTCAGTATCTTTTTCAAGGCCTAAGTTTTTCATTACACACATGATCCTTAAAGACCTTGTTGTATTAAAAATATTCAATAATTTAACTGTTAAGTCATAGATGTTTCTAATATTTTACTTCTTTAGAATTATTTTCCAGGTGAGAAATGCAAGACCTCTAAAAGTCTGGTGAAGGATTTTAATAAGCTGAGTGAAAACTCAGTAATCCACTCAGAAATTTACTTGAGAAGATTTAATTATACACAATTATAAGAAGTTTAAAATAAGTTCCAGAGTATTCTCAAAGTGCAAGAGAAGTATCTTCCCAAAAGTAAATGTCAGCTCTTTGGTTATATAGTTGCTTTATTTCTGTGGTTTGTGAATACAAAGGTTTGTTCCTTTCCAGGTATTGCACAGTCACACGAAAAGTCAATACTGTTGTGTTGTTACATCCTTGTACAAATGTGTGTTCTTATAATTAAGTTTAGTACACTGTATGTCAGATACTTACAAAGTTTATCTTGTGAATTCTTTCTTGTAGTGTATCCTGAATCAAGATCTGGGAAACCACTAACATTTTCAAAACACATCTTCTTATTAACATACAGGAAAAGTAGCAACATGAGAATAATGAACACTCCAACTGCAGACAGGAATCCAATTGCTTCAGGAGATACTAAAAGAAACGGAAAGAAACACACACTTTAAAATCTTGTAAAAGTTTGTAAAGTTGTAATATAATCAGAATTGATCATTAATAAATACCTCTAAAGTTTCAAATACATGCAAGATACACGTATCTAAAACCCCCACCATTTTTATCGGAGCTAAAGTTTAATCATCTTTTCAAATAACAGAAGAGCATCTGGTCCTAATCTAAGGAAGGACTGACACTGTGATCAAGAGGTTCTGCCAGAGCACTGGACTCCATAACAAGATAGGGTCTCTGCAGAAAAATGGGGAGATAAATGGAAACTGTCAAGGCTGATAATGTCTGATAGACCCTCTGACAGAGTGAGCACTGTAAGGGAACTAAGAGCACCCCCTCTTCCTGGAACAGGATGGAGGTTTGTTTGTCTACCTGGATTCAGGGACAACTCTGAGATAGTGCTGCCAGGGAGGGACTGAGCCTTTGCACTGCCAGTCTTGATACACCCAGCACCTGGCTCCTCTTCCCTCAGGGACCAGCTGGTCTGCACTGCTCCCTGACAACCAGGATACTGTGTGAGCGAGAAACAGAATGAGAAAAAGCACGTATGTTCACTTGCACGTGAAACAAGAAAGAATAAAGTAGAATAGAGATAAAGCATACTTAATCAAAGCCAGATAAAAGAGGCCAAGGTAGGCTGACATGTCTTTAAAAATACATAAAACAAGGAATATATAACTGCTTTTAAGCAGATAACTGAAAGGGAGTATTGGCGATTTTTGGCAGGGGTAGAATCTTCCAAATCCACTAGTATCTAACAAACAGCATGACTAATATCATTTAAGACCACAATTATAAAGGAGAGGGTTTTGCAATCTGCAAATGGATGTTAGCAAACTGAAGCAACGGAGGAAGAGTAATTAAGGGGCAGCTTTTTTATTTGAAAGGAAAGAGGGTAAAGAAAGGGATATAGAAGGGCAGCAAAAACAAGAGCCTAGAAATATAAGAAATAATGAACAACTTACAAAGGCAGCTGAAAATAAGAGAAGGCAAATTTTACAAAAGGAGGGCAGATGCCCATAGACTGTAACGAAGCTGAGCTGCTTCACTAATAAAGGCTACCACAGTATCAGAGGGAAGACCCATGGGAAACCCAGTGGACTCTCCTCTGGGTCTACAACCAAAACACTCGAAGTGAGAAGTTAAAAGGGTGACAGAATTGCACATTTGCTACTAACTAGGGTGGGAGGTTAAAGTGAAGGATTACAGAACTGTAATTCCATAATAAGAGGGTGTAATTTATAAGAAAGAAGTGTTAGAAATCAAACATTACATGCAATTAACAAAGGGGCAAGGCATTACAAAACTGTAAGTGATTCTAGTGGATTGCTGATTAATTTAATTAATCTGTTAACTGGTTTACTAGTAGTGATCAATCAATAAACATTATAGTCTCAGTTATGTCTCAAACCTGCATTCTTAACAGGGAGAGCAAGACCTTGAGGTAACAGACACCTTAACATTAAAGAGTGGTTTTTGTGTCCATAACACACAGATGTGCATCTTTCAGGATTGAACCTGAAAGCAACTCGCTTGGATGAGAGCTAGGATTTCACATATCCCTTTCTTCCTGCTGATTTTGTTAAAGTCTCTTCCCACTATCGGAAATCCCATGCTTGATTTTCTTCTATTTATTAACAATTTATGAAGAATTATCAGATTTACAAATTATGTTTGCCAAGGTCTTGGCACTTCACTTTAGGACAACAGTGCTGCATGGCAACACCTTTCACTATGTAAAAAGGAGTGGGGCTACAGAAAAGTTGGCAACAGACTCTGCATTCTCAGAGATGCAATACAAAAGGACAAGAGGCAAGAGTCCGAAGTAATTACAAGAAAAATTCTAGTTGAAGATGAGGGGAAAAAATCCTGAACAAAAGGAGGTTTATCACGGGAACAGATGGCCTAGATCAGTTATAGTATCCAACTTTAATGCTATCCCCACTTTGAGGTGGGGATTGAACTGCAAATTAATTTCCCTGGATCCTTCCAAATTAAATCACTCTCTGATTTGATATACGCCCCTTGTAAATCTGGGCTCATACATCTATGTAAAAGTGTTGACTGAAAAACCCATGCAGTTCCACAAAGCCCTCAGTTAGTTCTGCAGGATGGCAAGGGACATTTGTGTATGTGATGCTGTTCTTAACTTATTATCCAGGTGTCTTCTAAAAACTGAATGATCAAAAGAAATGTGCCCCCCACCATCTAAAATGAATTGGTCAGATTTGCATTCCTGTTTTGACCTGGACATTCAGACCTATCTGAAACCCTGACATTTTTTTTTGCTTCCCTTTTTACCTCTGACCAGAAGAGAGCATGTAAATTGTGCCTAGGATCCTGAAAATTCTCCTATGAGAAGGAACTTGCCAATAACTTCAAATGAGATGTCCTGCTGCATCAAACCAGGGAAACAAGGTGAGAAAAGCGAAACTCTATTCTGGATCAAATAGGAAAGACGCCTCTTTTTTTTTTTTACTATGTTCATTATAATGAATAAATACAAACAAAAAAATGTGGTATGTGTCAGGTATTGATTTATCTTTTGCCAGGTGGACCATTTTCATGGAATCTTCCCACATATGGGAAAACTCACACTTGACAAAAGCCTCAGTTAATTTTTGACCTCAATGTTTAAAATCTCCTAAGATGCTGCTGACAGCAGGCATGCTCCCACTCCTTCCAAGACTGCATATGGATAACTGAGAATGTCTGGGGCTACTGGAACAACACCCAGTTTTCTTTGAATTATTGGTCCTGACCCAAATAAGACTAGAGACTGGGCCAAGATCAAAAAAATTCTTCATTCTTCAATGACTTCCAGTCACTAACAGATATCCAACACACAGGCAGTGGCAGAAAAAGCAGGAAGAAAATGCAATTCACCAGAACGCAGGGACAAACAAAAATGAGAGGGAAGCAGAAGGTGCAAATAGGCACAAGCCAGTGGTGCCCAGTGAGGAACCGGGAACTATGAGTTACGAAGAAGGCACAACATGGAGATAGAGCACACAGAACAAGTAGGAAACTGATGAGAAGGGAAAAAAAGACTTGACAGATAAAGATCAAGGAACCACAAAATTTATCTATGAGAATAACTGCTTTATTATTGGAGCAGGCTGTTCCAAGCAAGTTTGTGTGAATTCAACATCAACACTGATTTCAACAGATTCAACTGAATTCCAGTCACAGAATGATTAGCAATAAAGGACAGCGAATGTTTCCTTTTAACAGGATAGATTAACTGTGCCACATCTTCAGGGGAAAGCACTCTTGCCTATTTCACATTTGGTCTTTTACAATTGTAGGTTTAAACTATTATTTTTCATTTTTCACTTAGATCTTTCTTTTAGGCACTGGATTGTTCAGCAAGCTTTGATTGTTCATCAAAGCATGTGCTTAAGGAAGTTCACCACAGCCTAAAAGTAACTTGAAAATTCAATACAGTGAATCTTCTCTGTATCGCGACTTATCCTTCACAACCTCGCCCATTTGCGAAGCAATTTTCCCACAATTATGAATCAGCCGTGTGCAACCTGAGGTGGGGAACGCATGCGCAATTGACTCTGCTCAGTCGAGGGGCGGTGCCGCGGTGCCTGTGGGGCGGGACTCACCCCACCCTGCGGGGAGGGGGTCGCAATGATGGCACCGTGCCCCCGGTCCCTGAAACGGGGGGAGACTAGCCCCACAAAAGTGAGGCAAGCTGTGTGCTGGGAGGGCAGCAGCCCCTCCCAGCACATAGCACGCTGAATCATAATTGCCGGCGCGTGCGATTTACTGCAGCTCGCAGTGGCATTTAGAGCCCTGCCCCGCTCCTGTGTGCTCCGCTGAGACCCAGCGCAGCACCACCATGAGAGGGGTGTTGCAAAGTTAAGGTTTTTCCAGCTTCAAGAATGCCGACCAGAGCTCGGGGACACCCCTTCCCTGCCGCGGAGGCGGCCGAGCGCACGCGGAGAGTGTGAGCACTGGGGACGGGCTGGGCCGGGGGGCTGAGGGGGCAAGCAGCACGGAGTTTGTGCTGGGAGCACACACACAGTCACAGCAGCCGCTCAGAAACGGTTCCCTTTGCTCACTTGTGCCGAAAGAGACAAGGGGAAGGAGCAGAGAATTGTCCGCAGCCCTGCGGAGTTCCAGGGGGTGGGGCAATGGGCGTGGCCTGCGTGCATATTAACAACCTGCAGTTCTTTGCAAGGTTAGGCTTTCGCGACAGCATTGGCCTGTCCCTTTCCTCGCAATGGAGGAGATATAACTGTATTTGGGTATTGGGTTTTTTTCTCCAGTACTTCATGAACACTAATAAGTAAAAAAAACAAAGTCATTGTCTGCAAGCTTGATAGTTCTCTATGGAAACAGTATCTGATAACATCTTTCTGAAGTGTAAAAAGAAACATAGGCTGATACTTTGCAAAAAGAATGAAACTTAAACTGCAGCAAGACTAATTAATTATTAATGTAATTCATTGTGAACACAGGAATTGAAAATTATGTTTTGGTATCAATTTGCACCCACATAATGAGTCTTTGAATATTTGTCCACAGATAAAGTATATTATCAAGTTGAAATCCTGTAATGTATTACCACTATAAAGCCAGGGGAAAAAAATGGTATTTCAGTTTTCCACATGAAATGTGTACAAATTCCCATCTATGAATACAGGTTTTATACATCACATTAATCCTTCAGTTAGCTTCTCACAGTTGAAGTGTCAAGTAGGTATACTCTGCAGACAGAGAAAAATTACTCTTTTTTGCATATAAAACACATCTATGCTACATTCAGCAACAAAATTATTTTGATACGAAATGCATTGTCATAAATGCTGGCTCCATCAATTATCCTCAGTTCTTCCAAAAACAAAAATGAAAGTTAAAATTTATACATGAATTGATGTTTGAAATTCATAATAATATAACACAGTTTTAGAAAGATTAAAAGAATAAACATCTTCCTACAAAGTTATTAAGACTAATTGAATTGCTGGCTATGGAAATGGCATAGACAGCTATACTCATTACCGAAGAATTACATTAACATCGCTTTAATTCACTTTTCTTATTGTCATCACTAGAATTAGAGTTATTAGGACACAGAAACTTAACATCTCTTCATCCTAAATATCAAATTAGCATCTTTCTCAAATAACTTCCCTGTTATTAAATATTTTTTCTTTTCCAAAAGATGTTTCAAACCCTTCAGAAAATAACAGCATCTTTAAATAAATACCACAAAACCAACAAAAATTCTAAGACGTGTTAAAGCACTTCTAATACTTTTAATATTAAATTTAGTATGCATCTACCCCCAAACTGTATTTGATATCCAGTCAATTACTTTTGGAGCTTCCACACTCTGTATCATTCTGCTCTTTTAGCAATGTACAAAGCCACACAGTTATCTCAGTGATGTTTCAATTATTCATTTACAAATGCAATTCTATCTCTTCTATACACAAATTAACTAACTAGGGGGCATGATAAGAAGAATCTCATTACCTTTAAAATCCTAGCACAAAAAAATGTAAATTAAAAATGTAAACTTGTTTTTATTTATAACCTGTTACATTTTTTTACCATTTTATGCAAGATATTTTAGCCTTTTAAATTCTTTTAAATAAACAGGACAGGTGTTTTGCATTTAGCCTCAAATAATTATTTTTATAGCTCTTAATTTTTTACAGCATTAAATCTCAACATTACATGAAAACAACCTGTGCTGTTCAGCTCAAAAAATATTTTCATCTAAATGCTATTCACTCCTGCTTGTCACTTCTTTCCAACTTGCATGAGAAATTAACATATTTTCAGAAAGCTGAACAGGTTACTGAACCAAAAAATAAGATTTGTGACTGCCTCTTCTCCATGCTTGAATTATTTATGCACAAGGAGGATATATTTATTTCTCACAGATAACTCATGTCATAACAGAAAAAAAACAAACAAAACCCTCTATGCCTCAGTCTGCTCACAAGTAAATCACTTTTTTGTTTGACTAGTTTGTTTGACTAATTACTCCAAATGTACTTTCATATGTGTCAGTTTACATGTACAGTCAGATCTCCTATACCATGGAAACTCAGTCTTATTCATCTCCTGCGAAGCCCGCCTTCCACGTTGATTGGCAGCTCAATATGCAAATTTGCCCCACACCCTCACACCGCCTCCCAGCACTCCAGCGCTCTTTCGGCACTGCCCTGCTTTGTGTCCGTGTTTGTGTCGGTGTTTCCCAGCGCCCAGGGCCACCCCACACCGGGAAAAAACCCTTTTCCATTCAGCCGGGGACAATGGTGCAGGGAAGCCACCCGCACCGCTGTCCCGGTGTCTCTCAAGGTGGGTAGACGTGGTGGCTCCATACTTGGCGTAGATGTCTACCACAACAGGCTCGGATACTACGTCTAACCTGTGAGTGTGCACGAAGCCTCCTCTTTTGGAGTGGGGCAGGCGCCTAGCTGTCCCCAGAGCGAAGCCGCTGCCGCTTCGGCTGTGCTGGCGGCCCACTGTGCCAGGAGTGGGGGGGCTGCCGCCGCAGTTGTGCGGGTTAATTTGCATATTCATGACTGCCTAACTGAATATTCACGCATGTTAGGTCACACACGCGCAGCTGCGAAAAGCAGCCTCCTTAAACGCTGAAAAATCATGCCGCTAAAATGTGAAGCCACAATATGGGGGGCGCAAAGTGGAAGAGGGCTGACTGTATATACTTTTTCCTTCTATGATTTATTACATGGGATGGCCTCTAATAATAAGTAACTGAACTTGAAGGCTATCTAGGATTTTGTGCTCTCCCTGAACAGCTTTTCTATGACAACAGAACCTATTTCTTTTATGTTTTGCCAAAACAAACATCAGGCAAAGTGTTTTACATCAACTTAAAACACACAATTACGTCTCATATATCCATGTTTTAGATTTTTTAGTTACATTTAGACAAGATTAAAATCTGAACTTTTCTGTACGTAGCCGCTGGCCCCTCCAGTTCAAAGTTCTGTTTTACACAGAGACTTCTCACCTTGGCCCACTACTAATGGCTCCATCTGTCAGCGTACTACGTTACATACACTTTATACTGCTAGCCTTATGATCCTGCCTTTGTGTCTGTTGCTCATGCATCTTGCACTTGGTTGTGCAGCAAGTTTACAGATTCTCCAGTACAAATGAAAAGCACCTGCAACAGGAGCAATCCGTACTTCAACACTTTAAATATCTATATCCATGATATTACCAAGGGGCATGCAATTTCAAATGAATGTAAACTTGAAATGATAACCGAACTTCAATGAACAACTGAAAAGAGCTTTGAATTTCCAAAATTAGAAAATTATTAAAAATTTTAGCAACATGAATCTTTCAGAAGTTTTTCAGACAATGAAATATGATGAATGTGCTTATTTAACTTTCTATTTGGAATAACAATAATAATAATAATTNTGAAATGATAACCGAACTTCAATGAACAACTGAAAAGAGCTTTGAATTTCCAAAATTAGAAAATTATTAAAAATTTTAGCAACATGAATCTTTCAGAAGTTTTTAAGACTAACAATGAAATATGATGAATGTGCTTATTTAACTTTCTATTTGGAATAACAATAATAATAATAATAATTTGGAATAACAATAGACTTTTCAAAGTAAAACTGAGGAAAACAGAAAACTTACATTATCTGAAGTGATACAAGATACCACTTATGGATTAATTATTAAAAAATGCCATACCCCTAATATTAAGCAAAAAAAAAAAAATAAAGTGCTTGTCTATATGAAAAGTTTCCTGGAATTAGTATATCCTGAAAGAAAATCTATAATTTAATTAAAAAATTCAGTTTAGTTTATATCATTATCAGCAATTATATTACTTAACTAAATAGATAAAATGGCTGCGTTCATCAAGCTAACTAATCACACAAATAACAGCATGAAAAGACTTGTAGCAAATCTAGTACTGCCTCTGCAGATTGTCATTCATTTCCCTTTATTTTAAAATACTACGCTGAAACTGTCTTTTGGAGATAAATTTAATTTTAGCAAAAAGAGGACTGTGGTCTCCAAAACACCACTCATCTAAGAAAGAGTTTAGGAACAACTACAGACCAGTCAGCCTGACCTCAGTCCCATGCAAAGTCATGGAACAGATGGTCTTGTGTGCCATTACACAGCAACTGCAGAACAACCATGACATTGGATCTAGTCAGCATGGATTTCGGAAAGGCAGGTCCTGCCTGACTAACCTGATCTCCTTTTATGATCCAGTGACTCGACTGGTCGATGACAAAAAGGCTGTGGATGTTGTGTACTTGGACCTTAGCAAAGCCTTTGACACGGTTTCCCACAATAAGCTTCAGGA
>WEKX01017884.1:33114-46953 GCA_013390025.1 Pitta sordida
TTAGGAAGCGGTTTTTCACAGAGAGAGTAATTGCATATTGGAATGGGCTGCCCAGGGAGGTGGTGGAGTCGCCATCCCTGGAAGTGTTTAAGAGAAGACTGGACGAGGAGCTTAGTGACATGGTCTAGCTGGGGGGTGTAGGGCTGGATGACCCTGGGCCACTTCCGGCTCGGAGTGGCCTGCTAGACTGTGAGGCATCTAGGTTGGTATTACGCTCTGGGATGTGCTCTCGGTCGCTGTATGGGTATTAGATGGTGAGTTGGACTAGATGATCCTTGTGGGACCCTTCCAACTCATAATTTTCTGTGATTCTGTGAATAACTGAAGCCATAGTCTGAGATGGAGTTTTAAACTTTTGACAGAAATCTTTTCATTCCTAAATCCTTATGGGCTGAAGAAGTTGTGAGCCTGCAATCTCTGCTGATTTACCAGCCCCTCAATGCCTTTTCTCTCTAACATGTAACTCATCTCCTATTAAGGAGTATCTCACAAGAAAAAATCTTTGAAAGACACAGTGAAGGAAGTATCATATTGCCACTTGGAATAGACATTGTGGAATCATCTTGATTAGATCCAAATCCCAATAATCTGTTGCAATTACATAGTGCATTACATGACTATTATCTGCGCAGTGGGTAAGAGAACAGCAGTGATTTTAATTTTTTTTATGGCATTCTCCAATAATCCTCCCAAAGCAGAAGTATTAAAGACCCGCAGGGGTCTAGAGACTTGCAGTTTAAAAGTTCACACCTGTTAAAAAGTAGCTTTCCACTATGGGGGGGAAAAAAATCTAGGGAATTAAAACCTTTTAAAACTACGTTTCCCTATTAGACACTACAATTAACCACAAAGCATGAGACAATCCAGCACAGTAATTAACTAGGATGTACAGTAAAGTATTGTGTGGTTAAAATGACCATGTGAACATGCAAACCTCTTGAGTGAAAAAATGCCAGGGCTTGGATATACATAGCACAGTTCTTACACACAAAACTTGCTATGAAAGAAAAGGTAAGTCCAGCTACGGCAGTAAGTGACCCCCCAGTAGCTTTCTGGACGACTCCAAACACAGGGGAACATACAGGAGCAATACTGCGCTTGCTGTATGGGCATCAGTAAGCTCCAAGAAAAGTATTTCTTTCATATTAAATTTCCTCTAATCCAAAACAAATGTAAAGAGAACGTGGGATTTATTTTGCACTGTCCAAATCTGAACCTCTAAATGAGAACAACATATATATTTATAATCACAGAATCACAGAATACCTCAAGTTGGATTGTGAGGATACCTAATCTGAAGAAATTTTCTACCAACTCTGGCATCACCATTCTCTTGAGGAAGAACAAGAAGTTTACGTACTGGATGACAGCAGGTAGAAAGGGGGAAAATTATTTCTTTTTCAGGAGCAGTTACTTTGTGTAGACTATCATAAAAAGTTTCACTTGAGTATTAGATGCAGTCGACTTTCCATAAGATGTTTCTACTCATAAAATGAAACTCAAGAATAAATAGGTATTACTTTTTTCCATTTGGATTAAATGCAGCTAGCAACTTAACATTCAGACACATGCAAATGGATAAGAAGTTTACCAGAACATTAAAGAGGAATAGTTCTACTTAAAATATGCTTCTGACAAAGCAAAAATTCATACCTTATCTTTTCAAAATTATTATTACAAGTGACATTTTTCATTGTCAGCAAAAGACATTGTCTTTTTGCAACTTCTCTTTTGCACATTAAAGAGGGCACTTTTGTTCCATTATTAGTTAAAAGTCAGTATGCTGAATAATTTCCTTTGTTCGCAGGACTGCCACAACAATAGAAAGAACATCTTGCAAAAGAAAAAGGGGCTTAAAAATAATTTTAAACATCTATGCAACTCACTCCTTACTCAAGGTTTTACAATTCCATGAACTAAATACATACAAAATACACTGCCAAGTTAGAAGTACAGTAATCCCTTGAATATCGCGGGGGGTCGATTCCAAAAAAATGCCGCGATAAGCAAAATCCGCGAAGTAGCGGTAAAGCCACGAATGGTGAACCACAAAGTAGCGAGGGATTACTGTATCACTTTGCATTACTTCAAAAATAAACAAATGAAAAATGAAGGGAGGAAGAGACCTGAAAGTATTATGGTCATATACAGTCAACCCTCTTCCACTTCGCGCCCCTCATAGTGCGGCTTCACATCTTAGCGGCATGACTTCTCAGCGATTAAGGAGGCCTGTTTCGCAACTGCGCATGCGCAACCGGACACGCACGAATATTCAAATTAGACAGTCATGAATATTCAAATCAACCCCCACGCCTTCCCGCACAGACCATGGGTGCACTGCTCCGCCTGTGGCACACCACGCCGGCCTCGCTTTGCCCCTCCGTTCTGGCCCATGCCAGCTCCCCTCCCCTCGGCTCTGCTTGGGGCCACGCCAGCCCCTCCTGCTCCTCTCGGGCAGCGCCAGTCCACTCCTCGTCCCTTTGGCTCCACTCTGGGCCGCGTTGGCTCCCCTGCTCCCCACGGGGTGGCACCGGCCATCCCCCCCGCTCCTCTCAGAGCCACATCGGCACACCCCACTCCTCTCGGAGCCGCGCTGCTCCCCTCCTTCCCCCAGGGCCACTCTGGGCCGTGCTGCCCCCGCCCCTTCCCCTAGGAGCTGCACCATCTACCTCTGGTCCCTTCAGGGCCACTGGGACAGCAGCGTGGGCGGCTCCCGACATCTGTGTCCCCGGTCGAGCAGAAAAGGGGTTTTTCCCAGCGTGGGGTGGCTGCAGGCACCGGGAAGCGCCAACACAAACACCAACACGCAGCAGGGCAGTGCCGAAACAGCGCTGGAGTGCCAGGGGGCGGTGTGAGGGTATGGGGCAAAATTGCATATTAATGAGCTGCCATTCTACACGGACAGAGGGCTTCACGGATGGGGGCAAGACCCGCAGTACCGTGGTATAGGAGACCCAACTGTATTTTCTTCTTTCACTTCAACGGGACTTCCATGTTGTACAGTGAATATCATACACAGCAGAATATATTAAATAGAGGTTTTCTTTCAGTTACAGCTTAATATCATAAGCACTCATTAAAAGTTTGTCTTGTCTGTACAAACAGAACCTCAAAACAGCCTTAATTAAAATATTACTGCATTTTACAATGGCCAATTTCAAGTTAGACTTGTAGCCTACCTACAGTGCATTATACAGCTAAACATAGGTACATTTTTCTCAAGTCTCATCTCAAGCTCCCCAAATTCTTTTATGTCCACAGCAAATAACCAAAGGAACATCTTATGTAACTCTCAGGACTCTCTCAAAAACAACTGTGTACTAGTGAAATACTCAGCTAAAAGGTAAACCATTAACTGAGTAATTTCAGAAAAACCCTGTCACTTTCTGCTGTCAAAAACTAAGCAGGACTCTTTCCACAGCCAAGTCTTCAATTTGTATTGTTAGACAATGGATATATGTGTGCACACAAACTTGCATTAAATAATAGAAGTAAACAAGAAGTTCATTTATAATAAAAGCAAAAATGTGGGGTTTTTTTTTCCCAATTTCCAGAATTCAACAATATGTAAATACAAAACCACACAGTTCAACCATTTACCTATGTTAAACACAGGAAACACAAATTTCAGTGCTTTCGTAATAACTTATCATACATCTTTAGTTACTTTTGATAGTTGAAAGTTACTTAGTATTTTGTAGCTGTTAGGTGTTATGTAACCGCCACAAAAGACGCATATTTTCAGGACACATACTCCCTGTATTTATGCATTTAGAAGCAGCCTCTTTAAAAATACATATTAACTAGTTTAGTTTTTAAGGCTTTACAGAAAAGCCTATTAGTCTCCTTACTGCTGATCAGCTCTTTGCAGATTCTTCTCAAAAATACAGTCAGGTCTCCTATACCACAGGACCAGGGGTCTTCCCCCCTATACGCGACGCCCTCCTTCCCCGTTGACTGGCAGCTCATTAATATGCAAATTTGCCCTGCACTCTCACACTGTCCCCTGGCACTCCAGCACTATTTTGGCACTGCCCTGCTGTGTGTCAGTGCTTCCCAGCACCCACAGCCACCCCACGCCAGGAAAAAACCCTTTTCCACTCAGCCAGGGACACTGGTGCAGAGAGCCGCCCGCGCTGCTGTCCCGGTGTCTCTCTGGGTGGGTAGACCTGGTCTCTCTGTACTCAGGATAGACGAGTATGTCTCGGAGAGTCATCCAAGGAGGTCTTGCACACCATGTCTGTGTCACGTGTCATGTGGACACCATGAGTGTGTAAATTTTTCATAACCGCACGTAGCTGCTGCGCTCCGAGCAGAATGGGGTGGGCACCGTTCGGAGTAGACCCGCCACAGCCACTGTGCTCCCAGGGGAGCGGGACAGGGAAGGACGCCACAGTGCAGGTGCGCCAGCGGGGAGACCCGCTGTAGTCTTCTCACTCAGAGTGGAGGGGAGGGGGTTGATTCGAACATTCATGACTGCCTAATTTGAATATTCATGCATGTCCGGTTGCACATGCGCAGCTGCGAAATAGGCCTCCTTAACTGGTGAAAAATCACACCGCTAAGAGGTGAAGCCGCAATATGGGGAGCGCAAAGTGGAAGACGGACGACTGTATATGAATCTGCTAAAAGGATGCCAAATAACAAAATGCTATACGAGTGCTGTAATTCTTCTTGTGCAGACTAGAAGTGTACCCACCACAGTCTCTCTTGGTCAACTACGAAGCTACAACAACATTATGTGACATGGGAGCAGTCCCGTGACAGACAGTTGCTACACCTGTGAGTAGCAAATCTGAGTTCTGTATCAATGCTATTTTGAGATAATATTTACACTAGAATGCAGATAATCTCAGATATTGAATAAGCATTAGAACTGGAACTTGCAAATCTTTGGGTGTTCAAAAACTAAAAATAAACCTACAAACCAAACTGGTTTTATTTCAGTGGAAACACTGTTAGGATCAAAAAAAAAGCTTTAATAATGCTTTTAAATGGAAATACAAATAAAAATGCAACTGCTTGCAGTCCAGGTTAGTGAAGCGTAGAGTACTTAAAAATTTGAAGGTAAAAAACGTAAATAAATAAATCTCCATGGATTTTACTAACCTGAGAAATAAAGAAATTTAAACCAAAAGAAAAAAAATGATGTGTCAAGTTATTTTCAGCTGAATAATTTTAGAGGAGACATTTCCTTTTTAAGGCTGGGGTTTTGTTTTTACAGCCTTCACATATAGGTAAGAAGTCTTCGTTATGTTATTTGAGCCAAATGGTGTGGTCACACATAGCCCTGCAGACTTTTCTAGTCACTTTCCACATTTCATCATATGACACTCCAAAGATACTATTTTCCTAGCAAAAATGAATAAGCAGGCAAGAAAAAGACAATTTTAGAAAGAAAAATTAATCACCGGCAACAGATGTCCTTCAAGACATATAATCCCCGTATAAATTGTAATTACATACCATCACTTGAAACCGGAAAGCTTTCCTGTGCATTATTCATACAAGACACATGCTTGCCCTGCTTGCTTACTTTTTCCTTTTCCCTATTCAATACAAGAAAAATGAGATGGAACATCACTGTTTATCCTATTAGTTGTTTCTCAACAGCCACGTACTTGGAAAGACTAAGATAGATGGACAAATGTACAATGTACATTTGTAAAATGTACAGTGGACATCATTCACCTCTCCTCTGAAATAACACTGGCTATTTAATATTTCTCCCAGATGTTCCACACAGACACTCTTAACTACAGTCACGAGACAGTCACAGTTGCCCACCACCCCTGGAAGGAACCATCACCCAAATAGAGAATCATTTTGTCAAACACTGCCCCAGCTCTCCAAGCCTCACAGACAGTATTTGATGAACATGAGTGAGTGAACGAATGAATGCTAGGACTGCCGTAGTGTACTCTCCTGGTGCCACAGTCACATAGACACCAGTGGAAAAGGAGAGTGGCACACTGCAAACTTACCCAGCACCAGATAACGCAACCTCTGTGTCAACTTAATCTGGCCATCCAGCTTCTACAGTGAGCTCACAGACCAATAAACCACAGGCTTGGCTTTCACAATACAGACAAGAAATGGTGAACTACATCCCCTATAAGCTTGACATGAGTACTCAGTGGCATCAAGGACAAAGTTGGAAGGTCTGATTTGACCAAGGGGAGACTGCTGGCAGCCAGGAATTCTCAGTTTGGAAATGTCTTCCGATTTTGAGGAGGTCAACAGTGATGCTGAGCCTGCACCCTTATCCTAGTAAGTAAGCAGGCCTGGACAACTGGTAAATAAAGCAATCCTTAGGAGCCTGGCCTTGATCAGACAATAAAGGCATCTTGAAAGTCTATCAGATGATGCAAAGTCTTAGATAAAGTAACCCAAACTCTACATGACTGGAAGATTTGTTGTACAATGGCAAGCACCTTCTGCCTTATATGCACACATCAAGCAAGGAGTGAAGACAAACAAGAATGCACGTACTCCATGCACTACAAGGAGAAATTGGTCAGTAACATGGCTGGGCGTAGGGGCTCACGAGGTTACAGCACACATGGAAACTCATAAGAATTAAAAAGGAGCCCAACATAATGCAATTATAAATGGCACTAAGAGGCTATTTCTTCTTAATCACACTTACCCCTAGGCTAATTTATAACCACCAATGCTAAAACACAGATTTCCAAGCAACTGTTACTTTTTTTTAAAAAAAGTATAATCATATCAATGGCAAATGGAACCCAGAATCTAATGTTCAAACACAACTTAGAATCTTAAAAAAAAAGCAGGTCTTCTCAATTTAACTTCCCATCAATTAGCATTAAAGTCATAGAGCACTGCTTCCAAGAATGCAGAAAAATTGAATTAGCAAGATTAACAGATTTTGAATCTTTAGCAGTAGCCTTCCTGAAATTCCAATGAGTTTCACAGTTCAGGAAGAAAAACAAGACCTATTGCAGAAGTAATACAGAGCACTGTGTGTACTGACTTATCCATCAACAGAAAAACAGAGACAGCAATAAAGAAGATTTTTAAAAAGCAAAACCAAAGCCTAAAAAAACATTAAAAGAAAAAAAATTCACCTCTCCTCTGAAAGGAGAATAAAGTAATAAAAAAAAAGCAAGATCAAAATGATTCACAGCTTAGAAAAGCAGAAAAATTATTTTAATTACAGTACTGTCAAACCACATACAACACTCAGTAATTCATTTAATACATAATTTGAAAAGATGACTTGTGACCATAAAACTATTTTGACCCTAACTGGTAAACAATTCTGAGGTTAGGCAGTGTTAAATATTTTTTAAAGTCTGCCAAATTTGACCAAATTTTCAAAGTCAATGCAATGGAAAATAAGAGGACAAACAAAAATTCTTCCCACAAAGTATGATGTGGTTTGACAATGCTACTGAGCCAGTCTAACACTCAGTTGTTGTTAAAAGACTCTTGCAGCCTTCTTCCTCTCCCACCACACATTTTAACTCCTTTCCTTTTGAAAGCACTGAGATTCTTCTGACCTAACTGTGACTCAAAGAACTGACCTTTGAAGCAACTAGTTGGTCTCCTCTATCGCGCATCCGTGGTCGTAATTCGGACCCGTGCAGCCTGACCTCTGCATTGAATGGCAGCCATGCTGCCGCCCGCGTCCCTACTGCAGCCGCCGCAGGCTCCGCCGCGGCCCCCGCCGCCGTCACCCTTGCCCCCGCCCGTGCTGCCCCCACTGCTGCCCACGCCCCCACCACCATCTGGGACACCGCCTTGGCCACCACCACCGCGGCAAGTCGCGCATGCACAGTTGTGAAACGGGTCTCCTACTCTGCTAAAAAATCATGCAGCTAAGATCGGAAGCCACAATATGGGGGACACGAAGTGCAAGAGGGCCGACTGTATTTCTTTTTGGTTAAGGGTAGCTTTCAGATCAGAAAGCACAGATGCAAGAGCAATGCTGCAAGATACAGAGTTGGACTACCAAAAGGGATGGAAAACAAAACTGTATCTAGGCTTTACAGGAGCAGAGCTGTTCTGTCAAGTTCCAACTTCAGTCATCATAGCTCAGCTTTAAGCCTGTAACATTCCTCTCTGGAGTACAGTTCTGTATCCTGCTCTGTCAATTACTTGACTCACTATGGAGATGTTTACAAGGACATTTGAGTCATTAGGATCTCACCTGAAATCAGAGGCAGAGATTGCCATTCCATTATATTAGTTGTTTAAAACATCTTCACAACATTTTATTACTACTAAAAATCAAATCATCCTACAAACATCTAGACAAGACAAAGATCAAAATTTTTGTGGTTACTCATTACAGTTGAACAACATTAACAAATTCTACATAACTCTGTGAATATTAGAGGAGCGTGTTCATTCTTCTTGAAAAAATCAAAATTTTATTTTGTAATTTTACTTTTTTTTTCCCATTGCAAGTGTCAGCATCAAAAGATTCTGCAACACAAAGATGCAACACTAAGACCCAGAACACGTGAGATCATAACATTAGGCAGCAGCTTTCTCACCAGTACTACTCACAAGCTAAGAAGTACACTTTCACAAATCAGTGCTTACCTTTTCTAATGCAGATCAGCTCATGTACACCACAAGTTCGTTCTCCACCTATATGGAAAAAAATCATTAGAAAATAGTAACAAGCAAAATGTATTTGGTTTCTTAATAAGGTTTAGAAACAGTGTAAATGACAGTTCCAAAACCATGTCAGTTAATAAAAATGCAGAAGATGGACTTAAAAAATTTTGAATTTATGCATTAAATCCTTTGGAGAAAACAATAAATGTATCTTTTTGAAGAGCTTTACATTGAATTTATACAGACAAAATTATAAAAGTAAGTACCTTAACTGAAGCCACACGAATGTTTCCCAAGTATAAAAATAATTTCCTGTTTGGGTTGGTACTACCCTACAGAAGGGTATTTACACAAGAATTCGTCAAAATATCAAAGCCATTTGTAACATAATGTAATGCCAAATTAACGTTATTATTACCTTCCATGTTAAAAAAACCCCAAACAAACAGCGAAATCGGTGGGTTTGCCTGGAATGTCTCCTTTAGGAATTTTTTTAATTAAAAACTCAGATGTATAGAATTTAAGATATTTTTAGAAGAGTAAGAAAACTGTTGCTAGAAACACTAACTTTCATTTACATTTCAATAAAAAAAATATTTAATTTTAGAATTACAGATCATAAACCAAACGCCAGCAGATAATACTATATCTAGTGAGGACAATGTAGGAATCCACAAAGGAAGGAGAATACATTTGGTCAACAATGTTTAAAGTGTAAAGTGTGGTCCAGAGATGGGACAGAAAACAAGCTACTGTATTGCTAAGCCTTGCAGAAGGAGGACTGGGCAATGACAAAATCTTGAATAGATTTTTTTAATGGTACATATATTGAAATTATTGGAAGCGTTGATTGTTTTTATTGTGATCTCTTCATATTGAATATGTGTACAGTATTCATGATCTTATTCTCCTTTAAATACATAAAGTAACCCCTCAAATATCGCGAGTGGGGACAGGGTCAGTTGCAGAAAGATGCCGTGATAAGCTAAATCCACTAGGTAGTGGTAAATATGGTATTTTTACCACAAAAGCTGTGGAAAAAACCCCATGAGGTATTGCAGCCACAAACGGTGAACCACGAAGTAGCAAGGGATTACTGTATTTTGGAATGATATGGCCTGTGGTCAAACCTTCAAATCCCAAACAACATCAAGCTATGGCTTCTCTTAATTACACCCTAACACCCACTAAGCCTTTTTCCACTGACAAGAGACTGCATGCACATGAACATAGAACTGAGGGGAACTGCCTAGGTTTTCATACCCAGTTCTCTGCAATCTCGTGAAGATACAAAGCAAGAGTTCCAAAAAGTCACCAAGCGTCTATTCCATATGCATTAATCACTACTGGGTTTCAAACACTTCACAACGCACTAAATCAAGCTTTATGTAAAAAAATCCTTTCCATCTCAAAAATATGGAAATACATTATATAGCACTTAATACTCTCCTTCAATCCATAATAAATGAACTATGACATACAATAAAGCATACTATGATATAGCATCAAGTTACACCTAAAACTCTTAATTGATAACACTAGTAGACGGTGTAGAAGTTTTAAGGACACTTGTATTTTTACATAAATTTACACTTTAAAGAAATAACTGTAGGAAACACATATATTGGAGGGAAAAAGATAAAAGGGTTCAAATAACTAGAGAAAACCTTAACTCTTCTAAAAGAAAATCAAATATCTGTGAAGTTGAAAAGAATCATTTTACGTCCAATTATTTTTTTTTTCATATCCAGTAATATGAAATACAAGAATCAAAGACACTCTTGAATGGGAAATCAAGTATCAATAAGTCTGAGTTTTGTAGTTTTGTAGTCATCACCATTACAAAAGCCAGTTACAGCAGCAATATAACTCGCTCTTTTCAGCGCATTCTAGAAGCTGGACAACATCATTTTCATTCAGAAAACATAAGAAAAACTAAATTAAAAAAATAATCTGCTTTTATGACAACAAGGCATTAAAGTAAAACTCACCAGACCTAAGGAGAAGATTACAATCTTCTTTACAGTCACTGCAATCATCTTCAGGGTACAAAACACAAACCAGAATAGTGACTAAAAGGTCACTCCCTAGCCTTCTCCACAGAATTGTTTCAGATGCCGGACAGTTAAAAATAAAGATTCACCAAGAAATGACTGAGAGAAGAGAGCAGCAGTAGATTTTAACTATATTCACTGCCCTCAGTGAAATTAGCCTGAAATCTTACCATAAAGAACTAATCTTAGGTTTGGATTCTGCATAGCTAACTATTGATTTCCAAGAAAAGAGATCTTTATTCAATCACTTAGATATTAAAATATGATAGTGTTCCCCTAAATAAAGCCTTAACATTAACCCAAGTGATACTTTTTATTGATCGCAAGGCTACATAAAAAATTTGGTACCATTTAACATGCATTCAGTCAGGATTTTTTTTCTTTTTATTTAGTTAAGAAATAACACTCAATATTTTCTATTTAACAGGTGACTAATATATTACTTTTTTTTCCCAAACTTTGCTTTTGAATGAAAATCAACTGTTAAATAAAAATACATCAAGTGACCTATAGGTCTTGAAAATAATGTTGAAGAACATATCATCTATATTTTGAATTAACTAGTCTATCAAACATATTTTATCCTCAAATGATCTGGGCAGATTCTTCTTTTCCCCAGTGCTCTTCAAAACTGTGGAACATAGTATACTATTGACACCTTGCTTCTATTCACAGATTAACAAATGAACTCAAGTTTTTCCATCTTTCCAATGTCCAAGAATTCTCTCAGCTTTGAACAACCTAGATACTGAGAGAAACTAAACTGAAAATATGAAAACATTTTGCACAACAGCAAGATGTCAACTGCTAATATGACATTTCAATCTGAAAAGACTGCGTCTGTATCCATTAGCCCACAAATCCCAAACGTTCAATGGTATGATCCTCTTACTTTTGACAATTTAAATATTATTTTTAAGTAACTGATGCTAATATACTGTTAGTTCACCATAATTTTACAGTGAATTAAAATTTAAATTTGGGTTAGACAAAAATGTTATTAATTCTATTTCATCTTAACTATGAATATGATCTCATATTTAAGATCTTAAAATTTTAAGTGAGTCTGCATATAAAACTACAGAATACTTTGTCCAAGATGCAATCTGAGAATAGGAACACACACACCTGGGGAAAGAGTTTTTCATCATTTTAGACAACGGAAGGAAAATAAGAAATAATGAAAGATTAAGCAACATTCAACAAAACATTTTCATTTTCTTGAGCAAGAAAAACCACCTAGCGGCCCTAAAAATCTGAATCATTCAAACATTTCACACAAACAGAATGGCCAGATGTTTTTCAAAGGCAGCTGAAACACCTGATGAAGTTTAATTTTCTCAATTTAAGAAAAAGATGTTGTATACCAAGTCTCTTTTTGCCAAGATGACTACTGCACCAAAGAGATAAATGTGGATGTCAGAGAAGATAAAGGAGCTCCTGAATTTTGCATTGATTGAAAATTTTATGCCTTTCTAAAACTATTACAATCCAAAACACAAAGTTCCACAATGTTTGGACTTCAGTTGAAAATTTACTACTAGGTGCCGAAAATAATTGTCTAGGAAATTTAACACAGGCATTATCAGAGAGTGATTTAGGTTGAGAATGACTTCTGGCGCTCTGAAAGACATCAGAGCAGGACCAAGACCAACTTTACAGGAGATTCCTCTGGGCCTCAACTGACCAAGTTCCACAATCACAGAATCACAGAATACATATTCTGAGTTGGAAGAGACCCACAAAGATCATCAAGTCCAACTCTCAAACAGCACTACGGCCTCCCTGGCCGGAATCAAACTCCCGGTCTCCCACATGAGAGGCAGGGATTCCATGACCTTCCCAGGTACCACCCACTCCCTAGGGGAAAGCTCTCACTGTGAGCACTCCTTCTTTACAGGCAGCTAGGACCTCCCTTGATGAAGCGCATACCCAGTGCCTCCTGTGCTTTCACCACACAGCTTCAGACCTCATCTACATCTCTTAGACCCCCTTGTATCGTGAAAGGGTGCAGTAAGAGTCCTCGTCAGGTTTCCCCAGATTACACAAATGTATTTCCTAAACCTCTTCTCATGTGCCACATCCTCTATTCCTTCCTAAACCGGCAGCACTCCGCTGACAAACCCGTTTGTCATCCCCTTAGGCCGGGTTATCACAACTGGATAGAGGCGCGTGGGTGGTCCATGAACTTGCTGTTCACCAGGACCATCACGGTCTTTTGTGCAGGGCTGCTCCTGGCAAGCCTGTCTGCAGCTTGTACTGCTACACAAGGTTGGACTTCATTTGTCCTTGGTGAAGCTTTTGAGGTTCCTTCAGTCCACTGCCTGCTGAGCACCTGCCCACATAGCATCCCTGCCCTCCTGTCTATTAACTGCTCCCTACCTGGCATCACCCACAAACTCAGCGAGGGAGATTCCACCCCTTCAATAAACACATCACACAGCCTCAGTTCCAGTACCAAAGCCCTGGTGCCACTTAGGCTACTGCATACAAAATTCATTCAGCTCAGCAACAAATCCACAGCAGCTGCTGTGGAATATTCCCTGTATCACAAAAGCCTTTGTCATTGGGTGTAATTTTGGGGATGTACTTTTTATATGATAATTACTTTCCTGCCGAGGATTGTATTTTAATTAGCATTTTCATAACTTTGGACCACATTCAACAAATGTTTACTTAACATTTTATTCAACATTAGGCAACCATTTTTTTCCTTGGCAAATCCACAAAATTCCAGGGTAGAACAACAATACTTCACAGTTTGAGTTACACGAAGACGATGAGGGGCACAGCATTCATTACAGTCCTTGAGAGCTCACCTTGCCAAACTGGAGGAGCTGCTACCCAAGCACAGCAAAAGTAAGGGACATGCGTTTCAGCACAGGTCCTTCTCTCCTGCTCTGTGACTCCCTGTCAGACACGGTCATGGTCAAAATTACAGCTGACACCTAAGGCTGGACACCTGCCTCAAGTGTGCAGGACTGTCTAACAAGAAGGAAACAACAAGGCTGTGCAGCAAATGCATGAAATAGAGGTGTTACAGTGCAGAAACAAAATGGGATACAAGTCATAAAGCCTAATACACTGTTAATGTTATCGTGTCTTAAGCACGTGGAAATACTAATCCTTCCACTGCGAACACAAGATACTTAAGAAACTCATTCTTATGCTATTTCATATAACATACTAAAAA